>OY744518.1:54012438-54064938 GCA_963556195.1 Sepiola atlantica
GTTACGGAGCCCTCTAAAAAGGAGCGCGCTCCAGGAGCACGCTCCTTTTTGCTGGAGCGAAGGAGAGGAGGGCTCACTTTATATTCAGTGGGAGTGGAGCGAGAGCAACTCCATTTGGGACTAAGGAGCGATGATTTTAGCGCTCCGCGCTCCTCACTCCAAAATTATTTGATATTTTTTTCTTTTAAACATTAGTTTTTTATTCAGCAATATAAAGGAAAAGAAAAAAAATGTCTCAGAGTTTACTCTGAGTTATTTTTAAAAATTATATCTGGTAAATGTATATGAGATAGGGAGAGGGAGGGAGAGACAGGGAGAAAGGAGAATATTTGAAGTACTCAGATTTTTACATCTATGTGTTAAATTTTTGATGGGACATTTTCTTAAGGCAGAAGACAGACAATTTGTCACCAAATGTCTTTAAAAGCGCCAGTAAGTCTATAGACGTCTTTGAAGTTATTTTCTTATAGATTTGAATTTTTTTTATTTATGACAACGGGTTTTATTGTGATTGAATTAATAAGCTAATCTTTCTTTTAATTCGTGTTTTTAAATAAAGAATTTTAGGTTCAATTATACTATAGGGGCCGTTGGATTATCTCGCCCATTTCGCTCGGTATTCACCCAAATATTCGATAAAATCGATTTTTGGGGTGAAATGATACATTTTGTCCTGACAAAAAATTCTAATTTATTTTTTAGCATATATCACATTGAATTGTTATGCCACATTTTAACCCGCTGTTGATGTTCTTTATATGTTTGCTTTTAAATTCGTTAAATTCTGTTAAAACTTGCTTTTGTAAATAAAAAGTTTTTTTTTGTGTGTAATAAAATGTGAAAGCAGTAAAAATATCTTTAGTCCAAAGAAAAAATATATTTAGTCCAAGGAAAAAAAACAATAAAAACCAACATGGCCGCCAGCGATTAAAACCTTGAATTAAAGTTAGATTCTCAACATTTAAAAAAGTAAATGAGAATTTTATTTCGGGACCAAAAATACAATTAACACGAGCAATCAGTTTCATCCTAAATTTGGGCGAAAACCAAGCGAAATGAGCGAAAGAAATCAGCGGTCCCTATTCTACAATTAAATCGATGTTTAAACTTAATTAAATTAAAGAACATATCTTAAATTTTAATTTTAAAAAGCAAATAATTAGATTTTCTGACAAATTTTGTGTTTTTTTAGAACCGAAAGTAGATTAGATATCTTTCTTTATCTTAAAAAATCTATTATTTTTTTTTTTAATTTTTCATTTTAATAAATGTTTTGCCCGACCTAGGAAAACTTGCTCCAGTTAATTTTTTTTTTGGGGGGGGGGGGGGGGGGGGGGATTTGACCCGATATATTTTCAACTCCCAAGGTTTAGGCCAGATATTTTGTATGAAATTTTAAGACATTAAATGGATCTCTGAATTGTTATTGACAATTTATTGATATTTTTGGGCCAACTTATGAAAAATATTTTTTTTATTCAATCCTTAAAAAATAAACTTCATTGGTTTTTTTTCGCCCCAAATTGTACTATAGAAAAAATGGATGAATCGATTTGTTTGAAAGAACTTGCGCGTTTCTTTGTTATAAATAATATACATTATACGATATTTATTTACTCCTTCGCTAGGAGTAAGGCACAAGACCAGTTTTATCTTACTCCCACAAGTAAGATATGACCACAGCTTGGGTCGAGTAAGTGGGGTTAAAAGCCAGCGCTCGAGAGGTGAGCACTCTGGCCATTTAAAAATTGCCTGGGCAGCCCCGTCGGCATTCCCCGGTAGGGGCGCCTCAGACAGTAAGCAATAAACTTACTCCTCCCCAAAGAGGGGAGGCGAAGCCTGGGAGGGTGGACCTCCTAGAACTGCACAGGACAGGCGTGCAGTATCCATCGGAACAGATACTACACTTTGATCTTAGCCAACAGTTACGTTCGTAAAACAAACAAATATTAAACAACAACATGACGAGTGATGTTGCCCTGGCTGTCTCTCCTTTTCCAGAGAAATGTTTTCTTTAAAAAGAAAATAATCACTAATAATGTTTAAAAGTAAAACTTTATTTACTTAAAACAAAAGAAAAAATATCGGGTCAAATTTTCCTTTCCTAAAAAAATAGGTTGTAATGTAATGAAAATTAAAATTGTTTTAAAATACTTCAGGGATGTTTCTATTTCTATTTTATACCCCAGGAAACGAAAATTTACGTATAATCTTATACTTCGTCCGACATGTTCTCCTATAACTCTCAAAATATTAGCGAGATTTTGTCAAATACCATCTTACGGCCTTACACTTAAAATGACATCCCAACACATATCGATGAGATCCTTTGACGCCCACCCCTATACTTCGACCATTCATTAGCAGAATAGAACGTTTATTAAAGAAGGTACATTTTTATTATAGAGCGCTGAAAAAGAGCCGCTCATCTTTTATAGAAGTTGGAGCAGGAGCGGCTCCTTTTTGGGGAGCGTGAGAGGAGCCAGCTCCAATTTTCGGCGTTGGAGCAGGAGCGGGAGCAGCTCCAAAAGTAGTGGAGCGCGTAAAGCCCTGTATATATATATATATATATATATATATATATATATGTATATATATATATATAGATATATATATATATATATATATATATATATATATATATAATAATGGTAATAATCCAGGTGAAAAATATCCACAGGGTGGTAATCCAGAGAATTTTAACCGGGTTTATAAAAAGTGCTCAATATCAAAATAGAGCTTTATATATGATAATTTTATTTACACAGACATGTACAAAATCTGCGACACTGGCATGTCGATGTTATCGATCAACAGTTACTATAAACTGAGATCTCATCAGGCAGAGTTAGAATCCGATCTTAACCTCAGATCATATTTGGAGAGAATGAAGTGGAGGGATAGAGAAAGAGAAGAAGAAGGAAAGAAATTTAACATTTCAAAAATTAAAGCCGTTAAAAAATTAAAATTAAAAATTAAAAATTAAAAAATCTAAAAATCTAAGATCTAGAATCTGAAACAGACAGGGCAAATAAATAAATAAATAAATAAAAATATAGGGTGGAAAGAGGAACAAATAATGATGAGGGGAGAGACACATAGAGGAAAAAAGAAAAAGAAGGAGAGAGAGAGAGGGCGTCTGTTGATTCAGATCGGGAGGGAAGGAGGGGGGTGGTAGACATGCACGAATCAGGTGTCAAAAAACCGTCGAGTTTATAAATGTATTTTTCCAAGTGAACTGTAGTATGCGTGCGTGCAAACTGGGCTGATTGTTATAGTGGTGGGGCGGTGATAAAATGTGTCGCGATTCTGGGTTTATATTGTCTTTATAATTTGTCTGGAGTTAATTTGAATAAATAAGTATATTCGTTAAATGTAACAGGAATAGTAGTAGTAATAATAATAATAATAATAATAATAATAATAATAATAATAATAATAATAATAATAATAATAGATACCCCTAATAATTGAGGTGAAATAATGAAAATAATAATAAATGAAGTATAATAAAAATACTAAAAAATACTAAAAAATATTAAAAAATATATAACTAAAAGAATAACTGGAAAATGCTGGCGTTATTAATTATTAATAATAATAGTAATAATAATAATAATAATAATAATAATAATAATAATAATAATAATAATAATAATAATAATGATAATAATAATGGTAATAATAATAATAATAAAAATAATAATAGTGGTCAATAATATTTTAGAGTTTATAAAAATAATAGTTTAGGAAAGAAATAGAATAATTAAGGAATATTAGGAATCCTAGGGGGTAGTGATTATCATAATAATATTAAATAATGATAAGATAATGTTTGCCGATATTATGATATGGGTTAATGGTTGCAATAATGCTGATCATATAAAAATAGTGGTTTAACAGACAACAGTAATCAGAGTGGTAATCCCAGTAATCTTAACTATAGTAATGATGATAGTGAAAAATTATAGAAGTAGTCATAATGGTGGCAATAACAGTAGTAGTAGTAATAATAATAATAATAATAATAATAATAATAATAATAATAATAATAATAATAATAATAGATACCCCTAATAATTGAGGTGAAATAATGGAAATAATAATAAATGAAGTATAATAAAAATACTAAAAAATACTAAAAAATACTAAAAAATATTAAAAAATATATAACTAAAAGAATAACTGGAAAATGCTGGCGTTATTAATTATTAATAATAATAGTAATAATAATAATAATAATAATAATAATGATAATAATAATGGTAATAATAATAATAATAAAAATAATAATAGTGGTCAATAATATTTTAGAGTTTATAAAAATAATAGTTTAGGAAAGAAATAGAATAATTAAGGAATATTAGGAATCCTAGGGGGTAGTGATTATCATAATAATATTAAATAATGATAAGATAATGTTTGCCGATATTATGATATGGGTTAATGGTTGCAATAATGCTGATCATATAAAAATAGTGGTTTAACAGACAACAGTAATCAGAGTGGTAATCCCAGTAATCTTAACAATAGTAATGATGATAGTGAAAAATTATAGAAGTAGTCATAATGGTGGCAATAACAGTAGTAGTAGTAATAATAATAATAATAATAATAATAATAATAATAATAATAATAATAATAATAATGATAATAAAAATGGCAGTGGAGGCAAAAGTAAGCTAACGGTAAAACATGGCAATATCAATATTATTAATAATAATAGTGATACTGTTAATTTCATTGCTGCAAATAACAATAACTATGATAGTAACGTCAGACATGGTGTCACCACTGATAACAATAATTATCTTGATAAAAAGTACAGAAATGAAAAAATGAAAAAATGAAAAAATGAAAAAAATGATTCAATGTCAAATAGTTAAGTTTAAGATATTAATAATAGTAGTAATAAATAATTGATAATGATAATCTAAAAATAATCTAAAAAATATAATCTAAAAAATAATCTAAGAAATATAGAAATATTAATCAATAAAATGGATAAGCATAAAAGGGGGGTATTTAAGAGTAAAGAAAAATACAGAAGATGACCATTAGTGTTAATCGTTGTGGGTATGATAATAATAATAATAATAATGATAATAATAATAATAATAATAATAATAATAATAATAATAATAATAATAATAATAATAATAATAACAACAATAATAATACCAACTAATACTACCGCTTACAGTACTACTACAAATAATACTACAAACAAAAATGCTACTACTAATAGAGATAAAAATAATAATAATTAATAAAAGGTATAAGATGATAGTTGTGTTGACAAAATTTTCAGTTGGTGGGGAGGTGTTTTTTTTTATTTTTTTATTTTTTTTATTTATTTTTTTTTATATATAATAACAGCCTAAGGGGTTATGAGTGGATTACTAAGAAGGTGTAATCTATTATGCCTACAGTTAATTGATGTTTCTTGTTTTTTGTTTAGAAGTTTGCCCCTATCGCTGAATTTAATTATTTCAAGTTTTTCTGTTAGGCAAAGGTAGCAAGGTGAGTTTAGGGAACCACAGGTGCTAGTTCTTCTAATTGTGTTCCAAGTTACTGTTGGTGATAGGTTATTGTTGTATAGTTCTCAGTAATATATAGAAAGTGAGGTTCTTTTTTGATATGTAGGGTTATTAAAAGAACACTTATGTCCAGTATATCTTTCTTTGAAGGTATTACCAGCCATACCTATGTAGAATTTTTTCAGGGTTGGGTTTTCTTTAGTAGAGATGGTTGCTTGATATACTGATTGGGTTATTTGGCAATTATGTTGTAATGGGCATTCTTTTTTGTTTGTGCAGTTACAGGCCTTGGTATTTGCTGTTTTAGTTGCGGTAGTTTTTTCATTTAGAATTTTGTTGTTATGTTTTTTTATTATTTTTTCTAAATTTTCACCACAGCTATAGCTTAATTTGAGGGTGTTTTTATTAAAGATTTTGTGCAGTATATTGTTGGGAGGGAAGTGTAGATTGATTAAGTCTAAGAATCTTTTACCGAGTTTGGTTTTAACCATGTTGTTATATGGGGGTGTGAACCAGATAATTTTTCTACCCCTATTTTTGCGTCTGTTGTTGGGAGGTGTAGGTTTGGTGAATTTAATTTGGGTGTTTTTGTATCCACTTTGCTTTAATGCTTTATTGTAAAAGTCCTTGTGTTTGTTAAAAATTTCTTCATTAGAGGAGTTATCACTAATTCTTTTTTCGATTGATCTGGGGATGTGTTTAATAATGGTTTTTGGGTGGTTAGAGAGTGGGTGGACATAGATCGGGTTGGCATTGTCTTTAGATCTCAGTTTATAGTAACTGTTGATCGATAACATCGACATGCCAGTGTCGCAGATTTTGTACATGTCTGTGTAAATAAAATTATCATATATATATATATATATATATATATATATTCAAACTCCAAATAGATTTATTCTTCAGTTTCCTGTTACAGTGCTGGGCTAACTGAACTAACTAAATTGTTGGTGCTACTGCAGAGACGGGGGCCACTGTTCGAACGATGGCGGCGGAAACTGCCGACTCCTCTTCGGGAGAAATCGTGATCGACGGAAATAAATTTGATTTTAGGGGAGATAACTAATATTGGGTTAATTACTTTTTCACGAAATGGACGTAAACCGATTAAACTTTGAAGAGTTATTGCACTTACTCGGGGATTTATCGTTCAGTCAATACCCTGTTTAAAACTTGTTTTTTTCCACATTTATCGTTCAGTCAATTATGTTTACTTTTTTTTTTTTTCAAATCAAAGTTTTATTTATTTCGTTTGTTTTTTATTTCAATTAAAAGTTTGCTATTTATTTATTTGATGTACATAATGTTTATCAAAGTTTTATTTATTTCGTTTTTTTTAAATTTCAAATGTTTATCAAAGTTTTATTTATTTATTTATTTATTTATTTGTTGTACATAATGTTTAATTTGTTTCAATAAATAAATGTTCATAATTTTAACTTATCCTCACTTGTCAACAGTTATCTTCCCCAAAATCAAATTTCTTTCCGTTGCGCACGTTTTCGGACGATTTATCCCGAAGAGAAGTCGGCAGTTTCCGCCGCCATCGATCGAACAGTGGCCCCCGTCTCTGCAGTAGCACAAACTGTTTTAATGCTATAATCTCCAAATTTAAATATTGGTGCTTGTACAGAGAAGCGTGCGGATTAAATTATCAATACTACAAAAAAAAAATAAAAACAGTATTATATACTTAAGCAACAGATTTAAATAAGTATCCTCACCAAAAAGTAGGGAAAATGATCGAGTAAAATTTTAATTAAAAATAAAAATCAGTTTCATCGTATCTTGATGGCTGCCATTGATTTATTACGTGTTAATATGACAGAATGTTGTGTTTTTCGCTCGAATCAATTGCCGAACACGATTAAACGATATAACGGATTTTTATTTTTTTATTAAAATTCTACTCGATAGTTTTTTTGCTAATATTTGGTGTACAAACCTATTTTTGCTTGATACATAAGTATATCAAAGAGTTTTCCGGTTAATTTAATTGGAACTGCGATTTTCAGCGTTTTTCATATGCACCTTAATCTGTACAAGCACCGAAATATTTAGTTTTTGATTTAGTTTTCTGCCCGTCACAAGTTTGAAATGTGAGATAACTCAAAATTACATTTTTCGCGATTATTTCCCTTATCTACAACAGTGTTTCCGCTGTTCATTTTAGTTTCAATGCAACGACGTTTACTTTAGCAGGCGTGTTAATGCAGAGTAGTTCCCCTTCCATTGCATTTTTTTGTGAAAAAGGATGTACTTTAATTTTTCAATTCGCAAGGTCCTTGTTTTTAAGTTACAACGTACAAATAGCAAGCAACAAACTCTATTTACAAGACTAGTTTTTTTTCTTTCTAATATCTTAGCCGTAAGTTGAGTACATTGAGGATTTATTTAAATACGCCTTAGAGTAAAATAAATGTAAAAATATTCCGAGAAAATAAACAAACGTTAATCTTTAAAAATTAAGGAACGTAATTTAAAAAAAAAATCAACACATTTAAATAAAATAACGTTAAAAAAAATCAGAAATATAAATAAATATTTATTTTTATAATTTCAACAGAATTAATTAATATTTATAAATAAATAGGTGGGCAATGGTGTAGTATTGTTAACAGCCGAGAATGCGAAAATAAGCAAAGTATACAACAAATAACTTTATAAATAAACGATAGACAATTTTCTATCGACCTGCATAGTTTTAAACTTTTAAAACTGTTTTTTTAGGTGGTCGCTAATTTCAGTCTTAAAAGATAGTTTAAAAAAAAAGGGGGGGGGCTTACAGTACCACCAACTCTAAGTCCGTGGTGGTTATCAGTCTCATTAGGGAATGGCTTTTGTTAAAAAAAATTTACGCCTGAAATTAACGACCACCTAAAAAATCAACCGCCGTTTTTGATGGACGAATTTGGCTAAGTGAATGTAGTTAAACAAATTTTAAAATAACAAAATTTACAAACAGTTTCAGAAGTTTAAAACTATTCAGGTTGATAGGAAAATAAATTTTCTGTCGTTTGGTAAAAGTTATTTGTTATATATTTTGCTTATTTCCCAATTTAATGATGCTCATTTATTAACACGGGGAAATAAGGACATTCCTTGATTAAATAATTACCAAAGATTTCATTGAATGAAATATTTTGATATCAATAGAAATAACTAAAACAAAACATATTAGCAAAGGAAAGAAAACTGAAAAGATAGATAAAATTCGAACAGCAAAAATAAAAAAGGACCTTTTGAATACAATGAAAACATAAGTGGAGGAAGTACAAACACGGAAAAACTGATAGAAAGAAGACAATCCTGGAGCAATATATGGGAAAAGTGAGAAGACCACTTAAGACATGTCGAGTGGCTGAAAAACATGAAAAACGTTTTTCAGGAGAATGAAGAAGGAGCAGAAACCGAAGAAATACTCAAACCGATCTTAAGTAATATGACAAATTGAAAAGCATCTGGCTACAGCGGAATACATGGATTCTGGTTTTAAAAGTTCACAAGCCTAATTAAAAGACTTAACACATAACCTAAGATGATGTATACACGAAATGGACATACAAGAGTGAATGATTAAATGAAGTAGCACATTAATACAAAAAGACAACAAAAAGTGAACAATCCCAAGCAACTATAGACCAATAACCTGCAGACCAATCATGTAAAAATCCTAACGGCACAACTAATCAACTACAAGAGAGCCTACGACATCATCTCCCAAGCATGGGTAATTGAATGTTTATGATGTAAAAAATATCTGAGAAAATTATCAAATTTATAGAGAAAACAATATGAACCTGATGACTGGGACTGACAGCTGGTGGACAACATTTGCCAGAAATAAAGATATAAACACTCTATATCTCTACTACGTTTTATCATAGCACTGAATAACATGCAAAGAGGTACAATCCCGGATACCAATTTACAAACACAAAGGAAAAAATAAACAATCTCATGTATAGGGATGAGAGTAAACTACTTGAAAACAACAAAAACAGAATTAGAAACGTTAATAAAAACAACCATATATTTTAGTCAGGTCATCGGAATAGAACTTGGAATCAAAAAGTGTGCACTACTTGAGAGGAAGAAGAAAAAAATCGAAACCACAAACTGTAGAGGGCATAAAGTTGCCCAATTGTGAGGTGATGAGGGTGATTCACAAACATGATAACTATAAATACCTGGGATTTCTGGAAGCAAACGTCATTAAATCAACGGGGATGGAAAATGAGATTAGAAAAGAATACGCTAGAAGAAGAGGTAGGTACAATTATATAATAGAAACCTATCGAACGGAATAGTACTTGTGTTACATAATAAGGGCTGTGTTTCGAATGGAAAAGTTTAAAGGTCAAAGGTCAGAAAGTGACACCAGATACAAAACCAAATAGTTTTCAGAGGAAGCCTCTCACTCCCTCTCTCTTAGCTGGCAAGATTTCAAGGAGATAAGACACATCTGCGTGCTGTCCCCAAAATGGTGAAGTGAGACGGGTTATCCATCTATCTCTCTTTCTATTTCTCCCCCTCTCTCTCTCTCTCTCTCTCTCTCTCTCTCACGCATAAGAAAATAACTTGTCTCGGTGACTCTTCTTTTCTATTTTGAATAAATCTTATTAAAAACTGAACATTGGCGTCCGAGACGATCAACAACTTGGGTTCACAACGATAACAACATGGGTGTATAAAGGATTTATACACACTCAGTAGATGAAATTGGAACACTTGGGCAGTATCCTTAGTACTTTTCATAGGTAAGATGAACGAAAAACACAGGCCCATCGATCAAAGAACCAAGTAACTAATGACCATCCACAATGCACTACACCCGAAGGATGATTACTAACCCGCTTTATAAAAAGGAAAGAAAAAGAAGAGAACTGGTAAGTATAAAGATTGTGTGGACGATGCACCAACAGAACTAGAATAATATATAATACAGAATGGCTGATTATAGCTGCCTAAATCACTGCCAAAATTAAACATGAAAAGCAAAATTGGAAAAGAAGCAGCTCTTGGAAAGAAACTTTGTTCATGGAAATTCCATTTGGGTTTAGGTACACAGAAGAAGAAATGAAACCTCTTTGCAGTGGAGGTAGAAAGACATGTTTTTTATGTGAATGTTTTACAGGGAGGAACAACAGATTGAAGCTCAGTCGAGCAACTGCCATGAAGATGCTCGACTTATTGTGTTACACACAATGTTTGACCTAAGCTTCTGTTATCACCTAATATGAGGTATATAGTTCGTAGAAAATAACAAAGGAACCTTACTGTTACTAAGTGGTCTATCGATCGTTCAGGGTGTGTATTTCTCTAAAAAAAACAAAAAAACTGAGGCTCACTTCAGTTTTCCTTTTATAACTCTCCTGTTGGTATAGGTTTATATTTGAAATGGCAATTTCATCGGTCTATCAACCAGAACTTAGAAATATAATTTTCATCACAAAACGCACAGACTGAATGAACGTATCTTCAGAATATCCGTTTCTGTTAAATTTTAATCAGACAATCCAGAATAAATTAAACAAAAGGGAGGACATTTTTTCCTCCTCCTCCTCCTTCTCCTCACACAACAACAACAACAACAACAACAACCACCACCACCACCACCACCACCATCATCATCATCATCATCATCATCATCATCATCATCATCATCATCATCATCGATTTAATGTCCGTTTCATAAGTTGGCATGCATTGGACGGCTTTAAGAAATTGACTTTGTAACTAACCTATCTCTGTCCAGGTCTTTATTTATCCTTCTTTCCCACAGGTATATTTTTATTACTTCCTTCCATGTTTTCCTTGGCCTGTCTTTGTGAACTGAATTTTTTCCCTCAACTGTTCTACATCTACTAATACAAGAACTCTTATCTATTTTTTAAACGTGGCCATACTATTGAAGTCTACATTCTGAACACATATCCTTATACTGTCCAGATTTAATCTTCCTCTGACATCAACAGAACTAAGCCTGTCTTTAAGACTCACATTACCCATCCATCGCATCATTCTCATATCATTTCTCTTCATGGCCAGGTTTCACTTCCGTACATCATCACACTGCGTACACATGCCTGATAGACTCTTCTCTTCATCAACAGTGGCAATGCTCTGCTGGTTAGTAATGGCAGAAGTTCCCTAAACTTACTCCATCTACTCTTAATTCTTGCAATCACACTAGCACCTGCTTCATCCTGTGCTCCAATGGTATCACCAAGGTTAGAAAACTTCTTGACAACCTCCATAGTTTCGCCATGGAGATATACTTTCTCCACATCTGAGTTCTCATCCATCTCCACTCTTACACTTCTTGCACACAAATTGGTTATCCTCTCTCAACCTACCAGTAATTCTTGTGTTATCAATGCTTACAGATTCCACAAAAAAAATTGAATTGCATCCGACTCCCTTTCCACAAACTGAGCAGGGAAATTTCCCCCTTTTTTTTCCAAACACTATAACCACTAATCATATCTCGGGTAACTTTAACTTAACAAGTAGGTCATTCATTGTTTCATATGCAAGTACTAAATCATCAGCAGACAGAATCTATTAAAAAAAGATTCGGTTAATCTTTTTTTGGTGCTTGTATAATTAAAAGCCGAAAAAATTTTCTTTTCAGTTGGAGAGGTAAATAAGGGGCAGGTAACTCTTACCACGAATTTTAAGCAAGATTTTCCAGTAATCAAAACTGATGGCTTTAATTGGCGTTGCACATGTGGCTACTGTGCAAGGAGAACGTCGATTAGACATAAAAGGGTTAGGGTTAGGGTTAGGTTTAGGGTTAGGGTTAGGGTTTAGGGTTAGGGTTAGGGTTTAGGGTTTAGGGTTAGAAAAATATTGTTCGAAAGCTAGAGCTGTTGTGAAGAGTTACCTGCCCCTTATTTACCTCTCCAACACTAAAAGACAAAAAACTTTTTTTTGGCTTTTTATTATACAAGCACCCTTTTTTTTTTACTAATAAGTCACTACTTATCAAGGCCAAACTAGTTTAGAGAATGGACGAAAAGAATGACAGTCGACCCTAACCCACCTAACCGATGATGTCCCTGTGCCACATCTATTTCATAAATAAAATTTACAATATTGTGAACTATTTTGTAAAATTTTAAAGATAAAAAAAATCAAGGCCAAAACACTCGATGATAAGGATTAATGATATACATAAATTGATAGTTGACTGATGATGAATACTGTGAGAGGATTGAAAATCTCAACTTACCACCCATTCAAAACACCAGCCGATCCAGAAAACAGCAATCCCCCCCCCCCTTGCCAGAAACATCCTTCATGAAATGTGAGGAATGAAGGACAAAATAAAGGTTAAGCGAGGGTTACGAGGTTGCTGAAAGTAAACACAACGTCCACTTTCTACTCTCTTTAAAATTAAACAAAAAATTCAAATTACACTGAAATTATTTCATTGATTTCTTTGTATACTGCCAACATAGAAAACGAGAAAAGGCTTTGCGAATATTTGTTAAATTTTGATGTATCGAACATTCGTTTGGTTTCAAAAACAGCGTCATGAAAGGGTTAAGTAGCAGCTAACATGAGACATACATTCAAACGAATAAAAGGTTGAAACAGACGAGGAACGGCAAAGAGTGGTGTCTATGTGTTAATATATAGGAACAGAAGAGAAAAAGCATGTAATATCAGAGAAAAAGAGAGAGAGAGAGAAGGAAAGACTGAGAGAGAGAGGGAGGGGGAGAGAGGGAGAGAGAAAGGAGCACATAGGTAAGAGAAAAAGGGATAATGGAAAAGAGACATAACATCAAATATTTGTGTGTTTGAAAATGAACCTATGCAAAGAGAAAAAGGGATAATGGAAAAGAGACATAACATCAAATATTTGTGTGTTTGAAAATGAACCTATGCAATATATTTTCCGTTATTTATTTTTTATGTACTAATGAGACACCGCTTATCAAGGCCTAAAGACAACTCGAGGATAAGTGTTAATGAGTTTGTCAGGCGGACGATGAGACAACACCTTGAAGATTGGTGACGATGGTTGAAACTAGGCAGAATTTGATTATTTAAGAGGACGGCTCAACAAGAATTTGTTAAAATAACGACCATGTTGTAGTCAGCTGGAAAGCACCCCCATGGCATTGTGTTTCACAGACGGGTAGTTCTTGAAAAAAAAAAAACTTTAATCATAAAACAAGTTAGGAAGAAAGGAAAATTATTTACATTGGTTGTAGCTAGACGAGTTTTTGTAGCGAATGTGTACCGATTAAATATATTACCCACTCGATCCACCTAACGAATTGTCACTCGTATCTCGTCGTTGGTTCTGGTTTGAAATTCAAACGATGGTTATTCTTCTATCCCACGTTGTGTTCTTAGATTATGGAAGAACCGCCTGTCATCAAACGGTATCCAGGTATAAACAATATATCAAAGAAACGAAATTATCAATTCAGTTGTAACAGTTCATTGGTTTAGGTCTGAAACGCTGACACAACTTGTAAGAAAATAATAAAACAAAATTGCTTCTTCGACACTACGTGTACAAAAAAACTATTCCATTTTTAATACAGTTGATACTAAAACTTCTACTAAGTTCTTTCTTGTGAAAAAAGTTCTTTCTCAGTTGGAAATCTCCTTCTGTCTGTGCTTCCAAACCTATATTGAAATAGCCCCAAGCCGGGGTGGGACAAACAGGTTTGGAGGTGCAGTCAATTTCTTTGCCTTACCACTCTTTTTCTTCACTCGATTGGATTTCGTAATTACGCAATTGTTCACCTCCTTTATGGTTCTCCACTCTATATGTTTTAATCGAGCTCTTATATACCAATCTGACCGTCCATCAAGTAACCTAGCCGCCACACGTATATGGTCTAAAGAACTGTCCTCGAGACAATTAAGTAATATTTTTTCTGATTAACTTGGTCAGCTGGTATATTAAACACTATATCTCTAATAACTTTTGACCCATCCAGAAAAGCAAATTAGATTTATATTTTCTGTCCTTTGTTTTAATTCATATAAATTATCTTCTTGCAAAAATCAATGAATGCCTTGGAAATTTTGTGACCAAACAGGTATAATTCCATAAACAATAATTTGCAGACGCTTTCCAGCTGACTACCTCTGCATATCAATTCTATTGTTAAAATAGTTAACTGGTCAAAATCAGATATTAGCGTCGACGTTTTACGTCTGTGAAGAATCCCTTTGCTTCGTCTTGTAATTTTTAATCCTGACATTGGAACTTTCTACTTTCTGGAACTTTTAAAAGTTAAAAAAAAAACTTTTGTTAATCCCAAAGAGAGAATATTGCCACTGTGATAGGGGCCATATATCTAGGGGTCAACCTGTGTGGGAAGTTAGGCACCAAAATGTTTGTTCACATAACATTTAAATTTCTGCATGTTGGTACGGCCGGGAAAACAAGGAGCAGGGAGAGAATTCCAAAGGCAAGCGATTGAGGAAAGAAGCTATTAGAGTAGAAAATTTTTCTTCATCGAGGGACCTTTACAGAAAAGAGGTGTGATTTTGCTGCTAGTCAGGTGGGCTAGATGTATTCATGTTGAGGAGGTACAAGTGCAATAAGGTTATCCGAGCACATTCCGTGGAAGTACTTGTAAAACAAGCACAAGGATGCAACACTAGAGTTTGGCAGACAGTGCCGGACATATTAGATTAAAAATTATTTTTGCATCCTGTCCAAGAGGAAGAGGCTAGTGGGCGAATGGTGGCTTTATAGAGATATAGGATACTGGCAGGTGTGCAGCAGACTTGGCAGGATCTTCTATGTACTTATTGACAAAAAAGAAGTAGAACATCAGGTTTTTTCTATTCTCCCAATATCTGACCTTCTCTTAAATGGTGGATGTCACCTTAATCTTTCTATCTTTTTCTTTCAGTTATATATTCGAATGGGCGAGTTAACTAGTGCACATATTAGCTATTATATATATCTGTGAGTAAATTAAAGGACATAAAATGTTCTTTACCAGAGATCAAGAAGTCAACGAAGATTAACGAGGACTAGGAAATCAGTATCGTGACAACGGAAAGTGACATCATATATACGAAGGCGAGGGAATTGTGGGAGAAAAATTTTTCCTTAGTCTTGATAGAAGTGATCAAAAGACAAGACGTGTAATATGAGCCAACACGTTTGTAATCTAAAAAGGTTTAAGCTCAATAGACTTGCTCTTCCTGCTGATAAATAATATTACTATCAGATCATCATTAACCTAAAATAATGGTGTGCAACTAAAAAAACCTATTGTTTTTCGAATTATTTGCTTGTCTCTCATAAGAAAAGGATGTCTGATGGCAATTGCTTTTCAGCACTTCCTTCCTTCTCTAGGATTTTTGTGGCAATAAACTTCCCCAAGGTCCCAGTACCCTCTGTACTCTTCCAGTGGAAGTCTGGCTAGTGCTCCCCCCTCCTAGGTTTTTCGATCCTCCTTGATCCTCCATGACTATCTTGTGTGGTATCACCCGAGGCTGGTTTCATGACTTTTTTCTTTAGGGGGGGGGGGCAGTTTAATGAAATTTCTTACAGTTTAAGTTTTCTTTTTAAGGGGCTTGCCACTCGGACTTCGGGTTAGTGGTATGGTTAAGGGAATGTGTTTGTAGGAGGAGGAGGTGCTTGCCACTCGAACCTAGGATTAGATGTAGGGTTAAGAGAGTTCATTTTTGTTAAGGGGGGTGCTTGCCACTCGGATTTAGGTTTAGTGGTAAGGTTAAGGGAGGGTTTTTAGAGGCGGCCTTGCCACTGACCTAGGGTTAGAAATAGGGTTACGGGAGTTTTTTTTTGTGGGGGGGGGGGATTTCCACTCGGACTCCAGGTTAGTTGTAGGATAAGTAATTCTTTTTTACTAACTTTTCAGCATGAAAAATGCACAGAATTTATCTCGCATAGCAAAACTATAAAAATGGTTAACTGTGCTGAAAAGCTAGAATGGGTTAGAAATGTGGAATCATATCACATTAAATTCATATGCAAAACTGATCCCCAACTCTAAATTCTAAAATAATTTTATTTCTTTTCTTCTTTCTACCAAGTTTTTCAGTAATGTGAAAATTGGGCCTATTTCTCGCACCAATGATAAGTCAAAATTCAACTTTACACATTAGAAGTACCGTTTTTTTATATACTGGTTATGTATATGTGATATCAGTCGCAAAAGTTAACTAATTTGCATATTGGTTTTGAAAAAGGACATTTTATTAATTCACTATTATTTGTTATTGTTTTTTAATTAAATAATTATTTTGATTTTAATATAACAAATAATTCTGTTTCGCAATATTCTTTATTTTCTGGTGAAATCATTTAGCATTTGTGTTCAAATGTTCCTTTCTTTAGAGGGGCCTTAATTTTCTTGATTTTCAAAAAGTTACGATCTATTTCTAAATTGCAAGTGAAAAGGCAAATTGATTTCTTGTTTCCTTTTCCTTTCTTTTCGATCAAATTTAAAAGATGAATAAATTTGCATCGAAATTATTAAAAGGTTAATGTTTATCTATCTATATGAATAAATGAGAAAATTTTTCATCAACTTGCTGGGAAAGAGTTTGGAGGAAGCATGTTGTAAAGTAGTCCATGCATCTGGAGACGCTGACGTATTGATTGTGAAGACTGATTTAGAACTGGCACAGACAGGAGAAACCATTTTAATAGCAGATGACACTGATCTACTGGTCCTTCTATGTTATCATGCCAATAGAGATGATGGTTACAAAATCTTCTTCACGCCACAACCAAAGAATAGTGCAAAAAGTGTGAAAGTCTGGAACATCGAAGAGATGAGGAAATCTTTGGGAAATGTGGTCTGTTCCAACATTCTTTTCATCCATGCACTACTGGGTTGTGATTCTACATCCAGTGTTTATGTAATTGGGAAGGCAGCATCCCTTCGAAAGGTGATGAACAATAGAAACTTCCTCAAACTGGCAGTAGTATTTGGAAAGGATACCAGTGCAGAAGAGGTTATTGAAGCTGGGGAGAAGGCTTTAGTGTGCTTGTACAATGATAATGATGGAGAAACATCAATCATCTAAGACTGAGGCGCTTTAAGGAAAAGGTTGCAAAAAGCTCAAAATATGTTGAGGCCAAATCATCGCCACAAAAAAGAGCAGCTACGAAATTCCAAAGTCTTCGAGTTTACTTACAAATTCAGGAATGGAAATGTAGAAACCAGCTAAAACCTGACGAGTGTGGATGGAAACTTTCAGATGGTAAATTACAACCAATCAAGACTGACTTGCCAGCTGGTCCTGTAAATTTGTTTGCTATAATTAAGTGTAATTGTACTTCAGGATGTCTTACAGCAAGATGCAGTTGCAGGAAACATGGCATTACCTGTTCAAACTTGTTTGGTAATTGCAAAGGCCTCCACTGCAGCAACTCACCACAGCCAGATCTTGATGATAATGAAGTTAACTTTGACTAGTTTTTGAAAACAAATGTCCTTTGGTCCATTCATGAACTTGTTCTGTGGTGGTTATGCAAGAGCCCTACCCCAGTATTCGACCAACTGACCATTCCTTTATTGTAAATTGTACTTATTCTGTACCTATTTTTGATGAAATGTCAAGAATTAATGTGAAAATTGTTGACGTGAAAAAGGCTACTTAGTCTGTTATTGTACCTTTTATATTCATATTTGTATAAGAAATTAAAAAAAAAACATGAAAACAATGACAGGGCTAGTCATTTTCTGGTGTTAGTTTATTATTAAGCATATAGCTACCTATCATTACAATTTAAAACTCCAAGAAAATGTGGTGGACCCTGTGTGGGTTTTCATGCAAAAAATATTTTTTTATTTCTAATTTAATAAAGGTTTTTTGTCAGGAAAAACGTTTATTTTTGTCAGTAATTGTCAGGAATAATGGGCATACTTGTTAGGAAATGTCAGGAATTTTATGTCGCGAAATTTTAATATTGTTAAGTTGGATTTGAAAAATGACGCCGATTGACCCCTTTCCGCAAGGCTAATTTTGGTAAACTTTTTTATCTGAAAGAGAGGTTATTCATGCCCAATATCTAAGTTAAAAACATTTTTAGCAATTTCTTTGAGGTTTAGCCATATTTTGACTGGACTATAGGTTGAAGTAAGTTGGACAGTGCCCGAGCGAGGAAAGGAAAAGCTAGAAAGTTCTTTAGCTGCTGAAAGTCTGTGAGCAGTTATCTTCAGGTAAAGATAGTCGATGCTTGGGCATCCAGTAGACAGGGACAGGAGAGAGAAAGACGATGTCTTTCCTCGTTGCTTTCCGGAATGATGACCGACCGTGATTCTCAAAAGGGGCTGAAGTAGTCCTTTTGGAGACTGATGAAATAAATGCGCTCTGCAAGCTGATTGGTCAGTGTGTAACCAAATCGCCTAATAGGGCCATTTCTCTGAGAAAGAAAATAAGTCATTTATGACTGCTACAAAGGTTGCTAATAATAGTGGTTCTATGGGACCGATAAGATTCGAACACGACATGACAAGTCGTCTTTCCGCGTCAGGATTCATATCACCACCACCGTCTTCCAAAAAACTTTTCGGAACACTTAATTAAGTTAACTAGAATTCACCCCCACTGGAGCTATTTATCTCGGGTGCAATACACCCAGCATGAATTTAATTAACCATCTAAAAGTACTTCGGTATTTGAAATATTTCCAAACTTTTTACGCATAAACTAAAGCATAGAGAAAATTAATAGCTAGATGATATGATAGTGTTTGTTTATGAACGTAAATATCTTCTTTTAAATAATTTATCCTTCCAAAATCATTCGGCAGAAAATTCACCTAATCTATGACACATATAGGAACGTGATAAACATACATTTTGTTCTCGTGGTTTCTTCAAGAGAAGGTGAGAGACAGCTGAAACCGTTAGCAGATCCATCTTTCTACCCATTCCCCTATTTCTCCGTCTACATTGTTACTCATTTGACTCGCCACTTCCCTATGTGTCTATCTGTGATAATTAATTCCTCTTATATATAAATATGTTCAATAAGCAAATATATTAAGACATTCCAAAGTTTTTGTTTTTTCCCCTTTTTCCTTTTTCCTCCTTTGTATTTTTCTTTTTCTTTTCTTTACTTTTTTCTTTCGTTTCAATTTTTTCTTTTATTTATTTTGAATAATTTGCTGAAAATACTTCACTTATGTATTAAATAATGGCATAGTGCCACACAACACCCTTTAAATATGTAAATATGTAAATAGTAAAATTGTAACTGGTTTAACCAAGGCAGAGCATTTATCAAAATAATTAAATGTATAGTACTGTCAGGACCGGCGGCACAGTTATAAAAGTGAGGGGGGGGCTCTCCTAAAAAGTGGGGGGGGGGGTTAAACACATGGATATATAACTTCATTATTGATGACCGTAAAGTGGGGGGGGGTCAAGTAAAAAAGTGGGGGGCTCAAGCCCCCCTGCCCCCCCCCCCCCCCGGTGCCGCCGTCCATGACTGTTAAGTTTCTTTTTGATCAATAATCCTCATAATTTTTAAAATGAAATGGAAAATAAAAAAAAACCTACCACGGTATCAGAACCGGAAGCCTCTTTTTCTGTGGGAAAGAGGCTTCCGGTTCTGATACCGTTATATCGTTATATCGAAAGAGAATCCAAGTGGATCATTTCATTGGCTGATGATTGCATAACGATCAGACGGTTAAGAATAAAAACCGCTAACAAACGAAAAGAAAACACGTCTGGCAAAATTATAACTGCAGCCATCGAGATAAAAGTTCACGTTTCATGAACCCAATCTAGGTAATCTAACCGAAGGTATATGATATTGAAAAACTGGAAAGACGTCATGACGCCAGGATAACTAAAAAAACAAACAACAAATGTTAAAATTGTTCAGTTTGCTGTATTAGCACATACACTTTCGGTTAAGTTTTTTAAAATTGTTAATATTGTGTTTTCAATTAATTTTATTGACAGCAGATCTTATTTATTTCCAGGTTTAGTGTTATCTAAATATTTAATATAAAATGTCACCTAAGAATAAAAATCGGCATTTGGATAAAATTACAAAAATCAAAATTGGAGAGATGAGTAAGAGAGGCTTGAAGTATAAAGAAATTTTTACCATCTTGAAGAAGGAAAGATTTTCTACTTCGTTTTCCACGGTATAAAGAATCGGTAAACAAGTAAAAAGAATAAGTAATGTCGAATGGAAGACAATTTCAGGCCAATAAGAAAAGATGGTTCAAGGCTGAACATGCTTTTCGTTACAAGAAAAAACACCCTTACAAATTTGGCCAAGGAGTTCAATACTGGAAAATGTAAGTCTCTTTCTTGAAGAATAATAGCCAAAATATTGAAAGAAAACGATATATCATCAAGACGATATGCAACAAATCCTTTGTTATCACAAATCGAATATCATAGATAACTTTGTTACTGAATATGGCACTTTCTTCTTTAAATTGTTTCAGAGAGCTATTTAGTTGGATGAGTCGCGGTTTTCTCTTTTGAGCGATGCTCCCGTACGGTGCGTTCGAAGATCAGGTGAAAGATTCAGAATTGATTGTCTTCAAAAAAACAGTTTATTATGAAAATGGAGGAATTATGGTTTAGGGTTCATTTTCATCACTTGGTTTTAGAGAGTTGATTCTATGTGATTATGAGCATCAACACCAAAGAATAAATTTGTATTTTAGAAAAAGAATGAATTCCGACACTTCAAAAGTTGTTTTGCATCTGTTCCCGGGAAAATGTCTTGTTTTAGCTCACACTGCAAAATTAACCAAAGAATGGTTGAATGATAACTCTTTTGAGACAATGTTTTATCTCGGACAAAGTCCTGATCTTAACTCAATCAAGAACTTGTGGGGCACAGTTAAAAGAAAATTGTCTGGTAGGAAATAAAAAAAGAGTGAGAAAATATCACTCCACAACAATTAAAGAAGCTGATAGTCAGCTTGCCCCAACTAATAGATTTGTTACGGAAGGTTCATGAAGGAGCTATCCGGTATTAGTTAAATGCCAGTTTGCTAATTTTGGGTTTGTATAAATTATATTCAAAATTAGCCCAATTCAATGTTTATTTTTGTGCCCTTTTTTCAAAATGAATATTCAAAATTAGCAAATGTCACTTCTTTTGTATAATATACGTTTTGGTCACTAAGAACTTTTAGCAGTGTTAGCCACCATTTTATTATATATAGTTTTAATATATATATATATATATATATATATATATATATATATATATATATATATATATATATTCCATGATAAATGCCAATATACTGAAATCATATGCCCTTAATAGGGTTAAGATGAAAATTCATATACACTAAATGTACAAAAGCAAAGAAATTCCCAAATTTTTACACTTTTATTGTCATTAATTAAGGGTATGACTACATATAAACCAAACCATTTCATTATCACATCACTACAGTATAAATCTCAATGCATGAGTGGATGAAGTGTGTGAGGTGCGCTGAAGAAAAATTCTTACCAGTAAACTACATAGCCCTGTTGTGCTCGCATACCCTTAATGACAATAACAGTGTAAAAATTTGGGAATTTCCTTGCTTTTGTGCATTTAGTGTATATGAATTTTCATCTTAACCCTATTAAGGGCATATAATTTCAGTATATTGGCATTTAGCATGGAATGTCACTACTTTTGTAAACGCTATGCATCAATACAATGGTCATTTTTAAGGTTTTTGGAATTTTCTGGAAAACTAAGGTATATCGTAAACTGAAATTAAAATGCCATCAACTAGACCCTAGAACCTCTATCTCTGCCAAAAATCAGCTGAATCCATCAAATAGTTGATGAGATACAGGGTGGCACACACGTACGTACGTACACACGGATAGCATGATTTCATGATTGAACTTTCTGGATCTCTGGGTTGCCTTGACTAATGATGCTGAAATTCTACACACTTATAGAACCTATCAAATAAAAATTTTGTGCAAAGTTTTAACTAATTTGGTTTATTGGTTTTTGAGTTATGAATGATCAAAGAAATGAGATTTCCAGCATAGGCCGTTTTTGAAGTCTATTAGAGGATAGAGCGCTCTCATGCCTCCCTTGATATATATATATATATATGTATATATATATATATATATATACATATATATATATATATATACAGGGTGGGCAAAAATAAGGGTCCTATTTTTAAAAATTCATAACTTTTTTATTTATTGATTTAAAAAAAATTTTTTTTTTAGAATAAGTAAAGGACCCCTTCCGAAGCAAGCATGAGCCGTATTAGCCCTAAGGAACGTACCCTCATTTAGAAAACATTATTTTTGCTTAAAAAACTCAAAACAGTGTAAAAAACAATACTTTAGTTTTTGTAAGTTTTAAGAAGTGTTTTTCGGCTAAAATTTGTTTTGTTTATTTCAAACAATCTCGGAAGGGTCAGTCTACACACACATACAGTTTGGTGAGTTTAACTTTTATTTTGTGGAAGTTATTCAAATTCAAGTTATTCAAATTTAAAGATAGGACCCTTATTTTGGCCCACCCTGTATATATATATATATATATATATATATATATATATATATATATATATATATTATTATTATTATTATTATTGGATTATATATAAAAATTATTACACGGTTATTGGACTTACCTGTCCTTAAAATATGCTTTTTTTCTCATTGTAACAATGTCTGAGAGTAACTGAAGAAAGAACAGTCAGTGCAGCCTAGTGAAGCTATTTTGGCCCAGTTTGCGTACCCTTTTTCAACTTAAAGTCTATTTCCTTACTCTGATCGGTACGTTATGCGTGGCACAAAACAACTGCATAACTACTACCAATAATCAGCATAACACGAACAGAGAGGAATTCTGCGATTAGGTACTGCTAATAGAATTCCATAAGTCTTGAAGAATTCTATTTACAATAAGCAAACGCACTTTCAAATCTGTGGAATTTTTTTACAAGAACTATTAACAGGACAAATTTTCTGCCACAGATAAATCCCGCAAATAGATTCTTTCTTCTTCTTCTTCTTCTTCTTCTTCTTCTTCTTCTTCTTCTTCTTCTTCTTCTTCTTCTTCTTCCTCTTCCTCTTCCTCTTCCTCTTCCTCTTCTTCTTCTTCTTCTTCTTCTTCTTCTTCTTCTTCTGTATTAATGACTCAGCGCTTATCATGGTCTAAAGGCCACTCGACGATAAAGTTAATGAGTTTGTCAAGTTGACGGTGAGACAACACCTTGAGAATTGGAGACGATGGCTTAAACTGTGCACACTTTGATTATTTCAGAGGACAGCTCGCAAAGAATTTGAGCTTAAAAGCGACCATCTTGTAGTCAGCTGGTTCCACGGAGGGGTAGTTCTTGGAAAGAAAGTTTGTTCATGAAAGTTCCGTTTAGCAGTACTTACATTATGATTAAACATAATTTTACACCGGGTAACATAACAAATTGGAAATATATATTATTTTTCAAGAATATTAAAAAAACAAGAAAAACCTACGTTTTAATATTTCTATTAAATATAAAATATTTGTTTATATATACTGATATCAAAACAATTTGTATGTCTACGATTTCTTAAAAAACAAATAGGACAAAATGAACAAAAAATAAAAGCCCATAACTTCAGTTGTGTAATCTGTACACAGATTTTACCAGTTTTTGATGCCTAGTCTCTTTGATATATTAAAGTTTTTAAGTGTGTGCTAATATTATGAATCAGCTTTCTTGTCCCTCTAGTTAATGTTTTAAAGTGATGAAATAAACGAAGAAAAAATATATATTCTAAAGATACGTCCATTC
This sequence comes from Sepiola atlantica, assembly GCA_963556195.1. Classification (NCBI taxonomy): domain Eukaryota; kingdom Metazoa; phylum Mollusca; class Cephalopoda; order Sepiida; family Sepiolidae; genus Sepiola; species Sepiola atlantica. The sequence continues at coordinate 54,036,742 of OY744518.1, forward strand.
AATCTGCGCGTTTAGTGATAATAACATCATTTTTTATTTAAAAAAAAGGATATTTCATACTTAAGCCTGACAGACCAAACAAAATGCTATTTCAAACTTAAGCGTGTCAGACCAATTTCAAACTTGCTGCTCTAGTGTCACCCTGACGTAAATACACTCGACCAACCCGACAATCAGCCAAATCCCATTCATTCACTGTGGAGGTCCCCAGATGCCGGAGAGCCTTATACTCCAATAGCTTCTTTCCTTGTGCTGTCAACCTCTGGAACTCCCTCCCTGCTCCACTTTTCCCTGACTGTACTGACATGCAGAAGTTTATAACTAATGTAAACAGACATCTCACTGCACAGCTCCCAACTTAGGATGTCACCCAAAACTTCCACCCTAAGTCTCAGTGGCCCCTTACGTCTACAGTGGCGGCCTGCCTTGTTTCGGGTGAAATATGTTTAAGAAAATAGCGAATAAACTAAAAAAAAATGCTATTTCAAACTTGATCAGGATAAACCCATGGAAATGTTATTTCAAACTTAAACGTAACAGACCAAAGAAAATGTTATTTAAACTTAAGAGTGGCAGACTAAAGAAAATGTTATTTCAAACTAATATGTAACAGACAAATATTTTAACTTCAAAACTTAAGCATGACATCCGAATGAAAATGTTATTTGAAACTTAAGCGTGATAGACCAAATAAAATCGCATCTTTTTAAAGAATATTTCCGGCATCACATCTGATATATTTGAATGGTTTACCGTTGACATTGAGAACTTTATACCCTTCAAAAATGTACCAACAGAAACGCCCACAGAAAATACTATTTCAGTTGCTTAAAACGAAATTGAGGCCCTGAAACTAAAGCCGCCTGTAAAACTGTCCGAAAATACTGCAAAAGGGTTATAAAAACGCTTGAATCTTATGCACACTCCATTAAATCTACAGTGAACGATAAGAGGGTTGGCTCTCATGAGTTTTAGAGAATGTCCTGAACAGATGTAAGACCTCTGTCCCAGCCATCATTTATGAACTATAAAGCATCTCCTCAGCAGCTTATGAAACCAAAAATTTCCCAAATAACTACCCCTAGATTCCCCCCTCCTCAACGGCATCCAAATAACTGTCCAGGATGTCGCCAAATATGTCAAAGAACCTCAATACCAACATTACACCTGATTCAACAGCATCCCGGTCATAGTACGCAAGAAATTTCAACCCCAAATAGCTCCTATTCTTGCAAAACTGTTCAATCGTTGTTTAATATAAAAATGCTGTTCATCACCTTGGAAGACTTTCTTGATCTGTCCGGTTTTAAAAAATACTGGAGATCGGTCCTCTGCATTCCAGTACAGACTGATAAGTTGCTTGAATATGTAATAAATCAAGAAATTGTCAAGCCCATCAGCAAAAATAATATTCTTAGTGACAAGCAATATGAATTTCGTCCTGCAAAATCTAAAGTTAACGTGCTGACTGTAATATTGCACAGGATCAATGAATCTATTAACAGGGTCTTCGATTCTAGGGCGATAGCTCTTGATATATAGAGTTTGGCACAAAGGTTTGCTTTGCAAACTAGTTAACTAAAGAATATCTCGAAATGTCCTCCCTGCCATCAAACCCTTTCCCCCCACAATACGTCTATAAAAGTAGTTATTGACGGAAAAAAAGTCCGAAGAACACAGCATCCATGCTGCGTGCCTCAAGGATCCATTTTGGGCCAAACTCTCTTCCTGATCTTCATAAATGATTTTCCAAATCATATTATGAGATTATTCGTTGACATCTATGCAGTCAACCCAACTATTTATGGCAGCACTTCAGAGAGCATTGCTGATCCAGATCTTTCTGACTCTCTTTCCTCCGACTTGGAGCACGTGGGGCAATGTGGGAAGAAATGGCTTGTTACTTTTAACGTCTCTAAACCCCAGCTTCTCTCTTTTCACTACCAATACTCGGATCCTCACTTCTCCCCAGTCGAAATGAATGGCTCTCTCTCCTCAAGGAAGCACCCTTCTTTGATAACCGACTAGGACTGAATTTCACCGCAGACCTGAAATGGAAGATTTACATCAATCAAATCTATTGCCAAGGTTGCTGGAAACATGTTTGGATCATTCTATCGCTCCAGAAATTACCTGACTCCTGATGCAATCTTCTACCTGTATAAGAACCAGATTCATCTTAAGATGGAATACTGTTGTCATATATTGGGAGGTTCTACTCGGAGCATTCTTTCTTGTTTTGACAAAGTACACAATCGGCTTTGAAATGTCGTGGGGAATGATATTTTCTCGTTCTTACAGCCTCTTTCACACTGAAGACATGTTGCTAGCCTCTCTCTATTTTATTGGTATGTTCATGGTAGGTGCTCTAATCATTGCTCCCTCTCCTGTAAAAAATCACAACAAGAGCTCGTCTGGTTACAACCAAAGCAAAATAGTTCCCTTCTCTCCCCTCTCTCTCTCTCTCTCTCTGTACCAAAAAACAAAATGTACTTCCATGAACAAAATTTCTTTCCTAGAATATCCTATCTGTGGAACAAGATACAACGATTCTGTTTCCCAACGGAGTACAGCATGTTCGTCTTCAAGTCTAATGCAAACAAATACTTGTTGTATCGTCCTCTTGGAAAATTTCAGGCATATAATTTTCATAAAGTGTGTTTGTGTAGTTTTTAAAACATTAAGATTTATTGGGGAAAAATCCTTAAGTGTGTTAGACCGATCAAGAGGAAATAAAACTCACAAGAGGCGTTAACACATGGACATAAAATGTGAACAAACCTTTGTGCAAAAGTGAACCTATAATTTGGCCGATACTGTAAGAGAATGCACTTTATTAATATAACATTTCAATAATAGAAAATAAAACGAACAACTAACTTGACAGTTTAATAAGTAGTAATGTAATCAGAAATGAAAGATGCAAACTTTTCTGAAATTTAATCTTTAGAATTGTCAAAGAACGTCTAAAAAAATGATGTGTTTATTTCGAAGGGGAACAAGTCAGTCCTTGAAATAAGGCTCGTCTGACCGTTGGCATTCCGGACGAACATTTATGTTGCTTTTCCTTGTGATGAATTAGATTTAGAATTCCCATACTCTCATTGGATTGGAATGGTAACTTGTGAGCGGTATCTTGAATGGTTTAGTTTTTTTTTGGGGGGGGGATTTTTTCATCATTGTGCCACCCGATGTGAAAGTGTATTATCGCACATTGTTCCGTTTTTTTTTTGTTGTTTTTTTTAATGCATTTGGGACAGATTATTTGCTTGTTGGCTTAGTGGCAGAAATAATGCACGAGCTACTTTTCTAAGACATTTTCTAGGACTTTCTTTTTTATCGTTGTTCTTTCTTGTTTTTTTAATTTTAACTTTTATTTTTATTTTTTCCCTCTTCTCTTCTTAAGTGACCTCAACTATTGCAACGCCACATTGTGTACTGTCGGCAGTTGAACCCCTTATTCCAAACATTTAATTTTCCTGATGATCTGCCAAGCAAGTACCTGCTTGGTAGTGAAACACGTGTAGGAAAAAACATTTAATTTGAATAAATAATATTTGTAAGAAAAAATATCTTTAATGGTGATCATTGGTGTCCTGAAATGGAATGCTTTGGTAAGCCTTCATAAAATCGCATATATATATATATATATAAAATTACATTTTCAGCACATTGGACATATTTTAGTTAGGAAATGTCGTATTATGTGTACTGCAATGATTCTAGCAAAGAGTAGGATAAGACAAAGTTGTATAGACAGAGGATGACCAACAACACAGAACTCTTCACAATTTTGATTGCATTGTGCCTAATTTCTTCAAAATTTAAATTGTATTTTTATATTTTGGGTAAATAAATAATTCAAAATGTAGTATATGTGCTGTCCTCGGTCAGTGAAGGAGACATCATAGACTCAGGCAATTTTTTTATTTTTGTCCCAATCCAGAGTACCCTTTTTGGTACGTTCTTTCAGAGGAAAACATTTTAGTTTCGTTCGATTTCACCGATTTTTATATTTAATCCGCTCAGCCATTTTCTGTTTGCTTATTAATTTCAGTGCAGATGTAAAAGTGACTACTCCCTCGAACTAGTAAGAGATCATTCTATGTTCAATTTATATAGGAATGCAGTCCCCTACTATAAAGTTTAACTTATGTTGTTTTATTTTTCATTACAATATTGAAGATACTTTGTCTTTGACATGCAATTTACCAAAAAAGTAGAATCTCATTTTTACTTTACGATGAAAAAGCCCGTGTTAAAGATGCGACATTGGTCCATTTTTGTTATGTCGTCTTCTGAAACAAGTATTTCAATAACATAAATTCCCATTAATGAATTTCTCCTATTTACCAAACCATATTTAAAGAGTTAGTTTGCTGCACATTATCCCCGTAATTAAAATAAGTATAAATATCTATATTTACTTAGCTTAACACATGCAAAATTATGCGACCGGAGGGTGCATGATTCTGTTAGTTTAACTAATGTGTAAACATGGAATTTCTACTAAAACTGCTAGTAGAGTTTAATGACCTATTACTGAATAGTGTCTCTTAAATGGATATGCTATGGTTTATATAATTTGCTATTGTGGTATTCCTTTTAAACACATCTTGGCTGATGCATGAACCACAAGTCTCTCCCTCTTGGACAGGGTACAAAAAAAGAATTTCTAACCAAATATGCCCCGCACTGTCTGCCAACCACCAGCCTCTGTCGCATCGCCGCAGAGTTGCATCCCTGTGCTTGTTTTACAAATACTTCCATGGAATGTGCTTCGATGAACTCACTGCACTTGTGCACCCCAACGTAAATACTCCAAACCCGACTGGCAGCAAAATCCCACCCTTTCACTATAGAATTCCCTAGATGCTGGAAAATTTTCTACTTTTATAGTTTCTCTCCTCGGACCGTTTACCTTTGGAATTCCCTCCCTGCTCTCTGTTTCGGCGACCGTACAAATATGCAGAAATTTAAATGTAATGTGAACAAACATCTTGATGCTCAGTTCCCCACCAAAAACTGATCTCCCAAATCTGACTATCACAGTAGCCCCTTATGCTTCAGTTGCAATATGCATGGTTTATGGTGAATACAAAAAATATTAGTAGTTTTTAAGGGAAGAGGAAATGATTGTCTCATTTAGATATTTTCAGGTTCTAGCCTAATAATTATTGTTTTCGTAACATGTATATTATTATTATTTTTTACCAACTTTGTAGCACCATGTCTGCCTACACTAGAAAGGTTATTAAAAGAAAACTTAATGGGATTATTTCTTTAATAGAAACCAGAATCATTACTGTATAAAAGAAGAGACATTTTATTGTAAGATTTGTGAATAGGAAGATTTCGATTCATTGTTCGCGCCTTTCTTTAGAACTGAGTTTGGTTTTTGTAAAAGAGGATTACGATAGGATTTTGATTAGCGTGCTTTTATGTGTTTTATTCATCGTTATCTATTGTCCTGTTTCATTATAATCCTCGTTCTAACCTTTCCATTACACAGCTAAAAGAAAAGAAAGATATAACAACACCAGTAAAGACGTAGTTGAGATGCCGACACAAAGGGAGCATTGAGAGGTGGCACGAATGAAGTCGTTACCAGCGCCGCCGTTCGGGATCTTGGCGTGTCAGGTTCCAGTTCTGTCAGAAATATGAGATTACGCTAATGAGAGACTGTAGACAACGCTAAAGCGGTTCTTTATGTAAGAACATGTTTCTAAAAGAAAGTCGGATACATTAATGAAGCAAGTCAAAATAGCGAAGTTGCGAGTAAAAAAATAAAGAAAACAAATATAAAGAGAGTTCGTATTTGACGATATTTCTGAAATAATCTATTGTCGTTATTTATGTTATATACACGTTTCGGACTGTTGTTCCCATCTTTCTGGTTATGTTCCACTACGACTAGACCAACCGCAACTTCCATGGCCGTCTTAAAGTCTCATATACACAAATACTTGTTGAGCTGTACTCTTGGATAATCGATTCCTCTTAAAAAAATATTCTTCCCATTCCACAGTTGTTTCTAATCCTCGCGTGGTGGCACTCAACGTCCAATCGACGACCTCTTTAATTCTTATCCTCAAGTGGTCCCCGGGTCTTGATAAACGATGACTTCTTGGTATGTAAAAACATGTTTACACTTAATTGATAATATGAACATTACAGACAACAAAATAATATTCCAGTGTATATTAATAAACATTCCAATCACCTTCAAGCAGATTTCAGATAAATCCATAATTCAATAACCTAAAATCTATCCAGAAACTCCAGCAACATGACTCAACAAAGAAAGAATATGAACAATCTTTGAGAAACAGTGGATACACTAATACATTAACATAAAATAACAATAACAATAAAATAGAAATAACAGAAAACGAAATATAATTTGCTTTAATTCACCTAATAGTAAAGTATTTTGAGGAATAATAGATATTATTTACCTCCTTTTCAAAAGGTTAGACACAAGGTTATGTGTGGTTTTGAGAAGGCAGCGCACTAGGATAAGAGCACTCTGTCCTACAAAAAATACCCAGGCAGCCCCGTCGGCATTTGTCGATAGGGGCGCCTCCGGCGATTAGCAATGAACTAACCCCATTCTCAGAGAGAAGTTAACACTTGCGAGAGTGAACCTTCTAGGTCTGAACAGAACAGCAGTTAGACAGTAACAAAGCCACTGTCGGAATGATTTGTATCATAATTGTGTGATACAACAGGGTGATAATAGATACTTACCTCGAAATATTAAGCTACTGAAATGATATTAAACTCAGTTATTGTTGTATGAAACATATACATACAACAATAATCAAATGCAATACAAAATGATTATAATTATAATTATAATTATAATAATAACATGTTGGTAAAACCGACGCAATCATATCCGAGGCAATGGCTGAGTCTTTGGAGAATGACCTCCAGGCTGTAGTGGATTGGGGTCATAAATGGTTGGTAACTTTTAATGCCGCAAAGACAAAGCTCCTTTCCTTCAATAATTACAAGGAACCTTTGCAACCACCGATTGTCATGGCAAATAACACCCTACCTGAGAGTTCATTATTCAAACTCCTCGGCCTAACCTTCATAGGTAACATGAATTGGAACACATACATTGAGGACATTGCCAAGGCTGCCGCAAAGAAGGTTGGCTCCCTCTACCGTGCTAGTAAACTCCTCACACCTGGCATTATCCTGTATCTCTACAAAGCTACCATCCGCCCATGCATGGAGTATTGTTGTCACATCTGGGCTGGCGCATCATCTACTAGTCTCTCCCTCCTTGACAAGGTCCAAAAAAGAATCGCCAACCTAATAGGTCCCTCACTGTCAACCAAGCTCCAGCCTCTGTCCCATCGCCGCAATGTGGCATCCTTGTGCTTGTTTTACAAATACTTCAATGGATTATGCTCCGATGAATTGGCTACTCTGGTGCCCCCTCAACGAAAATTCACTAGACTAACTCGACAATCAACTAAATCTCATTCATTCACTGTGGAGGCCCCCAGATGTCGGAGAGCCTTCTACTCAAATAGCTTCTTTCCTCGTACTGCTGGCCTCTGGAACTCCCTTCCTGCCCCCTGTTTCCCCGATAGTACAGACATGCAGAAGTTTAAAACTAATGTAAACAGACATCTCGCTGCGCAGATCCCAGTCTAGGTTGACCGCCTCTATCTTCTCCCCTTTTCTTTTTTCTCAGTCGCCCCTTACGTCTACAGTGGCGTCCTGCCTTGTTTGGGGTGAACTATGTTAAAAAAAAACACTTAATAATAACAATAGGGGTAGTGATAGCAGCAATACTAGTATTGATAGTTATAATTTATGTAATTGTAAAACAAAAACGCAATTGCCCATTGATGAATAAATGTCTATCTTTACAAATCTACTATTACACCATGTATTGAATACTGCTGTCACATTTGGGCTGGTGAATATCTGTTCCATTTGAGGGTTTTTGATAAGGCGAAGAAACGTATCTACATTTGTTTGGCCCCTTCCTTTCTTCTTCTCTCTCTAACAGACGTGATGTTGTCAGTCTTTTCTATAAATACTATTATAGCATGTGTTCTTCAGAATTGTCTGATCTATTCCCTACTTCTTTTGTTCCAGCTCGTTTGACTCGCTGGTCTAGTAGTCTTCATCAATTCGCTGTTTTGATTGATTATTGTAATACAGCTTCCTATTCCAGTAGCTCATTTCCAAGAACTGTAGGCTTGTGGAGCTTTCTCTCTGCTGACTATTTTCCTCCTACCCATGGCCTTTGTTTTTTAAAGCACCTCCTGTCTTAGCGATAATCATCTTTTGTTCTTGTTAACTCTTTATATCAAGTGGCTTCATGCCGTGTATGGAGTGTATGGAGTGATTTCCATAATATATATATATATATATATATAATGACAATATATGTATTACAATATACTACCAGTGCCTTTTAATCAGAAAAATATAAATTTAAAAAAAATATTAATAAAAAAATGCACTAACTCCATATAAATATTGGCATACAATTAATGTAGAGAGGTAATATGGGTATTGATGCACGTTATTTCCCTCACAGCACAAGTTAAGTATAAAATGTAATCACAATTAACTTTAGGTATAAATGTCCTTAAAATTACTTTTGAATCCTCATAATACTTTATAATGAGGTAATTAGCGTCATTTAATAGAATAAAAAATATATAATAGCTCCTTTTGGAGGTTTGATCATGTCTAGGTAATTATAAACTATTTTCGTTGTAAGGAGCATACTCACCCCTTAGTTTCACATTAAATAGAAACTTACTACTTAAGTAAAGAAATCTGGGCAATTAATTCTTATCTTTGTGTTAATTTTAATAAATACTAAACCTCTACCACCAAAACACCGAAGTATAACAATATTAATAATGCTTGAATGGATGGCTGAGTATATATAGCTAGCTACCAACTGATGAAGTTAAGAGATCAGCTCTGCACTTAGTTTTGTATTCAAATGTCCTTAATAGGCATTTGCAGGCAAATTGATGTAACTTTAGAAAAGTAAAACATAACTCTCAAGTGAATTCGAATTTTTATAAATAAATGATAGAATTTATTAATTATTTTTAGGAATATTACTGAATTAACATTTATAAATGTCCGTACAACTTTTAGAATATACTAGCATTTAACTAAAAAATTCAAAATGGCGTTCTAGTGAGTTTCCCCACATGTGAGTTTTCTTTTTTATTTGTTTTCGCCCCAAAATGACCAACTGTATAGTATAGGTTTTTTCAAGACATTTCAATCCAATAACTTTTTAGTTTCTGTATATTTCTCTGATTATTTTGTAGGGTTACAGAGACGATATTGACATAAAAGTGTTTTTGGGCTCACGGCAAATGAAATGGACCGTAAAAATACATCTCACATAAATGTTATGTTTTTTGGAAATGTGAAAAAAAACCCTAGGTTATTGGAATATAAAATGAACTTGACTTGACCCATATACACATGTGTTCTATACTACCATGCAATCATCAGTATGGGAGGAGACAATCCTTGCCGGTCACAGGATTTGAACCCTAATACCAAAATCACCCTTGATTAAGTAGTTAGGACGCTGACCGGTGTGGTCACCATGCATTGTCATGGAAATGGGAGAGTAAATGAATGGCTAAATTCAAAATTCAGCGGGCATATTAGGAAGCTGTCAACAGAACTCAATAGACGGTTCCTAGAGTATTACATTTGCGCGATAAAACACTTTTTGTTGTTAACCTACTTAAAATGTTTCATCAAGCGAGAAAAATTATTTATAAATAAATATTATTTTCAAATTGACCTATATACACATGCGTTTCATGCTACCCTGCAATCATCAGTATGGGAGAAGACAATCTCTGTTGGTCACACGATTCGAACCCCAATACCAAAGTCACCCTGGACTAAGTAGTCAGAGCGCTAACCGATGTGGCCACCACGCATTGTTATTAATGAGAGTAACTTAAAGCCTAAATGCCAAATTCGGCGGGCACTCAACAGGAAGGGATAGCGAAGTAAGTGTGCGCAAAGGATTATTGGTACGAGCTTCATAAAGAAACATTAGCTTTGTTCGATTTCACCAAATAATTTATTCACTCAGCCGTTTTCTTTTTGCTAAGTAATTTCAGCGTGAGTGTAGGTGTAACTACCCACAAAACACCGTAAAAAAATACGTTAGAAATCTTATTAGGGTCATTGTTTCGTATTGCACTGTCTGTCAGGTCAGTCCATATTAATCACTACATCTATTAGCAATTACGTGTTTAATATAGAATACATTTCAAAGTTTCAAGCGTTCTTGGCGTTTTGGCTAAGATCAAAGTGTAGTATCTGTTCCGATGGATACTGCACCCCATAGATTGGTATTGTCTTGGCCTTCGGGGCTTGATTTACGCCAGTCTATGGGTCTGTCCTGTGCAGTTCTAGGAGGTCCACCCTCCCAGGCTTCGCTTCCCCTCTTTGGGGAGGAGTAAGTTTATTGCTTACTGCCTGAGGCGCCCCTACCGGGGAATGCCGACGGGGCTGCCCAGACAATTTTTAAACCCCACTTGGCCGACTCAACATTGGGTCACATCTTACTTGTGAGAGTAAGATAAAAACTGGCCTTGTGCCTAACTCCTGGAGAGGAGTAAATCAATAATACGTATAAAAATAACCTAATTACAAATACTTTTATTCCTATGAAATAGTTCCTCTTTTTCAGTGTCTGTCTATAGACACTAGTATATTACAATTTTCATTTCCCCACAAAAAATTATGAGCACAAAAAAATCTTGGCCTCGATGCTCTTTTCTAATCATTAATTAATACGAACGTTTAAATGTTCATTATTATTTATGAATTTAATAATGAAATAATACTATATTAATATTTATAGATAGTTAAAAAGAACGAGTAAAATATACTGATACATATGAGGTTCAGACGTGAGAGTGGCATTTTCTTTGATTCTTCGTTTTTCCCAGATAATGTCCGTCCTACGCATCCTTGGACACTATTGATAACAGTCTTTTAGATATTTCCGTTTGCAGAGACATTAATAGACCTTAATTTCCTTCCTTGGTGTTAGCCGCATGGTCCTAGGTGTTTAGACACACGTTACATTTGGGTCTGAGGGTTTCGAATCGTGTGACCACCAGAACAATCATCTTTCACACTGATAATTCCTGAAAAAGGATAAAACATGTGCATGTGAATAAGAATTTAATGATATTTGTCACAATATTTTTTATAGCCCTTTAATGCTAATACGGGCCCTTTAAGAGAATCCTAATAAGGCTGTTAAAATGTAATGCGTAAGGCTAAGTTCCGGCTAAGTTCTGGCCTCATAGGTCGTCTAACACTGTTAATAACAGCCTTCTAGATTTGTCCGCTTGCATAGATATAAATATATCTAACTTCCATTCCTTTCACCGTGATTATTGTGTTAGCCACATGGTCTTAGCTGTTCAGACAAAATGTTTCGAATCGTATAATAAGCAGAACAATCATCCTCTACACTGATGATTCACATGTGTATGTGGATAAGAATGAAATAATATTTATCATAATATTGTATATATATATATATATATATATATATATATATATATATATATATAGAGAGAGAGAGAGAGAGAGAGAGAGAGAGTCGCAGACACGATCGTACACAAAACTGTTGCTTATGTTTAATTCTTGGAACGTATGTGAATAAATATGTCGTAACTTTGTTTACCTACTATATATATATATATATATATATATATATATATAGTGTCCCACAATTTTTCGATAAAATATACCTCCAGTTCAAATTGTGATATTTTGGGTTTGTTTGTTTTATGATATTTAAAATTTTGTTTTTTATTCAGATAAAATAAAATTGTTAATATCTGCAGAATATGGTAAAACAGAAAGATAAGATTACTTTTAGAGGAAACATATTTTGTCAGTGAAAAGGAAGTGGTAGTAATATTGAGAAAATATAATAAAATCTTTTAAAGGCCTTTTCGTCTGACCCACTTCAGAAGGGAAACATAAAAAAGTGTTAACAATAACAACTAAAATCACGTCAAAAAGGGATAGAGTGGAAATTTGTGTGTTACAAATATTAATTGAGAAGTAAGTGAAATAAAATGGGTGTAAATTGAGGATAACTAACAGATGGATTTAAGTCTATCTATTAGTTATGATATTTTCATATGTATACACACACACACACACACACACACACATATATATATATATATATATATATATATATATATGAAATAGAGTTTGTTTTCCCCCTTCCAAATCAGTTAGAGTAAGTAAGACAACTAATGCATCAAACACATCAAGTTTAATATTACCTAAACAACTTACACATATTTTTAACATATAACATTAATTGCCATTATTTATCCCATGGGACTAACTCTTCTAACCGCATTCTCCAAAGAGAGAGTAGCAAGCTAATTTATCTCTATGAATTATTAACAAAATTATTATTTCAGTAGCCCCTTACGTCTACAGTGGCGGCCTGCCTTGTTTGGGGTGAACCATGTAAAAAAAACAAAAAAACAAAAACTCTAACACTCGTCAAACATCGCTATGCGATTACTTCACGAGGAGATGCAATCTTCTCTCACCGCTTTAGAATTTGTAAAACAGCCAATCAGCGATCAGCTTAGATAGGTATGAGACACATTTCATTTCGACCGCGTCGTGCATTGCCCGAGGTCAGTCATTTACATACACTCCTTAACAACTTCATCCAAATAACTAAATCGTTTCATTAATAACGTTCAATACACACTACACAACATAAATTACATACTTTCGGATCAAATCCATCGCCAAAACACACAATTTCTTTTCACATTTAGGACGTTGAAACCGTACATGAATGATTTTGACCAAAATAATACTTCCATAAACGAACGGTTTATTACTCAATCAACAGACACGTATTTTTTGCTTTTTATAACCCTGATCGATCGTAGCATAAAATATTAATGTTTCAATATTTTTCACGTATCGTAAATATATGACATTTTATCTTTTTTACGAGAAGAGCCCTGTAAATACATATTCCTATATCTGATGTTATTTTTGGTCATATGATTACGTTGTCGAGAATGAACCGGATAAAACTGGATTATTAATTTTGTTACTTGCCGCAAAGCAGATACTATGTTACTGAGGTAGGTATAATAATCCCCCCTTAAACCTGTGAACGAACGAGGAGGGCAACAAAGCGTTTTAAAAAGAAGAGCTTTTATTATGTCTTTTTTATAACATTTTCTTTTTTACAGTCCCTATATACTTTCTTCCAAATGAAGGCTAAGTAAGTTACAAATGTGGGGAAAATCTAGCTCAATAAATACGGCACTGGATTTAAACAGAAATGAAAATTGCATCAGTCTAGATTGACGGATTAGATGAAGCGTAGAGCACAATAACTTAAAGAAACATTTCTTTCAGATTAGACAAAAATACATTTTTATTTACATTTTCTTAAAAATAAAGCTTTTGGGTCTTTTATTTTTTAAAGTAAATAATTTTATTGTTATTGTCAATTGGGGATGTATATCTATGTATAATATTTTTTCATGGCTTTTTCTTCTAATCTGAAGTTTGGTTGCATTTGATTACAATAGTATATGTTAATATTGTTTGAGTTGTTATGGTGAATATTATTATTATTATTTGTAGTAGTATTTTTTAAGTTTCGAATCATTAATTTTATTTGTTCATCAACGATATAATTATGGAATTCGTTGTTAATAAGTATTTGTTTTACATTTTTTAATTCAATGAATAGTATTTTTTAGAGGAGGAGATTAATTTGGCACGGTTTAATAGATTTTGAACAATAGCGATTTTGTAGCGATAGAGACACTCGCTTTTAAAATTATCTAATCGTTGCTGAATTTAAATCGCCAACAACTTCCTGGAACAATGCAAAAAACGTTCTCTGCGCGTTTCTTTGCCGTCTTTTTAAAAATTCTCTTCTTTCTCCCACTTTTTTTGTTCATTTGCTTTTGACATTTGAGGATGATTCGACAGAGAATCGAAAAAGTTCGTGAAACCTATTGAAAATTTATTTATTTATTTTATTTAAATACAAATATAACCATCAGAAAAATTGAAAAAATAAGAAAGGTATAATTAAACAGAAGAATTCTGTCATTTTTAACAATGTTGGCATATATATATATATATATATATATATATATATATATATATATATATATATATATATATATATATTCGCACTGATTTCAACGTTACTTTACGATGTTTACGTTTTCCGTTATAAAATCGATGAAAATTGTGGTTGCGTGAAAAAATCTCGAAATTTATTTTACATTTTATTCACAAGAAAAAAAAGAAATTCTTCTTTTTCCAGATTACAAAAATACGACGTTGCAATTAAGAATGTTTTGGGAAAAATTGATTTCTTCACAGAATCAAGGGCGCAAATTTATTAACAAAAAGTATGGGAAAAATTATTGTTAATTAGCGTTAGAAAATAAACAAAACTAGTTTGGAATAATCTAATTACAAATTGGCGTGAGTCTTTTTTATGCATGCGTGCGGTAGGGTTGATTTCTCGTTTGTTATATGGATAGAGAAATAAACATAGAAATGAAGAAATGAAAGACAACATATCATATCATGTATTAGAAGGGGTACCCGGCGTTTTCCAGCGTTAGGGGATAACATCACACACAACAGTATAGTAAGAACAAAGAAGTAACTTTTATGGGTACCTTTATTTTCAAGGTAGTTATGCCCCCTTTGTTCCGCTAAACATAAATGGTTCATTACACTACCGTTTATGCTGTATGTTATGTATTAAGCTGCTTTTTGTTGATGCTATTGTTCGCGCGGATAATATTACTAAACAAGTGATTATGTAGACAGCAAGGGCTGGAAATAAGCAACGAATACAACCAAGTAAAAAAATGAGACCCACACAGGATACGAACCTGTATCTTACATAATCGTCGCCGTGGATCACTTGACAAACAAGCCATACGCCCAGAGGAAGCCGAAATTGTACAAATATCTCATCTTTGTTTACAATTTTTATGTCTATTATCTATGTTGCAAATTTAATTAAGATCTGACTATTATTTTTTGAATCAATGAGTACATTTATTTTCAAGGCGTTGGGGTTCTGTCAAAACTAAATTAAACATACCTCAGTACACACTCAAAAGCGTCTACTATCTATGTTCCGAATTTCATAAAAAATGACAATTAGATTTTGAATTCATAGATACATTTATTTTCAAAGGGTGTTCTCCTTCCTTTATTCCATTCACATGAACTGAATTAAACAAAATGTAGTCTACATTACCCACTGTTCGTCCTAAAATCTATTTCAAGACATTCATAAAACTTAAGAATATTAAAGACCTTAAGAATATTTAAAACTTTCAGAATATTTTAGAACTTAAGAATATTTAAAAACTTAAGAATATTTAAGAACTTAAGAAAATTTAAAAACTTAAGAATATTAAAGAACTTCAGAATATTTTAGAACTTAAGAATATTTAAAAACTTAAGAATATTTAAAAACTTAAGAATATTTAAAAACTTAAGAATATTTAAGAACTTAAGAAAATTTAAAAACTTAAGAATATTAAAGACCTTAAGAATATTTAAAACTTTCAGAATATTTTAGAACTTAAGAATATTTAAAAACTAAAGAATATTTAAGAACTTAAGAAAATTAAAGAACTTCAGAATATTTTAGAACTTAAGAATATTTAAAAACTTAAGAATATTTAAGAACTTAAGAATATTTAAAAACTTTAGAATATTTAAAAACTCTAGAATATTTAAAAACTCAAGAATATTAAAGACCTTAAGAATATTAAAAAGTTAAGAATATTTAAAAACTTAAGAATATTTAAAAACTTAAAAATATTTAAAAAGTTAAGAATATATAAAGAATTTAAGAATATATAAAGAATTTAAGAACATTTAAAAACTTAAGAATATTTAAAAACTTAAGAATATTTTAGAACTTAAGAATATTTAAAAACTTAAGAATATTAAAGAACTTAAGAATATTAAAGAACTTAAGAATATTAAAGAATTTAAGAATATTTAAAAACTTAAGAATATTTAAAAACTTAAGAATATTTAAGAACTTAAGAATATTTAAGAACTTAAGAATATTTAAAAACTTATCGCTTTAGTAAAAAAGAGAAGGAAAAACATTTTTACACGAAGATTTTGTCAGGATTTAGACTTAAAAAAAAATTCTGACTTTTTTAATAAATTAAATTGCAAAATATTATTCTATCGTTAGACAGGTTTGTGTAAACATTTTTTGTTATAATTAGAACTGTTTTGTTTTTACAACTTATTCAGTTATAATTTTGTGGAAGGAAGAAACTGATTTTAAACAATTCGTTAGTGTGTTTATCGTTGTCGTTCTTAGCGCATGGCTGGCGTTTCACACTGCTCACATTCTCCTTTGGAGTAGCCAGTCGGGTTCATGGTCTAATTACATGAGATATTTTTGAGCAACATCATCTCAAGTGATAGTAGATGATTATCTACCAGAAGCGAATATATTCGGTTTATATGGAATTCGGCTCCAAATTAAGACGGTACTTGATCAGCATGAGGTTTGTTATTTCCCCAGTCTATTTACAAGTTCTCTTATCTGAATATCGTTAATGAACTTTTCTCGCAAACTAATGGCGTACGCTTGGGAACTCATTCCAACCGATCTAATTGGTCAATTCTTTTGTCCAATTAAACTTTTGCAATTTTGGAAATTTCCTCCCCCCCTCCTACCACATGTGAACAGCGACTTACTTACTTCTACCAATTTACTCACACTAACTTATATTTACACATCTCTCCATTAGCTGGTGCGTACACTGGACCTTTTTTTTCTCAATCTTTTTTCATTTATTTTTTACTTGCCCCAACTCATGGAATGATTTCCGGTCAATTCGACAGTCTTATTTTCGGCTGGTCTCAACTGTCAACAATTTATATTTTTCTATCAGCCTTTCTCTCTAGATATCGGTCAACAGATAAAGTCGACACGAACCAACGCTTCTTTATTGCTAGCCGTATATCAAACGAGCTGATGAACATTTTTATTCTTTAATTTTTATCTTTCAGATAAGTAACTTGTTTGCCATAATTAACTGGTGCCTATGAAATCCTCTTGACGGACAATTTCAAATTTGAAGATAAACTTTATCTATTTTTGTTATTTTGACCGTGGTCAATTCGGCGATTTAATACCCCGAATAAGATTTTTTAACTGTAACTATTTATTTTTATTAACTTACCATCTCAACAATAACGCCCACCTAATGAAGTAGATAAGAGGGCGAGGAAGCTAAAATCTGTTATTGTGATACTGTGCTGGGGCCCTACGAAGGATTTAGAGTGATACGAAGCGCTTATGTACATTTGGAAGATTGTATCGAGAACATCTAGAATTAATATTTCTACACGAGTTGGACAAGGATTGAACCTGAAGAACCGTATTGCTTTATCTACGGACTGAGTACCAAGAAATTGTGACCTGAGTTTTGGTCAGTTAGGGTCAGATATGTCATAAGATTCAGGAATATCTGCCGCGAATAATCTAGTTCATGAGATAATTCTATTGGAACCAAACCGAATCCAAAGTTAATGATGCGGCTAGCCACTCACCGAAGGTTAAGCTCAAGTAGCCGGCACCCAATCAAAACGCATAGTGATTAAAACGAAAAGATTAGTCTTGGCAACACTGAGTGCTTTTACCTGAGTATATAAAGCGGGACGATAGGCGAATTTAACAGTCAGTTAGTTCGGAGTTAAGTTCGAAGATAGAAACGGAGTTAATCAGACAGTCAGTCACTTCTCCCCTCCTTCTCATCGAGTGAATACGTCTTGCAAAGCTCAGATTGAAAGTCGTTTAACGTCGAAATTCATGAAGTCGGAGAAATCGTAAACCGAATAATAATAATAGCCCCAGTATCCAGAGAACAGAGACATTATCCTTTGGCCTGCAAAGTAAACTCAAATCCCTGTAAATACGGAGTATATATTTATCAAAAACGCAAACCAAATCCTTTGTTGTGCTTTTTTAAGTTTTATTTACTCCTCCCCAGGAGTTAGGCACAAGGCCAGTTTTATCTTACTCCCACATGTAAGATGTGACCCAAGATCGGGTCAAGAAAGTGGGGTTAGAAAAGCCAGCGCCCGAGAGGTGAGCACTCTGGCCATTAAAAATTGCCTGGGCAGCCCCATCGGCATTCCCCGGTAGGGGCGCCTCAGACAGTAAGCAATAAACTTACTCCTCCCCAAAGAGGGGAGGCAAAGCCTGGGAGGGTGGACCTCCTAGAACTGCACAGGACAGGCGTGCAATATCCATCGGAACAGATACTACACTTTGATCTTGGCCAAAAGGCCAAGAAGGAGGCGCTTTTAAGTTTTATTTACTCCTCCCCAGGAGTTAGGCACAAGGCCAATTTCATCTTACTCCCACAAGTAAGATGTGACCCAAGATCGGGTCGAGAAAGTGGGGTTAGAAAAGCCAGCGCCCGAGAGGTGAGCACTCTGGCCATTAAAAATTGCCTGGGCAGCCCCATCGGCATTCCCCGGTAGGGGCGCCTCAGACAGTAAGCAATAAACTTACTCCTCCCCAAAGAGGGGAGGCAAAGCCTGGGAGGGTGGACCTCCTAGAACTGCACAGGACAGGCGTGCAATATCCATCGGAACAGATACTACACTTTGATCTTGGCCAAAAGGCCAAGAAGGAGGCGCTTTTAAGTTTTATTTACTCCTCCCCAGGAGTTAGGCACAAGGCCAATTTCATCTTACTCCCACAAGTAAGATGTGACCCAAGATCGGGTCGAGAAAGTGGGGTTTGAAAAGCCAGCGCTCGAGAGGTGAGCACTCTGGCTATTTAAAAATTGCCTGGGCAGCTCCGTCGGCATTCCCCGGTAGGGGCGCCTCAGACAGTAAGCAATAAACTTACTCCTCCCCAAAGAGGGGAGGCAAAGCCTGGGAGGGTGGACCTCCTAGAACTGCACAGGACAGGCGTGCAGTATCCATCGGAACAGATACTACACTTTGATCTTAGCCAAAAAGCCAAGAAGGAGGCGTTTTTAAGTTTTATTTACTCCTCCCCAGGAGTTAGGCACAAGGCCAGTTTTATCCTACTCCCACAAGTAAGATGTGACCCAAGATCGGGTCGAGAAAGTGGGGTTTGAAAAGCCAGCGCTCGAGAGGTGAGCACTCTGACCATTTAAAAATTGCCTGGGCAGCCCCGTCGGCATTCCCCGGTAGGGGCGCCTCAGACAGTAAGCAATAAACTTACTCCTCCCCAAAGAGGGGAGGCAAAGCCTGGGAGGGTGGACCTCCTAGAACTGCACAGGACAGGCGTGCAGTATCCATCGGAACAGATACTACACTTTGATCTTAGCCAAAAGGCCAAGAAGGAGGCGTTTTTAAATATACGGACTGTATGTTGTATTTATTTTATTTATTCTACATATGCCTACCTACTTCCAGTCGAGGTGTTCTCGGACAGCAGTGACTGATACCCCATACTGCACAAATCAACGTAGGATGAGGTATTGTCCAGCTAACAAAGACGAAAGATCACCTCGACTTTCCATCCCCGCTACGGCCAACACAAGAGCGAAAACGGCATATCAACCATCACCAAAGATGCCAGCCGGGAAGATTGCAGGTGCCCAAGCGGATATACGACGGTGTCCTGTTTGCCACGGAAGAAGTGAAGGATATTGCTCTTGGTTTTAATAAAAATTACTGGTCAATTTTTCGAGTTCGATCCTTACCGAAGCTTTTGCAATTCTACATTTGTATTTCAAATATTTTTTTTTATTATTACCCTATGTTTCTATTTAACACACAGTGTCGTAATTGCTTATTTCGTCTGATTCTGAAGTAGATTAGTTTGGACTTAATATTTCTTTTTAGCATTTATTCTGAATTGGCTAACATTTTAAGACCCAGAATCCGTATATGATTATAGAAAATCGATTTCGAATGTGCTATATTTTTGCTTAACTATTTAATAAACTTAATCAAGTTTTTAATTGATTGATGACATTTTACAAGCAACAATTTATATGTTGTAATTCGGTGATTTTTCAGCTTGTTGTTTGAATCAACTGTCTAAATTAAGAAAGTCTTTATCCTGTAGATGATTACATTGGAATTTAACAAATTGATAGATTTTGTGGATTTTGAATGCTCACTTTTTCATGAATATTAGTATCGGCATTAGGAATTTCTCCTGCGGTTTAGTTGAATAGTTATGACTGTTAGTTTATTTAAGGAAATATAAAGATTAGAAAGCAGCTTTACAAAGATCCATCTGTATGAGAGATGTCTCAAAACTCTTTCCTTATAGGGATGTTTTAAAATATGGAACCTAGTGTGATTGTAGCCGAAAGTAAAACGGTCTACATGCTCATATACAAGTCGTATAAAGGTCAATTGATGGTACTATCTTGGAGTTGTATTTAGTTAAGGTATGATGTGGCTCGGCATGTGAGGCATATTCTGATGGCATACTGCCATAGAACGGGGCGAGTTCTGAGCAAATTAGTTTGTTATAAGCAACAGCAAAAATAGAAACATCTTAAAAAATAATAAAAATTTAAGAACTAATCCAGTAGAAATTAATTAGATATGCTTTACCGCTTAAGTTGGCAGTGCTTAGTAAAATTAATACGTGAAAAATCCCTCTCTTACGTACACGGTAACAGCAGTAATGTGATATTAAATATAACATTTTATGTAGTTAAATAATGTCACGACGAACATAGCTATTAAAATGTATCTGAAAGCCAGTCTTGTGGGGTAACAGCTAGGAAGTATATAAACAATACAAGAAAAATTCACTTCTTTATTTAGTAAAATAATTAAAAACACCTCATCTACATTAATTCAATGTGTATTTTATTTACAGAAATATAAGACGAATTGAGAAAAGAAAACAAACAAATCATAAATTGAAAACAAGCTTGCACAATACTTCCTTGTTCACTTTTTTTATTTTTTAACATAGTTCACCCCAAACAAGACAGGCCGCCACTGTAGACGTAAGGGGCTACTGAGAAAAAAGAAAAGGGAGTAGGTTGGGGGTGTCAACCAAAATTGGGATCTGCGCAGCAAGATGTCTGTTTACATTAGTTTTACATTTCTGCATATCAGTACTGTCGGGGAAACATAGGGCAGGGAGGGAGTTCCAGAAACCAGCAACACGAGAAAAGAAGCTATTTGAGTAGAAAGCTCTCCGAGATCTGGGGACCTCCACATCCACAGTGAATGGATGGGATTTAGTTGATTGTCGAGTTGGTCTAGTGAATTTTCGTCGAGGGGGCACCAGAGTTGCCAATTCATCGGAGCATAATCCATTGAAGTATTTGTAAATCAAGCACAAGGATGCTACATTGCGGCGATGGGACAGGGACTGGAGCTTGGTTGACAGTGAGGGACCTATTAGGTTGACGACTCTTTTTTTTGGCCTTGTCAAGGAGGGAGAGACTAGTAGATGATGCACCAGCCCAGATGTGGCAATGCTCCATGCATGGGCGGATGGTGGCTTTGTAGCGATACAGGATAATGTCAGGTGTGAGGAGTTTACTAGCACGGTAGAGGGAGCCAACCTTCTTTTCGGCAGCCTTTCAATGTCCTCAATGTATTTGTTCCAATTCATGTTACCTGTGAATGTTAGACCGAGGAGTTTGAATGATGAACTCTCAGGTAGGGTGTTATTTGGCATGACAATCGCAAGATCGTTTCTCCTCGTCACAAAGGGGTGCATTCTCGCTCTAGAATCAAAGTTAGTATAAAAACACTAAGAAAAGAACTAAATACCGAATTTGGAGAAGGACCATCTTATTAGGCTGTCGACATTGCTTTCGTCTCTAGCAGCTGGACAAAGATATATTGGGGCTACGAATTTAGTGAGCCTAGCCTCTTCGTTTATAATAGATTCTTAAGCCATTTCTCATCACGTCTCCTAGCTTGAAGCTTCTAACAGAAAGCTCCCGCTCTTTGCCTTATACTATCTCGCGTGATGCCATTTCATTTAGCTCGTGTTTTCACGGGAAACAATGCCCCTAAAAGCCAGTCACCTCTATTTTCTGTTTACGCGCTAACGTTTTCTCATGAAAACTTAAATCATCCAATAAGTACTAGCGGACGTACCCTTACTATTTAACACAATAAACACTTTCTGTAGAAGAACTAACAAATTCGATTGATACAATAAACAAGTTTTATAAATGAATCAATACCTACATTTGAAGTCGATAATATCTTAGCAATTGCCAGAAGTGTGTAAAAATGAGACGATGGAGCTGTTAACATTAAATCAGTAGGGTATTGATTTACTCCTCTCCAGGAGTTAGGCACAAGGCCAGTTTTTATCTTACTCCCACAAGTAAGATGTGACCCAAGGTTGGGTCGGGAAAGTGGGGTTTAAAAATTGCCTGAGCAGCCTCGTCGGCATTCCCCGGTAGAGGCGCCTCAGGCAGTAAGCAATAAACTTACTCCTCCCCAAAGAGGGGAGGCAAAGCCTGGGAAGGTGGACCTTCCAGAACTGCACAGGACAGACCCATTGACCGGCGTAAATCAAGACCCGAAGGCCAAGACAATACCGATCTATGAAGTGCAGTATCCATCGGAACAGATACTACACTTTGATCTTAACCAAAAGGCCAAGAATTCAAGCCCCATTGTGACTAGTGTCGCCTTTTGTATGTTTGATCTACTTAATCCTTTCATGTATGATTTTTTTTACAGAAGTTCTACTTACCTGATATAACTTGTTCTTGAACCACGTGCCTTCAAGTTGAACTGACTTCCAAAAACGCGCGTAACGACTAATGATGGCAACAAAACGTATCCATCGATATCCCTGACTCTCACAAAAACAAATATAATTCGTCAAATCAAAATGTATGATAATTTATGACAACTTTTGTATTCGCTGTTGTAGAACAACAGAACGCATGAAAAGGTGAACATAACACAAATGCAACTCACAGACGATAATACAAATTCCGACAAAATTCTAAAAATACTTACAAAAATAAAACAATGCGATTTACTTTTCTCGTTATGCAAGCATTGGGTTTTAATTGTCAATCATTTCGGCACTGATTTTCTTAAAAACTGTCTGCAAATATATGTTCAATATTTCTTTGAAAATCAAATGCCTACTAATTTTATTGTCCAAAATATTTTCCGTTTTCTCATTTGTCTAGACAATTCTTACTTTTTTTCTTCAATAAGAAACTAGTGAATTAGCTTCGTTCGAAATATATGTTCAATATTTCTTTGAAAATCAAATGACTACTAATTTTATTGTCCAAAATATTTTCCTTTTTCTCATTTGTCTAGACAATTCTTACTTTTTTTCTTCAATAAGAAACTAGTGAATTAGCTTCGTTCGAAATATATGTTCAATATTTCTTTGAAAATCAAATGACTACTAATTTTATTGTCCAAAATATTTTCCTTTTTCTCATTTGTCTAGACAATTCTTACTTTTTTTCTTCAATAAGAAACTAGTGAATCAGCTTCGTTCGAAATATATGTTCAATATTTCTTTGAAAATCAAATGCCTACTAATTTTATTGTCCAAAATATTTTCCTTTTTCTCATTTGTCTAGACAATTCTTACTTTTTTTCTTCAATAAGAAACTAGTGAATCAGCTTCGTTCGAAATATATATTCAATATTTCTTTGAAAATCAAATGCCTACTAATTTTATTGTCCAAAATATTTTCCTTTTTCTCATTTGTCTAGACAATTCTTACTTTTTTTCTTCAATAAGAAACTAGTGAATCAGCTTCGTTCGAAATATATATTCAATATTTCTTTGAAAATCAAATGCCTACTAATTTTATTGTCCAAAATATTTTCCTTTTTCTCATTTGTCTAGACAATTCTTACTTTTTTTCTTCAATAAGAAACTAATGAATCAGCTTCGTTCGAAATATATGTTCAATATTTCTTTGAAAATCAAATGCCTACTAATTTTATTGTCCAAAATATTTTCCTTTTTCTCATTTGTCTAGACAATTCTTACTTTTTTTCTTCAATAAGAAACTAGTGAATCAGCTTCGTTCGAAATATATGTTCAATATTTCTTTGAAAATCAAATGCCTACTAATTTTATTGTCCAAAATATTTTCCTTTTTCTCATTTGTCTAGACAATTCTTACTTTTTTTCTTCAATAAGAAACTAGTGAATCAGCTTCGTTCGAAATATATGTTCAATATTTCTTTGAAAATCAAATGCCTACTAATTTTATTGTCCAAAATATTTTCCTTTTTCTCATTTGTCTAGACAATTCTTACTTTTTTTCTTCAATAAGAAACGAGTGAATCAGCTTCGTTCGAAATATATGTTCAATATTTCTTTGAAAATCAAATGCCTACTAATTTTATTGTCCAAAATATTTTCCTTTTTCTCATTTGTCTAGACAATTCTTACTTTTTTTCTTCAATAAGAAACTAGTGAATCAGCTTCGTTCGAAATATATGTTCAATATTTCTTTGAAAATCAAATGCCTACTAATTTTATTGTCCAAAATATTTTCCTTTTTCTCATTTGTCTAGACAATTCTTACTTTTTTTCTTCAATAAGAAACTAGTGAATCAGCTTCGTTCGAAATATATGTTCAATATTTCTTTGAAAATCAAATGCCTACTAATTTTATTGTCCAAAATATTTTCCTTTTTCTCATTTGTCTAGACAATTCTTACTTTTTTTCTTTAATAAGAAACTAGTGAATCAGCTTCGTTCGAAATATATATTCAATATTTCTTTGAAAATCAAATGCCTACTAATTTTATTGTCCAAAATATTTTCCTTTTTCTCATTTGTCTAGACAATTCTTACTTTTTTTCTTCAATGAGAAACTAGTGAATCAGCTTCGTCTGAAATATACTTTTACCTTCTTGGGAATCTTTCACGCGGCATAAGAGAAATAAATATTTATTATTCATTCAGTGTGAAATAACGTCTTATATTATGTCTTGTACACCAATGTACAAAACGTAGTAACAAAATTAATTTCATTACAAGTGAGAAAATCTAAGAAATACTAGTTTTTATCTCGAATAATCTCTGGGGGGAAATCAAACGTCTGCAAGTTGAATTTGAACAAGACACGCCACACTTTTAGCGTTTTATTTAACCTCGTCTTTTTGCTTATTTATTTGTTTAATTAATTTTAATATTTTCATTTTCTCACAATATGTAACTTAATTTTTTTTATTAAACACAATCTATCTATCTATCTATCTATCTATCTATCTATCTATCTATCTATCTATCTATCTATCTATGCATACATACATACATACATACATACATATTGTTTTCATTTTACTTCAGTAAGTAAGTTCACTAAAATCAAAGGGCCCATTTCTCGGGCTAACACTTGATTTCTATATGAGATACATAGATATCTGAGTGTTCAATCAAGATTAATCCCTACCTCGCAAACGTTGAGTTAGTAAAGAAGTCAGTAAAGAACACACGCACTCAAACACCCCCCCCACATATATATATATATATATATATATATATATATATATATATATATATATATATATATATATATTAGTATTTCATGTATCCACATAAGATTTTATAAGGAGATATAATTTTTTATGCATCAATTTTCAATATTTACTTCAACAGTTCTCGATACGTAAGTAGAGCTGGGTAGTAAGCTATGAAAATATATTTATAGCAATTAAGCTACACAGAGGCTCCCGCGTTTGATCCCCGGGAGGGAATCTTCAGGCTAAAATGCATTTTAGCCTGAAGATTCCCCCGGGGATCAAACGCGGGAACCTCTGTGTAGCTTAATTGCCATAAATATATTTTCATAGCTTACTATATATATATATATATATATATATATATATATATATATATATATAGAGAGAGAGAGAGAGAGAGAGAGAGAGATAAGAAAAAAGAGTGATAAATATGCGACGATTGTCCAAATTTATTTCAAATTTCAATTGTTCAATGCAAGGTTGTCAGTAATAAACTAGTGTTTATTTTTCTTTCCTTAAGCCAAGGCTTTTCAAAGATCGAAATCTTATCATCAGAGGAGAAATACAGATGGATAAGTTGGCTTTCGAAAAAACCAAAGTTCAAATATTTGAAAAATATGAGAATTATTTTTAAAAATTATTAAAATAATTTTTGTCAAAAAACGTACTGAATGAAAAGAAAAAGAAAAATTTCGTGAAATAGATATACAATTGTCCGGGTGGTAAGTTTCCGTTGAAAAAGTTCGGTGAAATTGTAGAAAGTGAAGAAAAACACTTTGCATGGGAGCAGGTTGGAAAAGGTGCTCAAAAGTAGATAAGTCCAGATGCACTTAAAAGAGGCCGTGAAGAGGAAAACAGGCCATTTTTTGATTTACTTCCGGGCCTAGTAAAACGGTAGGATCTCATACAAGGATTAACTCAGAATGAGAAAAAGCCAAAGTTGATGAAAGTTTCAGATTTGGGGTCAGGATGGGGGGGGGGGGTTCGGAGGTGCGGGGTAGTTTAAAAAGTCGCTTTGTGAATTTGGGGGAAAAATAAAAGGAGGACGGGTTGGCATGGGGATGTAGATAAAGTGACAGGTGGGTTAAGGGTGCGGGCTAGCGGTAGGGTGTAGGTTTTGGGGGTGGGGTTAATCTTAAATGGTGAATAGGTATAGAAATAGTTGATTCTAAAAATATATATATATATATATATATATATATATATATATATATAAAGTAAACTGGTCGACGATAGTCGAGGGCGACATATTTTCATTAGTGCCACTCCTTTCACAGGATGACCCGACTCGCTTTGAACCTCACCATTATTCGAGTTTTGAAAGGGGCATAACATACCATTCTTTAAGTCTTTGGTATGACTCCACCAAGGATTGAAACCCATTCGCAAACACCCTTTCCATTATGCCAAATAGTAATCTAGGTAAATTTACATCCACAGAGAAAACATGTATAGAATCGTTACTGTGTTTATATAAAAGTAATCAATAATAAATAGAGCTGTTTATTAGGTATATTTTTTTATTTACAAAAACATTATTTAGCTACACATTTTCAGACATGTTTTGGTTAGATCCATTGATAGCCAGATCATTTCCTTACGCCTGCATTAGATGGAATAAGACAAACTTATCTTCTGAAGCTGAACACGTTATCAGCTCATAAAAACAATTCAAACTGCCTAAAATATATTAAGTTTTATGCTTTTCTGTTTCAAATTTAAAAATAAAGTCGATCAGACTCCATTACTTAATTACCGAGTCGATTTTAACACAATACACATACGCGTGCGAATATTTATATCCGGTCAGCTGTAATATTTGACATCGACAGAACCACAACATGTAATTTAATATAAGCACATATTTAAACTGGGGATGTCTAGTAGCACACATATACACATACACTCGCAAACGGCAGCTAAAACAGAACCTAATATAATTTATAAAAGATTAAAAAATCAAGTATATGCATTTTTTAGAATAAAATATCTCAATTACTTTGTGGGCTTCACAAATGCACACATATAAATATATATTACTATTCAGATAACATTTAACGAATGAAAATAAAAGGCGAAAAACATATAATATAAAATATATTAAAAAAATATAAAATCAAATATCCTCATTACTTTTTAGGGTTCACAAATGCACACATATAAATATACGTTACCACTCAGATAAAGATAAAAATTAATAATAGATAAAGCTTAATATTTAAAATTAAAAATATATTGACAAAATTAAGAAAAACAGATACATCCAACTACATACAATATAACAGACAGATGAACTCATGTATGTACATACATACATGTACAAATATATGCATATAATATGTAAATGGACAAACGAAAAATATTAATACACACGCATACACATAGATATATATGTGTAAATACGTATATATACACACATATATACACTTAAACATATTTTCTGAACGCGTACATACACATACATACGTCTATACACATAACGTGCACACATAGACAATGCTTCCGAATGTATACATGCATAAATATATGTCAGTACAAATCCTGAAAAGAGCAGGCACTTACACTACAAATGTATAACTTAGTTCTAGTAAAGTTCACACAGAAAAAATACCAAATCAATGT
>OY744518.1:54069938-54109938 GCA_963556195.1 Sepiola atlantica
TTTTCCAGAGAAGATTGATCACAACGAAAAAATCTTTTATTTTATTATTTATTTATTTTGTAAAGTTATTGTTACCTACACGTGTTTCGCTTCCTTGCAAAGTACTTGCTTGGTAGTATTATATAATTGGGGCTCATCCAGCTTGTTTTTATTGCCCTTATTTCGGACTTTACTGAATATTCTTAGTGAAACATCAAAATCTGTATATATATATATATATACATACATACATACGAATAAGAACACATATACGCATACATACGAATACGCACATACATGTCCATTCTTTCTATAAACAAACACATACACACTTGCATGCAAGGCACGGTTCCGGGTACTTAAATACAAACCGATTTAAACTAATACTGTACATGTGATCATATGTACGCAAACAAATACATGTACAAATGCATGCATACATGTACAGACATAAATTTATACGTACCCATTCAAATATATACAGATAAATTAACGTATAAGTATCATACAAACGCATGGAAACAAGCAATTATACATATATACTTACACCTGTATACAGGTAGGCATTAGACATTATTTCAACAATAATTCAAACAGTTATCACTTAGACTCGATAAAATCCGAATTCTTCAGATTCATAGGGTTATGTGGAAGTTAGTAAATGTATGAACATTTTTTGTGTTTACAATTAAAGAGATTTCTGATTTTGTGTAAAGAAGTTTTCCTCTGTCCCAAATTCTAATAATTTCTAGTTACTCATTAAGGCAAAGATAACAAGGTGAGTTTATAGATTTGCGTCTTGTAGCTTTTTAATTACTTTCTAGTTAATTATTGGCGTATTATTATTATTATTATTATTATTATTATTATTATTATTATTATTATTATTATTATTATTATTATTATTATTATTATTATCGATTAAGGACAAAAATATTGAGCAAGTGATGTTTTACTTTTATAATTTCTATGGTTCAAAGAACGTTTGTGGTTATAGTATCTTTCTTTAAAAGTATTTCGTGAACTATATGCATAGCATCTATGTTCTGTTTCATTTTCTTAAGTTGTAATAGTAACAAGGTATACTACGGACGATGTTGTAGGGGAAAATTATTTTTATTTCTTCAGTCCTCTCTGTTCTTTTGCAGTTAGAACTTGTTCTTGGCTGATTATTATTTCTCGTATTATTTTTAAATATTTTTTATTGTGCATTTTGATCATTTTGTTCAAGTTGTCACTACAACTACAACTCACTTTACTGTATTTTTGTTAAATATCTAATGAAGAATATTATTTTGTGCAAATTGTAGTTTAATCAAGTTTAGGAATTTATGGCTTAGTTTAGTTTTTACCAGTTAGTTAAATGGAGGTGTATGACACAATGCGTGAGATTTTGGGGAGCTGAGGGCTCCCCACTGCATTTGTGGGCCTTGTGCCAAACTTGCGCTGAAATTTCGGGAAAGCAGGAAAGTTCAACAGAGAAATTCTGTACTCGGTGTGATCGTGACACCAGAGCTGACAGGTGAAATCTATATGTCAAACTAATTCAGTGACAGGTTTTAAGTGTGATGGGGTCACAGATCAGAATATTTGAAAAATTCAAGACATATTACCCGAGACGCAAAGAAGCAGGTGTACCTTGACTGGTTCTGTCTCCCCCTTCCTTTCTCTCTCTCTTTCTCTCTCGCTCTGTCTCTCTCCTTCTCTCTCACTCTCCCCCCCTTATCTTTCTCTCTCTAACGAGAGACTGGTTTTGAATTCGGACCGAGAAGACGCGTTTTGTTGCGTCTCTAAAAAGGTATAAAAATGTCTTCAGTAAAATAAATCTATTTTTATAAGAAAACGGAATAATGGTTTCTTTCCTTATTACAAATAAGGTTCTTTTGCAGCACAATGGTCCCCAGCCAGCCAGCCAACTAGCCAGCCAGTCCCAGAACCAGACGACAGTGACTATCGTCTCAACGA
Organism: Sepiola atlantica; assembly: GCA_963556195.1. NCBI lineage: Eukaryota > Metazoa > Mollusca > Cephalopoda > Sepiida > Sepiolidae > Sepiola > Sepiola atlantica. The sequence continues at coordinate 54,071,883 of OY744518.1, forward strand.
TGATTGCTCACTGGTAAGAACGGCGAGTAATTACGTGCACATGCAGTCAGACGTCTCCCGTTCGACATTTCGCCACAATTCGTCCCTAGGATAAAAGATATGGCAGATGTATGCTGCGACAAGGATAAACGTTCCGAAAAGGTCTGCTGTCCAGGCAAACGATGGTATCACATTGGTTCCGCGACCAAGATTAACCAACGCCCCAAACCACATTGCCACTTTGGTTCGGCGACCAAGATGTACCCCTCTGGCAAACCAGCTTTGCCACAGGTGTAAACCAAATTATTTTCCTATTTCTTTTATAGATATGTTAATAGATGATTCAGTTATACTGCATTTAATGTCGGTCTTCTATAACCACTATCTTTTAATGATATACCTTTTTTATTTATTTATTTACGAAAAAGAATATAACATTCTGATTCGCCATGGAAATATATATTTTTTACGTTATTTGTCTGTCTCCACTATATTTCTTATAGGGGATATTCCTCTATATTCGAGTATTTATTTTGTATTTTGCTCTGTTGTCACCAGTAACACAACATTTTCGTCATTTAGGAAAGCAAATATTACATTTCAATTCGTTTAATTACGTTATTTATCTGCCTTCTAATTATATTCGTCTAAGTACACCGGTAAAGTAATATTCTGATTCTACATCCTGTTTCGTGACGTCACTCCTGGGTAACGCCGCATAAGTACTACTAGTATATAAACATATATATATATATATATATATATATATATATATATATATATATATATATATATATATATATATATAATATTGAACTATAACATCGCCTTTTGCTTGACAGTCGTGTTTACGTAGGTATCATCTATATTAAATCAAACTCCTAATTACTCTACCGAGCTGGGAACATAGAAAATTCACATAGAGACAAAAAAAATTGGAGCAGTACAGAATTTATCTGTGCATATAAAACGAAGTATTCCTTTAATTAGAGTCTGTTTATACCATTCGTCCAATAAGACTACAGTACATCGAAAGTTGAATTTGTCTAACTAGCTAAATTCCTTTTCTTGTGGATCGTATGTGTTTGTGTTGGGCCAGAGTTATTCCGCTTGTAGATATATTTTTCGTTTTAACACGAGAGGGCGTTTCTGGCGCGAAAGTTTGTTATCTAGTTTTCTCCACACGTTAGGAAATTCAAAATGAGACACCTTATTCGTCGTGCTATTTCTCTGCGTAGTATGTTTGTCCTGTTTGGGAAAGATCAATGCATGTCCCCCCCCCCAACAAAAACAAGACTCATCATTGAACAACACCTGCCGTTTGATCACTGGCTGTTAGAAGCCTACCAACTTTAACAACCTGATGAAAATTCACAGATACTTCATACCTTTCTTGATGCGTTTGAGATAGATAGATATATATATATATATAGAGAGAGTTATATATATATATATATATATATATATATATATATGAATATATATATATATATATATATATATATATATATATATGTGTGTGTATATATAAATATATATATTAGACAACTCATGTCTAGATATCCTTTGGTAGATCCTTTCAATAGTCCAAATCAGGATCTTAGTTTTGGAGGGGAATTGGATTCAGCTGATCTTTGGCAGAGATAGAGGTTCTAGAGTCTAGTTGATGGAATTTTAATTTCAGTTTACCATATACCTTAGTTTTCCAGAAAATTCCAAAAACCTTAAAAATGACCATTGTATTGAGGCATAGTTTTTAAAAAGTAGTGACATTCCATGAAAAATGCCAGTATACTGAAATCATATGCACTTAATAGGGTTAAGATAAAAATTCAGATACACTAAATGTACAAAAGCAAGGAAATTCCCAAGATTTTTACACTTTTATTGTTATTAAGGGTATGCGAGCACAACAGGGCTATGTATTTTACTGATAGGAATTTTTCTTCAGCGCACCTCACACACTTCATCCACTCAAGCATAGAGATTTATACTGTAGTGATGTGATACTGAAATGGTTTGGTTGATATGTAGTCATACTCTTAATGACAATAAAAGTGTAAGAATTTGTGAATTTCCTTGCTTTTGTACATTTAGTGTATATGAATTTTCATCTTAACCCTATTAAGGGCATATGATTTCAGTATACTGGCATTTATCATGGAATATATATATATATATATATATATATATATATATTAATCTAAAACGTAATACCAGCTGACAAAAGGGCGATTACGCAGTCTACAAACTCAATAGTCGGCAAACACATGAAATCATGTTTATTTTCAGCTTACATAAACAAGGTTTAAATTTAGAAGTACGTTTTCTCAAAACCTATTCGTTTTCTTTTCCAATAACCAGATTAGTCGAGTAAAAAATTACGTGGGTTTGGATAGGAAGTAAACAACCGCTGTACGTTTCAAATCACAACTCAACATTAATTATTAACCTTTTCAGCTCACAGAAAAACGTCAAAATATTTCAAATAACAAAATGAAGAAATTCAAATTCTTTTTTATGCCCCTTAGTTCATTTGTCTACAGAAATGATAAATTTTCTGTATTTTATTTTTTACTGCTAGGCATTTTCAATATATATATATATATATATATATATATATATATATATATATATATATATATAAATATATATATATATAAATATATATATATATATATATAAATATATATATATATATATATATATATATAAATATATATATATAAATATATATATATATATATAAATATATATATATATATATATAGTAAGCTATGAAAATATATTTATGGCAATTAAGCTACACATAGCTTACTACCTAGCTCTACTTACGTATCGAGCACTGTTGAAGTAAATACTGAAAATTGATACATAAAAAGTTATATCTCCTTATAAAATGTTATGTGGATGCATGAAATAGTAATTATTTCTCTTTGATTTCATTCGAAAATTAATAAGCTGTGATATATCTCTTCAGAACTTATTCTTGCATAACTAAATATAATAAGTTTATTTACTGCTATATTATGCTTATGGAAGTAAAGCGACCTTGTATTTTGCTATCTAATTTACATACGTGTTTGTGGTCCGTACGAAAAACTGTGTAAATTAGATGGAAAGAAAGAGAGTTACTTTTTCTCTAAATGTCCACAGTGACATTAAGAAATATTATAGAGTGGTTGTATAAAGATAGGGCGAGAGGGACAAGATATATGAATAAGAGAGAGAGAGACAGACAGAGAGAGAGATGAGTGATATTTTCAGTATATATATATATATATATATATATATATATATATATATATATATATATATATATATATATTGCAGCTAATTAGAACAATTAAAACAAAATTACCTCTCTTACATAACTCAGTCACAAAACTACGATATAGTTTAGCATATATTATGCGTTATTAAAGTATATAGGGAAAAGCCTTTTGGAAACAAGCGTTAATCAACTCAGATTTAGTACACTATATATATATATATATATATATATATATATATACACACACACACATATATATGTATGTGTGTATAGTATATATATATAATATATATATATATTGATATATATATATATATATATGTATGTATGTTTATTTGTTTTTTTATTTTTCTTATCTTTCTGTTTTTGCTGGAAATGAGGCATCATACCGAATGCCAGACATTCACCGGCTATTTCAGACACTCTAGCCTCGAGATCGTTTTAAGATTATAACCGTTCCTTTAAGTGCAGTTGTTTGTATTTCTCTTGCACACGGTTCACCGGGTATACTCACCAGATAGCTCTTGAAATTATTCTTCATTAGTCCTGTTGCTCTTATAATTACTGGTATGATGGAGATTTTCCCAAGATTCCAGTTTCTTTTCATGTCGTACATAAGACCTTGGTATTTCGTAATCTTTTCCCGTTCTACTCTGTTCAATCCTGCATCATTAGGGACACTGACTTCAACTAAGGTTGCTACTTTCTCCGTTCTGTCCCATATTACGATGTCAGGTTTAACAGCTCTGTTTTCTAGATATGTAGCTGTAAGGATTGCATAGTCATAGTGGATGGTATATAAATTATTTCCAACTGTTCTTTCTGTTATATGCTCCCAGGACTTGCTGCTACACTGGATATTCAATTCTTTACAAATAGTCCAGTGAAGATAATTACACACTCCGTTGTGTCGCATTGTATAATAGCCACCCCCCAGGAGAACCTTACAACTGTGTGGCAGAACCTGCATCTGACATTGTTGCTGAGACCACTCATCTTTTTAAAGGCATTGGTCATCAAGCCTTGATCTTGAGCAGCCATTATCTTTCTCTCCTAATCATAGTGGACAGATCCTCTTTTCAGCCAGTCTACAGAGCCTCTCTTATTTATATATTATTGGGATAATTCACCTAGGAAATACTTAACACGTTGTTGGTTGGCCCATTCTTCCAGTTTTCTGGAATGGAAGGTCTTGGTGTATTTCTGACGGCTTTTGCGAGCTATTTCTGTGGCAGGATTGTTGTCTGTTTCTGCCTCATTTGTAAGACAGTCCTGTCCAAAATGTTTGGCCAGTTTTGTGATAGAGATTGTTCTGCTTGCTCTGGTTTCTTGATGTTGGCATATCATCATAAGGTTTGGGTTCTGGGAGCTCATCAGATATTGGCTGGTGCTCACAATAGTGGCTCGATGTTGATGGTTAATTTCTGAGAGACCCATACCCCCTGTTCCTCTTGGGAGATACAGCCATGGTAGACACTGGTTTCTGTACATTACCCTGTACATTGTCAACATTTTTCTCGTTTTAGTGTCTAATCTATTAATTTCCTTTTGTGGCCAATCAATAATTCCAAAGCTGTATCTTATCACTGGCATAGCTAATTGGTTAATGGCAGTTACTTTGTTTTTGTTTGTTAGCTGTGTTTTGCAAATTTTTCTAACACGGCGTATATAATCTCTGCCAATTTTTTCTCTCATCTTGGCATGTTGAATTAAATCGTTTTCTTCTATGCCAAGGTATTTGTATTGTTATTGTTCTTCAAGGTCTTTGATGTCAGTATCTTCATCAAGCTGTAGGTTTTCCGTTTGGATCTTCTTCCCAGCTTTAAGGAAGCACTTGGCAGATTTGTCTAGGCCGAACTTCATTCCAATATCTTTAAGTCAGCATCTGAACTAGCATACAGCTTGAGGGCATCCATGAAGAGCAGGTGGTTGACTCTTGAGTTTAGATCTTGTTTGCGGCCCTGGCTCAGATTGTAGGCACTTTGGCTTTTGTTTAGTAATTTGCTTAGTGGATCAATTGCCAGGCAAAAGAGTAGAGGAAATAAGCTATCTCCTTGGAAGATTCGTCTTCGGATCTTGACGTCAGGGATTGTTATTGTTCCATTAGTGTGTCTTAATGCCATAGTTGTTTTCCACATATTTATTTGTACTTCCATAGTTTTCTTGATGACCGGATGGATATTATATAGATCAAGGCAGCGCAGAAGCCATGCGTGAGGTACACTATCGTATGCCTTTTTGTAATCGATTCAAGCCATGCTTAGATTTCTCTGCCTCTTCCTACAGTCCTCAAGGATCGTCTTATTGATCAACAATTGGTCCTTGGTGCCTAAATACTTCCTCCTACACCCTGATTGTTCTTTTTCCAGGTATGTTCCAGAAGAGATGTGTTCGTAGATGCTGTCTGCAACCAGGCCAGTGAAGAGTTTGTAGGTTTTACTGATGCTACAGATCGGTCTATATTTTGTAGGGTTTTGTGTCCCACTCGTTTTGGGTATGAGGGTCGTATCACCTTTTACTAGCCATGCTGGTATGGCCTCCTCATCCTTCAAAAGTCTGGTGAAGCAGCTATTATAATGGCTATGAAGTGCTGTTAGTTATTTCAACCAGAAATTGGGTATATTGTCTATGCCAGTTTTTTTTTGTGATTCTGAAATTGATTCAACTTTCGTTTTATCATTCCAGACGTTATCTCTTCCTCTGGCATTTTTGGCTTGCTTTTATTACTTCGAGTTATATCTGAAATCCACTTGGCCTCTTGGTTGCATGGTCCCTCATTTTCAAACAAAGGTCTCCAGTAGTTTTCTAACTCCTTCTCTTCTCATGGCTTTTCCACCGTTATATTCTCTCAGACCAAATTTCGGTAGAATAGTCGTGTATTCTTTTTGAACTGTCTGTTCTCAACTTTCGCCCTGTGCTTGTTATCCTTTTCTTGAATTCTTTTGGCAAGTGCTGGGATTTTGCCTTCAAGTTCCCTTGTAACGTTTTCAATTTCTTCTACATGTTTTTGTATTTAAAACTGAGTCTGCAGATGGTGTTTTTCAGCTGTTCCCGCACTGTAGGAGCAGCAAAGAATTGTTTAATTTGAGACACTTCCTTTTTGCAAAGGTTAAGTAGTTTCTGGAGCTTCAGTTTCCACGGTGGTGTTGTGAATCGTGCTTTGGACTTTTATTGCTTTTTGAATTGAGGGAGTGTTTTCAGATAAATAAAATGTGTTTGACAAAAACGACATTACTTTCTTTCCAACCTGATACATTGTAATACATAAGTTGTATCGATGCAAACATAATTTGGCTATGCATTTAAAAACATGGTTCAGTCAAAGCTTTATGACAATAAAAGTGTAAAAATTTGGGAATTTCCTTGCTTTTGTACATTTAGTGTATATGAATTTTCATCTTAACCCGATTAAGGGCATATGATTTCAGTATACTGGCATTTTTCATGGAATGTCACTACTTTTTTAAAAAGCTATGCCTCAATACAATGGAATTTTCTGGAAAACTAAGGTATATGGTAAACTGAAATTAAAATGCCATCAACTAGACCCTAGAACCTCTATCTCTGCCAAAGATCAGCTGAATCCAATTCCCCTCCAAAACTAAGATCCTGATTTGGACTATTGAAAGGATCTACCAAAGGATATCTAGACATGAGTTGTCTAATATATATATTTATATACACACACACACACACACACACACACACACACACACACACACACACACACACACATATATATATATATATATATATATATATATATATATATATATAACTCTCAATTTCTCTCTATCTATCGATCGATCTATCTCCTTCTCACTCTCTCTTTCTTTCTCTCTATCTATCTCAAACGCATCAAGAAAGGTATGAAGTATTTGTGAATTTTCATCAGGTTGTTAAAGTTGGTAGGCCTCTAACAGCCAGTGATCAAGCGGCAGGTGTTGTTCAATGATGAGTCTTGTTTTTTGTTGGGGGGGGGGGGACATGCATTGATCTTTCCCAAACAGGACAAACATACTACGCAGAGAAATAGAGCAAGAATAAAATAAAGTATAATAACACGAAATTGCATAATCATTGATGCAATAATTTATTTCAACCTTGTGGTTTTTTCAAGCATCCGATCCAGACGATTACATTTTTGAAACTGAAAAAAAGAATTAAATTCACACTCGACAATTCAAATATAATTGGAGAGAGAAGGGGTAACAACCTATTTAATACACATTTAGAGCGAGGGGGAAATTTGAAGCATATCTAATCTTTTAATATAAATTGAGAGGGGGAATTCATAATCTATTACAGACCGTGAGGGGGAAGTCATATGTATAATTAAAAATTGTAAAATTGGGCATAGATGATGATGGAGGAGGGGGGGGTCATATTTTTCAAAAGAATCGGGTCGCGTCAAAAATGACAGTATTAACCCTCATCGCATTGTTTGATGACACCTACTGTCTAGCGATCAATGTATATTGTGAGTGGAGGAGGGGGGGACTAGAAAAAGAAAAGAAAGTGGATCTGAAAGTAGATACAGACTAAATTCTGAGACAATCTCACTCACGTACACATACACAGGCATGCATAAACACGTACACATCATATATACATACAAACCCACACACCGACACACATACAATTATACACAAACATACACACACACACACACATATATATATATATATATATATATATATATATATATATATATATATATATATATATATATATCAAACACACACATAGTTTGAACGACCGACCACTGCTTCAAACCCGGTTAGTTTACCTCAAGGAAATACTAAATTATCAAGCCAGTTGAAAGGCGAAAAAAAAAACCCTCAAAAATAAAAAAAGAAAGAGAGAAAGAGGGAAAAATATAAGAAAGAAAAATCACAGACACGGCCAAACTTCACCGGCTGTACGCGTGTCAAAACCCACGGCGAGGAAAAAGGAAATCTTTTTATATTGTGATATCAGACATAACTATTATCTAACACACGCACACACACAATCTATTATACACATGCATATATATATATATATATATATATATATATATATACACTTACATACACACACATACATGCCTACCAGAATACACACTTATATCCATACATATACACATAATCACTATATGTTCTTATTGTCAAGTATTAATAAAATATAAAATTATAAAAGTATATTTTACGAGGGGAATTTAGATTATTTACGTCGATTCATTTCTATTATAATTTATTAAATTAAGCTGTGTTTAGATGATATTATTTTATATTTTCTCTCCTATTTTCGATTAATTTTATATATATGAAAAATCTTTAATTATCACTTAATTTACGTCTAACAATATCTAGTAATAACGTTTATCTTGTACACTTACTTTTGTTTGTTAATTTGGGGAAATGAAACTTATTATTTTAAATATCATCTATTAGCTACCCTTTTCAAATTTCTTAACAATTATGTATCATCCAGGGCCATATCAAATTATCACGCTAGTTGGAAAAGCGAAAAAAAAACCCAAAAATCAATCATCGGGCATCCAAAACCATGCCTATCCTAACACAAATAGCTACAATATATTGAGCACTTTTGCAGAATGTTGGCTTTGTTCATTTTTCAAAAAATATTTGAACTGATTAATTAATACACCCACATACATACATACATACATACATACATATACAACCATACCTAAATGTAAACACACCTAATACATCATTTGAGTTCATGAACCCGATTTGTTGTGTACGTGTTAACACCGAACTGTGAGCCTAAATCTTCACATGAGTACTAGCAAACGTTTACTATTTAAATTCTGTGATACGTAAAATTGCCAACTACCATTAGCCATAATTCAAACTTCTTCGCAAAGCAGTAAAGCACACTTGTTCTGATAGCCTTAAGGTTATACACTGTCGAGTTTCAACAATTTCTTCCTTTTTCAACATTATCCACATGATATCAATGCATTTGTCCAACGCTGCTCAAGAATTGTACCCCATGCAGAGGAGTAAAACTCTCCCGAAAAAGGGAACTCCTGTTTTTTTTTGTTTTTTTTTTAAAACATAGTTCACCCCAAACAAGGCAGGTTGTCACTGTAGAGGTAAGGGGCTACTGAGAAAAAGAGTGAAAGTTTTTTTTTTGGGGGGGGGGGGGGGAGTATCAATCTAAATTGGGAGCTGCGCAGCGAAATGGCTGTTTACATTACTTTCAAATTTCCTCATGTCAGTACCGTCAGGAAAACAGGGAGCAGGGAGCAGGGAGGGATTTCCAGAGTTCAGCAGCACGAGGAAAGAAGCTTTTGGAGTAGAAAGCTCTTCGGTATCTGGGGACTTCACAGTGTATGGATGAGATTTGGCAGTTTGTCGGGTTGGTCTAGTGAATTTACGTCGTGGGGGTACCAGAGCAGCAAGCTCATGCGAGCACAATCGATTGAAGTACTTGTAAAACAGGCACAAAGAAGCAACATTGCAGCGATGGGACATGGATTGGAACTGGTGGATAGTGGGGGACCTATCAAGTTGGCGACTCTTTTGAACCTTGTCTAAGAAGGAGAGACTAGTGGATGATACCCCAGCCCAGATGTGGCAACAATACTCCATGCATTTACAATTTAATTATTTCCAATTGTTGATTTGGTCTGAGAATGGACATTTTTTTCCAATTAGTTATTTTAAATTATTGATTTTTCTAAGACTAATGTTTTAGAAATAAATACTCTTAGAAGAGGAATGTTCCCAATTTTACTGTAAAATTTCCTTTTAAGAGTAATGTTTTCTGAGAATATAAACTATTTATCATACCTATAAGATTCCATTTGACAACTGTATTCGGCATGAAATAACTCATAGATGGTTGATATGCAATAACACCCCACAAATCAAACCAAACCAAACCAATCAAGCATTGTAATCGCATCACAGAAAAAGATGGCATCTTGGTCTTCCCCAAACTCCTTCACAGCACATATGAACTCATCATTCCTTACAAAATGGCGACCACACAGGTGGTATTTGACTTTAGGAAACTGGAAGTAGTCATATGGAGCAAAGTCTGGTGAATAACAGGGATGTGGTAGCAATTGAAAGCCACACTTGTCAGCTTCATCTACTGTAACTTAAACGGTTTAAATGGGCAAAAGCACATTTGCTCCAGCTTTCCTAATATCCGTTTCTACTTGATTATTTACTCTAGTTATCGTAATTTTGATTCATCGGTCTGCCCTTTAATAGGGGTTTTATCCATTTTCCAGGTAATATGTCATGACTAAACCATCAGAATACCAGTCTTCCCCAAATACAGACCATAACATTACCTAATTTAACGACCTCCAGATGGAGATCCCGTGTTTCACTGGTTATTTCGTATCTTTGATTCAGGTTCAAAGTGGTGAACCCAGGCTTGATTTTGCGTTGCTAATCTGCGGTAGAATTTCTTATTTATTTTCGTCCTCACGTAATGTTTCCATTTTCTGGATTCTATGGACATTTATTTTCAGGCGTATTAGCATTATCGCAGAGTTACAAAAAAGGTGAACAATATCAGTAATAGAGTAGACACATTAATCTTTGAGCTTTTCACTTTTCTTTTTCTTCTCATGACTCTTTTTATGTCCATATATTACGTTTGCAACATAAAGTTCATTATAATGATTAAATAAGAAATATTGAACAAATGCTGAAATATAACAAATGATGAATGAAAGAAAAACGAATAAAGAAAAACGAAAAATGAAAGGAAGAAAAAAGTAAATCGGAAAGGATTGAAGAAAATTATGAGGAATAGAAAAAAGAATGACAGAAAAAGAGAGAAAGAAAGGGAAAACATTGGAAAGACAGAAAGGAAAAAGTAAGTAAAAAGGAATGACAGAGAAGAGGAAAAGAAATATAACAATAAAAATGGAAGGAAATAAAGGGCTAAATTAACAAAGGATGGGATGAAGAAAAAAAAACGAACGAAGTGAAGCAAATAATAAAAATATTAGAACGATCAAATTTAAGAGGCGTGTATTAAAAAGGAAATAAAAAACGAAAGAAAAGAATATAGGAAGGAATGACGTGATAATAACACATAATAAAGACAGTAAGAAAGAAAAAGAAAGAGAAAGAATGATATGCAATAGGGAAATTAATAATAACGAAAAAGAAAGGAATAACAAAGTGTAGGATGAGAAAAACAGAAAGAAATGCATGAAAGTTAGGAGAAATGATGATAACAGAAAAACAGAATGAAATAAATAATGAAAAAAAAGAATCATATAAAGAATTAAGAAAGGAGCAAAATTAAATAAATAACTGAAGGAAACAAAAAAGAAAGAAAAACAGAAAGAATAACGAAAGGAATAGGAAAAATAAAGTAAAACAAAAGTATAAAACGGAAAAATAAGGGAGAAACATAAAGATAACAAGAGAGAGAACGGAAAGAAAAGAACAAAGAAAGGAGGGGAAAATGAACGAAAGACTAAAAGAACGGAGAGAGAGAAAGAAAGGTGTGGGGCCAAAAGGAAAATAAAGACAGGAAGGAAGAAATGAAGAAAGTAAAAAGAAACAAAGAACGAACGAAAGAAAGAAAAATGAAGCAAAGATAGAAACGCAAAAAAGAAAGAAGGAAAAAAGAATAAATAAAGGAATGAAAAAACATCTTAGATATTATTCTCACAACGTTTCGGCTGATGTAAGTACCGATATTCTTCAGGTGCATCTAAAGTATGTTTCGGAATTTTTAGATAAGGATTGATAATTTAAATTATTTAGATCATTCGGACTACTGCTTTCATCTTGGATATTATTCTCACAACGTTTCGGCCGATGTAACTACCGATATTCTTCAGGTCATCTCGTCGACCTGTGGCGCTATAGATATAAATGCTAAGTTTTAATCAGTTCCAAGTGACAGTCTTCTGAAGTTTGTACGAATGATACTAAGAATACAATTACGTATTACTTAAGACGTCCACCATATCATCGCTGACGACAAAAAACAAACAAACAAGCTACCCCTTGAATTGAATAAATGGTTCCGTTCGAAATTCCGTACAGATTCCCAAGTTCGACAAAAAGAATTTCCCAGTTCGACGGAGGTTACATCGGTCGAAACGTTGTGAAAATTACATCCAAGATGAGAAGAGTAGTCGGAATAATCCTAATAAGAGAGAAATAAAAATAAAAAATAACTAAGAAAAATGGTGTAGGAATCAAAGGAGAAAGGAGAAAAGCGAACGAAACAGAGAAATAAATAAAGAAAAAGTGAAAGTAATAAAAGACGAAAGAAAAGCTTATCCCGATGAAAGGGTAAATACGAAAATACTTGGTATTATTTGATCGATGACCCAATGCTGTTCGAAATGGAAAGTCCATTTCGTTGCGTTTTAGTTGTCTTATTTGGACGTCATTACCAGATCAGATGATAGGCAAAACTACATGAAAAAGAAATGCAAAGTACAAACAACGATGTTGATTACGTGGAAAATGTCCTTTGCCCCCTAAAGAAAATGTCTTATCGATGTAAATTTGTCATATATATATATATATATATATATATATATATATATATATATATATATATATATATATATATATATATATATATATATATATATATTTATATATATATATATATATATATATATTTATATATATATATATATATATATATATATATATATATATATTATTTATCGCAAATTTTACCGTAAAAATATTTTTTTCTATAATGAAATTGGGATTGGGGTGTCTTCGTTTGGTTTATTCTCTAATCTAGGTTAAGTCACCAAGATACGACATTAACTCTATAAAAACCTGTTGTGGTCTTAATATCTGGTGTTAAAATATAGGGAGGTCATACCCACGTAGTACCTCTTGTTATTTGGTCTTTCCTTGGCAAATATTAAGGCTTGGTAAACAATACTTCTGGTAAGGCTGTAACTGCATAACTCGTACACTTTGCTCACTACACACTAATATATATATATATATATATATATATATATATATATATATATATATATATATATATATATATATTAATTTTCAAATATATTTAATGTTAAATATTCTTGCATTTTGTTGGAACCCAATATCCTTTACATTGTAATATAGCTTTCAAATGGATGACATTTTAGCACGTCATGATGTATTTGGAAATTCATCATTACAAACACCTTTTGTTCATTAATACATAAATTTTGTTTCTTACTAATGTTTTTCGAATTAATAATATTTACCACTATTTAGCAATTTGTTGGTTTTTCTCATAGAAAAATATTATTTCTTTAAAAATTCAGCCTTTTCATCAATTACTCTTTGTTGCAACATTTGATTATAATAAACTTGTATAAAGTATGTAAGTTTACTTTTGTTTATTATTACATTCTATGTTATATATATATATATATATATATATATATATATATATATATATATATATATATATATATATATATATGGGAAAGGAAGGATGAAGGTAATCCGACGTAATGGGAAATGAAAAAGCAAAAAGGATGTTTTTTATGTGTTCATCAACGTTTCGTCTTTACTTGTAAGACTTCTTCAGGATGATAATCTTAAGAAAAATGTCATGCAAGTACGTGAACATATTGGGTTGACATAATGGGTTGATGGGAAGAAATAGTAGCCACTACTGGAAGCAATAGGAACGGCGTCCGGGCTTGGTGATGTCAGTCGTGTGGAATGAAATAAATGTTGGTATTTCTGGGTTGAAAAAAAGTGAAAGGGAGGAGGTGAGCAGGGATAATGTGGAGGGTTGTAAGTGAAAAAGTGGAGGGGTGGGGGTGAGCAGGAATAATTTGGATGGCAGTAAGTGAAGAAGTGGAGAGGTGGGGAAAGAGGAGGGGGGAATGTTTGACCAGGTGGCTGCTTCAAGAATGTGAGGGATACGTAGGTTGGAAGGTTTGGGTTCGTGGTTAATGAAGATGTGTGTGTGTGTGTGTGGGGGGGTGTATGCAGAGAAGGGGAAGGTGCGGGAAAAAGAGCAGGGGGGAGGCCCTGTGATTTTGGTGGGTACGGGTGCGAGAGAAGTGGTCGAAAGGGTGAAATGGGTGAGGAGGAGAGGGGAGATTTGTTGTGATTAGGTGTGAGATATTTGAAATATTTTGAAAAGTGAGAATGTATGACCGGCTTTCTATATTAAGAATGTGATGGAAGAGTAAGTTAGAAAGTTCGGATTCGTGGTGAATGAAGATGTGTGTGTGTGTGTCGGGGGGGGTGTTTATGCGTAGATACGTGGTTGAGTGTAATTGAAATCTGAGAGAAAAATGGATGTTATCCATGATCTGGGAGGAGTTTTTGTTCAGCAAGGATGATTAACGAACGCATGAAATTTTTCATTCTGGAAATTTTTAAACAATTTCATTTAATTTCATCAAATAGTTTATTTGTTTTCTTCACGGCTAAAAACATTCAACGGGAGGACTTCGTAAAGTCTGTCGCAGTTTCAAAAAAACTCCTCCCTTTAAAAAAACAAAAACAAACAAACAAAAAAACAACACTCATTATTAATATCAGCCATACTAGCGGTCGGTGAACGAAACCACCTCCCACTTTCCCTCTCATAGATTTCACCACTCCTACTCCCTCTCTTTTCGTTACGTACGCGAGAAAGCCTGCTGTACTCCTCTCCTTTCTCAAATCGCCCTAACCAACCACTTATAATTCAGTAACTGTAATTTAAAAAAAAAACAATTATAATAAACAGAACGACTCATAGAAATCTATCTATATTCTTTTTTCATTTTAATATACTTTCATAGAAATGCTTCTGTTATGTAAAAAAAAACTATTTTCTTTATGCCACAAGTGTCACGCTCATACATGAATTCCATAGCTAATATAACAAACTGACCCAACGGGTCACGGGTGGTCTAGTATATATATATATATATATATATATATATATATATATATATATATATATATATATATATGTATATATGACATAACCTGTTAATCACTGAGCTTATCTTTAACTGCAGTATTTAAAATATTCTGGGAGTTTCGTAAGATATATTTGTTAACATCTAAGCTTCGTATTAATCGATATCTTGAATTGTTTTGATTCTCTCCCTATATATAGTTATCTACATACAGACTGTTTCGCTGTATCACAGCTCTTCAGTGCGGCTCGATCAGCTAGTGTCTCAAGCCGGGATTGAAACTCAATCGTCGAGCTGACAGTCGGTGCCTCTACCCTGCGCTATCATACGACACTGGCTAAATGTAAGTGATATCTCAATGTAAACATTGTCAAATGCCGGGATCTCAAATTAGTTTTACCCAATGAGCTATGCGTTAAAGCTAGTGGCAGGTGGCGATATCCTTACAAATTAGCTCTACCCAAGAAAGGGAGCTTTATATAGTCATCCACATACAGACTGTTTCGCTGTATCACAGCTATATTATATATATATATATATATATATATATATATATATATATATGTGTGTGTGTGTGTGTGTGTGTGTTGGTGTATACACACGAGTAAAATAGCATACTTGGGACGGGTATAAGCAATAAATATAACATTAATTTAATTTTTTTCTTTCTTTGGACGCATGGTTCGGTTTGAGTGGCACCCTCTAAATGCTAAAGTTTACAACGAAATAAATAATTCGTCTATATTACTCACTCTGTTGACTAGAATACACATTCCATAATTCACAATGATAAGTTTGATAGTTTAGGATTTTACTAAGCACTTACATACTATTGATGCTTACGCGCGCCCACCGATCTTTTAGAAAAAAAATGTATTACTTAATATCAGTCAAAATTTGATTAAACATGATTCATCTTTTCATTCCGTTCACCATAGATTCTATTTCCGTCGGTCTTCAAAAGATGTCCCTCTCAGTATCTCTTTTGATCAAACTGTAATCAAAACACCATTCGCATTTCTTAAAGTGTCCAGATCGCTGTCAATTTCTGTACGAATCGTGGACGGATAATCGAAAATCTCCTACCCTACTCCCACGGTGTAACCATTTCCACACACATTAATACGCGTACCCACTTTTTTCTATATATTAATATGCGCAACAGCTTCCATCTATACATCAATACGCGTAAGCATTTCAATCTATAATATAAATGGAAGTGCTTACGCGTAATAATAGATAGATCATGTATATTAATGCACGAAACTACTTCGATGTTTCTTTGCGTTTTCACATATTAAATAAACTGAGAGTTCAGATCCATACATTCCTTTATTCAACTAACTGTTCACTCTTTAACTAAAAGAAAAGAATAACACGGACGTTTCATAAAATTCAGTCCTTTGTCAAATAGTAAGCAGCTTCTAAAACCAACCGAACATATTTTTAAGGAGTAAAAGTCATCAAAAAACACCGATATCCATCGGTATCCATTTGGTTTAGACATTTCATAATAATGGCATAGTATCAGTGAAATGAGATTAAGTTGCTAACATTTTTCCTGTTTTAAATGATATTCATTTACTTACATATCTTTCTAGAGAAATCTTTTTAATTAAACGTGATGCACATTTTTTTATCATACATCAAAAAGACACACTAAATAAATAAATATATAAATTATACAGACCCAAAAGGCCCTAGCGTAACTCGACGACGAAAGATGTTTTCACATACGTAAAGTAAATTGAGAGTAAATATTCTTCCATGCCTTTATTCCATAAAATGTTTACTCCTTAAAATAAAAAAAGCAATTCGACTATTTATCAAACAGCAAATAATTTATAAAATCATCCGACAATATTTGAAGAAGTGAAGCTCAACTAACGTCACCGTTAGCCATTTGCCCTCCGGTTTTATTCATTTTCATCAACCCTTCGTATTAAACGGGACTGGTAAGTCTATCTAGAAAAAGAAAAGGTCGGAAATTTTCCAAATTTGAGGATGCCTAGATCGACAATATCCGGGTATCTACATCGGATTCAGTAATGAATAGTATTTAAATAAAATATCATATATTAATACGAGTAACCACTTCCATCTATATTAATACGTGCAATAACTTTCAACATATTATTATCCGTAAGAACTACTAATGATGTTTGATTGTGTAAGCATTACTAACATCATGATGCTTTATTGGCTTATGCCAAACTACAGCAGGAATTACATGCCCTCCATCATCCGCAACTGTACTATAATATTCAATACAGTCACGAAAAAAGAGGTACACTGCCTGTTTTTCTTATTAGATATCTGAAGAAATGTTTCCATTTCCGCCCTTGTTTTTAAAATGCATGTAATTCAATCGAACCATTAATGACAGGTTGATAGAACAGTTATCGCATTTCAACCTTGCAGAAAACTAAGTTGTCGTCATTATAACACAAACATATAAAAGTTCATAAACTGTATTCCTACCTTGGTCGCTGCACTGTTTACTTGTACGCGCTCTTGTGTAATCCTCCTCAAAAGAGGGAACGCCGCCTGCAAATAAGTTATTTCATACCTTGAAAAAAGAACTAAGTCAATACAAAACTGTTGAAGATAGAGGAGATCTATTCGACTTGCTCTTTATTTCAAATCACTGACCAGTGGTGTGGGGGTAGACAGAGAAAAATCGATAATCATTGTTTAATCATATCTTGTCAGCGCATTTCTATTTAACATATTCACATCTGATGTGCTTCCAAATAGCAAAAAAAATTTAGCCATGTGATGTGACATAATTTCTATCAATCTCCACAGTCTACTTATCCTAACCTCGAGTTCAGCAAGTTGACTCGAGTGAATTTTCATTTCTTGTTCTATTCTAACTAACTAATTTATATACTAGTGGGTTAACTCGTCTAATATTTAACATCCTGACAGATATAAAAAAGGAATCATCACAGTTTATTGATGGCTTTGCCATTATTACAGTAACAAAGGAAGACAACATTTTAGGATCATGAGTATAAAACATGGAGAATGTCTATTTACTCCTCGCGGAGTTAGGTACAAGGCCAGTTTTATCTTACTCCCACAAGTAAGATGTGACCCAAGATCGGGTCGAGCAAGTGGGGTTAAAAGCCAGCGCTCGAGAGGTGAGCACTCTGGCTATTTAAAAATTGCCTGGGCAGCCCCGTCGGCATTCCCCGGTAGGGGCGCCTCAGACAGTAAGCAATAAACTTACTCCTCCCCAAAGAGGGGAGGCGAAGCCTGGGAGGGTGGACCTCCTAGAACTGCACATGGAGAATGTCAATGTAATAACTAAACAAATAAACCAACGTTGAATTCAGTCCCTAGACTTAATGACGGGATGGAAATATTTGTATTGCTCTGACGTTCCTCAGTATGTACTGGGTTAAATTGTTTTTATGCATATCAGATAGGTATACACATAGGAACGGTATGAATATACCATCTATTATTGAACGGCCATTTATCATACAACTTGATATTGTTTGACACGGAAAGTCCATTTCGTTTCGTTTTCAGCTGTCTTGTTTGCATGCTATTAGCAGATCGGTTGATGAGCAAATTATGTATCAGAAAAGAAATCTGCCGATAAAGATGTCGATTATGTGGAAAAGGCACTTTTTTCTCCATAGAAAGGAAATGCTTTATTAAGACAACTTTTTCATTCGGTATAACTGTTCGGCATTCAATCTAGTAAAAGAGCCGTAACATTATAAGACGCTTTAAAAGAAGGCAAATAAATAGGTCAAAGTTCCAACAAGGAAAACATCATTATACATTCTTATTTAAATATCTCTACATTAATGCGTGAACCACTATCATATTGTATTAATACTTACCGTCTTCAGACTTTGTACATCAACAAACGATAGTAACGCCCAGTTTGTTCAGGAGCAGCCACTAGGAAACATGCATTAAAGGAGAGAGAGAGAGAGAGAGAGAGAGAGAGAAAGAGAGAGAGAGAGAAAGAGAGAGAGAGAGAAGGGAGGTCAGGATTAAAACAGATTGGGAGAAGAGAGAGTAATTCAAAGTGGTGATATATGGATGGTTTTATCAGTTGGGAGAGAGAGAGAGAAAGCAAAGAAGGATAGAGAGGGAGATTCGAACATCAATCAACGGTAGGAGAAATAGAGCTAATTAACGCTAACTCTTTTTCAACACTAAAACAGAGGGTAAGATAAGGACGATCGAGTTGCCCATTTGAAGTTAGTCTAATCTGGGAAGGAAAGCTAAATGCACTTTCTGAGAATAGATCACTAGTTTTGTTGCAAAAAAAACAACTTCTTTCAACTCAACTCCTCAATTAGGTCAGAGTATTAAACACACGGTATCTTAATAATTCTATAATGTTTTAATCAAACGTGACTGCTAATAAACATCAATCACTAACTATTACGCGGAAACGTTGTTGTAATAGTAGTATTTATAACAACGGCTAAATTCACGGAAGGCATGAACACAACAGGCCTTAAATAACATTTGACAGACGTGCCTATGTAAATTCTTGCGAGAGAAAAGCTTTAAAAGTAAGGCTGACGTGGTCCTCACTTTTCTTTTCACAAGGCAAGTACGCCTCCGACACAGCTAACTGATCGACAGGCTACCTTCTATAACGGTAAGGTGGCTTCTGTTTTTTTCTTTTCACCACAATAAATAACATCGAATATTCGTGTGTATAGAAAATTTATTTTCTTTTTTTACCGATTAAATTGAAATTATAAAATGAATTTTGTTTCAAAAACAAGCAGGAACAAGGATATTCAAATATGAATATGAAGAAGCCTCGACTATTTTGAAGCATAGTGTACAAAAGAAACACGAATGCTTTTTTTTCTTCAAGTTGCGCTGGAACATCCAAGCGGTCTCTCAGGCTCGTTCTTCCAATGGTTGCTATCTGTCCAATGTCTCATATGAATTATGCAGTGTCGAGACCGATAACACTTGACGCTTCGACTGAGATGATCTGAAAAATAAAACGGTAGGTTAGGGAACTGTATTTGTCGTTCGTTTTCTTGTTTCCCCGAACTGAGCTGTGGTGCTGTGGTGCTATGGCTAACCCTAACGCTAGCCCTAAACCTAACCATAACTCAATTCTTTGACAGCGTTAAAGAATCGCAGTAAGTGACATCTCATATTCATAATTTCATTATACATTAAATTAATTTTTGTATTAGGGTTAGTCTCTCAAACATGTTTTTGAAGTATTTAATCAAAACTAATGAGAAATATAAACTAGTGTGGTAGTTTACTTGAAGCATTGTTGATAAATAAGTATATAGGTATTTAGTAAGGTTGCATGCAAAACCAAAATGAACCGAGATTCTGAAAGAAAAGATGAACAAACACAAATAATTGAAGACAATATATGCGATATTTTTGTTCAAAATCAATATATTCTTCTGAGAAGAAACGCCCGAAGTAATATAACAGCCATCTTAAGACGTTTCTTTTCTCAGTAAATTGTTTTTTTGAGAAGAGGTTATTCTCCCAAGATATCGAAATACTTTCAACCATCCCGGATTCTATTAACAGTAAGTGAAACATTTACTGTAACAGTATGCGAAAGATTTATTGAAAACATAAATAGATAAGATGGCGAAGAAAAATATCGCATATAGTATTATCAATTATTTGTTTTTTGTTCATTTCTTTGACCATTCTATTTTTTTCCGCATTGCATACAGTCTTACTAAATACCCGTATCCTTAATAAGAAATTTAATTAAACATATAAAGTGTGATGGCACGTGCAATGCCCTGTACTCATCAGCCGCAAACAAGTGGTAGTAACAGATGTCTTCTGGCTAAGGCGGTATTGTCACCCCTAGTGTCAGCATCCTTTTTGTCATCGGATAGAGTATTAAAAACAAACGTATTCTCATCTTTACAATTTCATAATGTTTTAATAAAACGTGTTTATTTTAGATGTTGATGTCTTTCTTAGGATTTCCAGAGGGCACTGATTTTCAGCAATGGGATTCTGAATATTGCGGGTGTTATTTTGATTCATAATTCTCTGATAAGAATAATTACGTATTAATCACTCATTATTATGTAATAGGTAAGTAAAAGCAAACTTTCGTAGGAATGAGCTAAATTCAAATATTAGCGTATGAGTACACGATTATGACATTAAATCGGGAACTCACGGTATGAACCACATGAAAGTTGCTAAGATCACATTGTAAAAGTAGTGCAATATCTTCGCATATATTCAAACACAACATATGCTGATCCCCAAGTCTGCGCCGGTAACGACTGACCTACAGCCACTTCCCAATAAAATGCATAGATAAAATGATAACATAAACGATTTATTTTCTTAAATTAACCGTGGATTTCACGATTCCTGCTTATTGTTACTTAAGTCTTCATAATTTCGTCCTGCAAGATCTACTGCTGACGTGCTGACTGTAATATCGCATAGGATCAGCGAATCTATCGACAAGGGCTTCGTTTCTAGGGCGATAGTTCTTGACATACCGCACGCCTTTGATAGAGTCTGGCACAAGGGTATACTTCACAAACTTGCTATTGAATATCTGGAAACATATTTCAACCACCAAAATCCTTTCTCTTTAATAGATCTATAAAAGTAGTTGTATATGGGCAGAAGTCTGAAACACTTAATATCAACATCGACGTGCTTCAAGGATCTATTTTGGGTCCAACTTTCTTTCTTGATGTTCATTAATCATCTTCCAAATAAGATTCTGTGATCATTTATTAACGTCTATGCAGACAGCACAACTATCTATGGCAGCACATTGAAGAGCATCGGTGATCAATATATTACTGATCCTCTCATGTAATGGGGAAAAGTGACTTGTTACTTTTTACAGATCTAAAACTAAGCCCAGTCGGTAAACTGCATAAGTACCCGTTTTAAAATTTATTTTCTTACTAATTCTCTGGGTTTTTCTTTATAGGGTATGGTTACAATAACAAATCCAGTTTGAATTATCTCACCTTTAAACTGACTCTTCTAAATTAAAGACGAAAATTTCATCTGTTCCCCAGAATTTCATCTGTTAATCAGAAGCACCGAAATATCAATATATCAAGCAAAGATACCAGCTATAAGGGTGTCCTATTAAAAATGAAGATATCACTTTTAGCTGTTATTTATTTTAAATCCGTTCTTTTTTATTTTACTAAGTCATAAATACCCGCGACCAAACACTAAAGACATACTAATGTGGTACAAGGCAATTGATATCGCTCCTTTGGCATGGCCTTGAACCGAACTTGGGATTAATGTAAGATAACACCGTTTTCTCCACGAAAAAATAATTATTCCCGACATTGAAATGAGGCCTTGTCAATCAAATTTCTTTTCACCTCCGCAGATTTGTTGTCAATAACCCGGGTTATTTGGTAGCGAAAGGGTTGAAGGTCAAATCATCTCGGTTGACAGCTAGTGATTGCGGCTCCGAGCCCTCAGCAGCGGGGTGTATGGGACTGGTGGGTGAACTACCACGAGTGACTTTGTTATTTTTCTCTACTTCTTTTTGTTAACCCTTTCTTTCTCTCTTTCTTTTTTGTGTAACTTTTTCTGTCGTTACGAGAGAGAAGCGCAGTTGTTAAATCCCGTCAAGCAGACGAGACGCGAGCTTCGGTTCAAGTTTTGTGATTTTCAAAATGCTGCCACTGAAAATAAAATAATATTTTGTTAACCATTACGAATTAATAATTATGCGTACTTGACCCCCCCCCCCCATGAATTTTGTGGACACCAGAGGCTGGTGGCGCCGCGCCCAATACAATAAGATTCCACCCAACGAAATCTGTACGGCGCAGCTATACTAAGATACAACTTTTAGGGCCACGATAGTACCACACAAAAGTTAACAATGAAAAGGTTATAATAAATAGATTTACTTTAGCAATATACTATTTTCGTTATGCAAGCATAATACATTAACATACAAAGTAAAACAAATTCTGTTGAAATTGTTGTTCACTCCAAAATAGGCATATTGCCACTAAGGCGTCAGGAGCTATTGATATTAGGGGTCAGATATATAGAAGAATCCTAAATAGGGATTTGTGTGGCAGGATATTTGTTCACATTACATTTAATTTTCTGTGTGTTAGTACAGTCGAGGAAACCGGAAGCAGGGAGAGTATTTCAAAGGTATGCAGTCCAAGGAAATAAGTTATTAGAGCAGAAAGATTTCCGGCATCTGGGGGCCTTTACAGTGAAGGAGTGCGGTTTGTAAGGCGTATTTACACTGAGGGCGTACACGTGCTGTATCGAGACAAGTGTTTGCTGTGCATTGTTTAAAGGGGCAGATATTGGAGCTCACTAGAGCACATACTATGAAAATGAAGATAGAGTAGAGAAAGACTAGCAAAGTTTCTTTATGTCACTAACATACATCACCGAATAAAACTGCTTATTTATGAACATGATTTTATTAATTCATTTAGATAGATAGATATTATTGATGCTCCCTCAAATAGAATCAATAGTGTCCTTCGTGAGGGGGGATTAATATTCGCTGAATTATGCCATTTCCGTAGATGATTGATACGATCTTAAAGTAATATTTTGAATTCTTATTCTCTAACCGCAATTGCGTGTTTTGGAAGAACACAGACAATTGTTACATCAATCAAATAAGTCTTTCAAGTCGAATTGTCTTGGTTGACAACTATTCAATCTAATTTCCTGTTATTCTCGATTAACCGTCTTATATATTAATGGGTTTACTCGTCAACTATTTAAAACCTATATATTTATTGATGCATGCGTCCATGGACACATCGGTACAAGACAGACATGCAAAATTCATGCAAAAAATGCTAAATAACCTATTCAATCAAATAAAATATTTAAAAAAATGTTTCCTTACTTTAAAATTTTTTTGTTCATAACTTTTATTTACACCAAACAAGACATATTGCGACTGAATCCGAATGGGGCTACGATGGTAGAAAACACATTTATAGGGAGGAATCTGGATGAGAAATTGTGCAGCAAGATGTTTGTTCACATTATATTTAAATTTCTGCGTGTTGGTACTGTCGTCAAAACAGGGAACGGAAAAGGGAATTATTAAGAAAAATGATCAGAGGAAAAAAGCTATTAGAGTAGAAAATCTTCCTAAATTAAGGGACATCTACAGTGAAGGGGGTGAGATTCAGCAACTAGTCAAGTGGGTCGAGGGTATTTTCGTTTAGGGAGTAGACATGCAGTAAGTTCATCGGAGCATATTTCGTGTAAGTACTTATAAAAGAAGCACAAGGATGACGATGCAAGCGGGGCAGTAGCTTAGCAAACAGTGCGGGACATATTAGGTTGCAAATTTCTTTTTGTCTAAAAGGAAAAGGTTAACGGTCGGTGTATTAGCAAAGATGCGGCAACAACACTCCATACATGGTGACTTTATAGACACTCAAATACATAGCCGGTAAAAGTCAGGAAGCAAGATTTTCAGATAATTCTAATACTTCGGAGTTTGTCACGCCATTCAGTCTGCTTGAAAGCCCTAGAATTAGATAGTCGGCAGGATGTTTTTGCCATAATTGCACCCCGTTGAGCTGGTGATTCTCTATTTTGCCTCGGTGGTCCCAAAGCACCTGTGTCTGTGCATAGACGGTTTCCTTTCTTCCTCTCTGCATCTGGAGCTAACCGGAACTTTCATGAGCAGAATTTCTGTCAAAGAACTGCCAGTTTGTGGAACATAATACAACTGGGCTGCTTTCCAACAATATGGTCATTTTCAGATCGAATCTTAACACATTCTTGTAGAGTCGTCCTCTTCAATAATCAAATTCTGCCCAAATCCAACCATCGTCTGCAATCCTCATGGCGTTGGTCTCACCATCTATCTGACACAAATCCATTAACTCTTATGCTCTAGTGGCTTTTATATCTTGATGTGGTGATTTGCTGATAAAAAAACTACATTTTGATTCGATGACAGGCAGGCATACACTTGATTTTATTTATATATCTAGATATACTACTTATTTGAAAAATAGACAAAATAAACGTGTATATCATTTTATGGAGATGGAGGAACATTCCCATTACAATTTTATCCGGACTAATTGCTTTAGCCAGCTATCTCAGATACAAGGCCCACAATGTTTTTATTTGTTTTCAACTTTTAAGTGAGATGGTTGTCTTGCTTGCTCAGCGAATTTATAATTCGTTATATTGCAAACATTTTCTAAGAGTCTTGCAGTGCCGCGAACAGCATGAGGCGATTTTAATGGACCAACTTTAGATTTATCTCATCTAATGTTCTAAAGATAATGTCATCAGCTCCAAAAGAATGAAATGCATGAGTAATATAAAGTAAGTAGATATTGTTAGACAAAATTGAAACCATAAACAATAGCTATATTGTATCTGACATTTTGAGATAATGATTGATAATTTGTATTATTTGTATTATTCGAACTACAGTTCTCACCTAGGATGTTATTCTCACAACGATGTAACCTCCGACCTTATTCAGATAAGTCTTCTTGGACGCGGTAATTTTTATGTCGAACTACGAAATCTGTACGAAATTTCTAACGGAGCCCTTTATTTAATACAGTGGGTAGCGTCTTAATTCGTAATTCTATTTTTAGTATGGCTCGTACTGAGGATTGAACCTTCAACCTCCAGAAGACTGATACTTAGAATTGATTATTACTTAGTACTTATATTCGTTGAACCACGTGAGAGTCTTTTTGACTTATTAAATCCTTTACACTAAAAATCACCAGCTAACCAAAATTAGTTGTTTCTTTTTTATGGAAATCGCTCCAGACAAGACATGAATCCACTTGATGTAAGGAGCTATAAAAATACTACTTCAAGGTAAAAACTAGCCCATGATAAGTGTTATATGGATAAGTTATGACCCGGAAAACGGCAACACTTTCTCCTCTGTCAGAAACATCGCTCATGGAATGTGAGAAATGAATGACAAAATAAGGGAAGCGAGAGTTACGAGGTTGCCTGAAGTAAACCCAAGACCAACTTTTTACTCTCTCTAAACAGTTTAATTTACTTATTCACATTAATATTTCATTAATATGTTTTTGATGCGATTTGTTTGTAGATTAATTTGTTTTGTAGGCGAACATTTTGTAAAGAAATAGTCTGTAATGCTGGGTTTTTCTTTACCTACCTACAATTTTTATAATGCAATTTAGAACAGTCTTCGTTCTGCTTAAAATAGATTTAATACTAATGTTTTGAGTCAGCTGGCATCGAGAATTACGTTTGTCTTCGTTTAAATGCACATTGACTTATCTCCGTTACTTTAGCACAAATATTTATGAATATATATATATATATATATATATATATATATATATATATATATATATATATATATATAAGGAGAAATGATAGGTTTTATTATGGTTAATTAGTTTAATAGATGCTTATTTTACTTTTATCTGCCCCGTTTTCGTTGGTTATTACCTCCACAAAGTAGGTTATGTATTGAGTCGAATCGCTTGACCAATCTTCCCAAAACTTGATGGTCATGGTCTAACTTAGAACTTATTTAATTTTGAGATATCTAAGTCAAAGGTCAAGGTCACAAAAAAGGTTAAAATCACACTTTTGGTAATAACTTTGGTTTTGTTCATCGTAGAAATTCGCTTCTTGATCCATGAATACACTCATCTTATATGACTTTTTGGTGGAATTTCAACTACCGTTCTCAGGTGTACAGTCTCACAACTAACTTATGTTCTTGTTTTATTTAATTTCTTCAATGTAATACATGTATATTCAATTTACGCATTATTCTCATTGTAAAGTTTAATCTTTATCTTTCGCGATTTATAAATACATAGACATAAGGCACGTGGCTATAAACTGTTTAAAAAGTAACTGTGAAACTTACGCCTTAACAAATTCACAAATTGACGTTAATGTAATTATCAGAGTTATACCCGTTAAACGATTACCGTGCTAATTTAATCACTGAAGGAATCCTGTAGATCGCACGAAATCACTTACCCTGGTTTCGTTTTCAATTTTACTTCAGATACTTCCATTATTGGTTGATAAAGAGAGTAGAAAGTGGACCTTGGGTTTACTTTCGGTATCCTCGTAACTCTCGATTCTCTTGTTTTGTCCTTTAGTCCCCCTCACATTTCATGAACTATGTTTCTGACAAAGGGCGAAGAATTGCTGTTTTCTGCGTCGGAATCGCTCCATCTAACACTATCGTTGGTTAGTTTTTGACCTTGAAGTAGTATTTTCTTTCTAGTTATGTACATCAAGCGGCATCATGCCTTGTCTAGAGCGATTTCCATAAAAGAAATTGATGAAACACGATACTTTTTCTAAATGATTTATTGTATACAATTAATTGAACACATGTTGCTATGGGGAGAAATTATTGTTTTACATTTAAGGAATTAATGTACTACAAGTCAGAGATATTCGCATTTTTAGAGAGAACCCCCTGTAACAATAAACCCGGAGCGATCGGAAAAAGGCAAGATGTAGGTCATTGGCGTGGTTAGATGCAACGTTTGGAATGCGACTGTAATTGTTTAGATAATTGAAAATTGAGACTAAAATTTAAATTGTAGAAACATTGGAGAAAACTTGATGATCGAAAGTTAGCGGACGTTCCGCCTTTTGCTCCACAATTTTGGGGTTGGGGAGTTTACTGTAACTATAAAACAGAGTACTCAAAAGTGATGTTGCAACACCTTTGACGACCAGTAACGAACACGGGGACAAAGTTACACCTCCAGTATTACTGAAATCCACGTGCAGAGAGTCCCCGTCATGCCAAGAATCGAAACACTAAAGAACTGGATAGAAATTGTAGTGCCAACCCTGAATAGAGAACATATTAGAATTTTCAGTGCCAACTCTGACAAATAGCCTAGTGGAATTTTTAATGCCCACACAATGTGCTACGAATACATTTTTCTCACACATATTGTATTGTCGTTTCGTACGTAAATGGAGTGACGGTTATATCACAACTGTTTTTATACTTTTTCTTTTTGACTCTCCATTTATGCGCGGCGGATGGCGGACGACTCAAGCGAAAACCTCACTTGACGACTTGAAACCTTTCGTGATCAAAAAACAGCACATCGTAATTCAAGTGAGGTGAATCATTAACTCAAATACAAACATGGACCATTGGCGAGTGGAGGACGAGAATGTTACAATTAAAGTTTTTTTCAACAAAAGATTCGCAGTAATAATTAATGTACTCACCATTCTTCTGTAAAAGCTTTTTCATCTGTCACTCATCTTTTTATTGCAACCTTCTACACATTTCCTTTATATGAACGAAATATATGAACTTATAAAGAAGAATAACTCATTTTATACTTCTTTTTGAATAAGTCCTAATTAACTCAAATGATTTTTTAAATTTTTATAAAGATGGTAATCTGTCGTTGCGATCTATTAGGTAGTGATCTGTGGTCTCTTATGTAATGCGAAGTCTAACGATGTAATAGTGAAAGATCAGGTGGAACCTATTTCATTACCTTTGACAATTAGATTGTTCAATACACGACACATGCTTGTATGTATGACATCGAAATCCGTGCTTAATTGCTAAACTGTACCAATCGGGTTTGCATAAACAACGGCTTCCAATAAATCAGAATTAAATCGTTTTGTGTGTCCTTATCTAGACTAATGCTGCAAGCTATAGTCCCCAAAAAGAATACAAAAATACATGACTGTATGAGAAAGGAATCTCACTGAAAATTATGTAACTTCTGCACTGTAAACATGCAAACAAATCATACAGACACAATCATTATTGGAAAATGAACAGCTCAACATTCTCTGGGATATGAGGTACAAACAGACAAACTCATCTAAGCAAGGAGACCGGGCGGGATAATAGTAAACACGAAAGAAAAAACTGCCTAATCGTAGATGTTTCCAGCAATTCACAGGGTAGAGATCAAAGAAGCAGAAAAAACAAATACATTGAACCTGTCAGAGAACTGAAAGTAATAGGGAGCATGAAGAAAATTACTATTTTACCAATAATTGTAGGAGCACTAGGAACAGCCCCCTCCCCAAATGAAAAAAACAACTAAGGGAAGATTGAGACCATACAGCACACGATAATGATAAAAATCACGAGGAAAAGCCTCGAATGCGGAAACCAACCAACATAACCAACCAGCTACAGGTAAACTGAAATCAAAATAGAACAAAAATATGAAAAGAACATCACACAAACCAAATGAACTGAAACTGACAGGAACCCCATAAACTGACTCCCTCCCTAAAAAAAATCCACACACACATACACACATGTGGTGGCACCAACCTTAGCGGGTACCACCCAAAATGGTTTTGAAGTGTCAAGGAGGATGGGAAGATCGAGGAGAAAGAGCGTCAAAAACCATCGGAAGGGGTCGGAATATAATAAAACATTGATAAGGCTTATTACCACTCAAATTCTAAAGGAAACCAACGGTCGTTACCAGCGAGAATCAATAGAAAAACGACTCAAAAACGGAAACCGAAAAAGCGAAAAGCGCTGGAAATCTGGGAAGACTTGTTGTCACTCAGACTCCAGGGAATACCACTGGATATATTCAGTGATAGATAACTCATAATGACTAGTTTGAAAACACCAAGTGAGTAAATAATAATCCCCAGCCTCGATTGGTATTACACAAGGAGAATTAAAAGTCTGGGGAAGGAGAGCACCACCAAGAATTCCACTGGACGAACGCGGAGAGTATTGGAAACTTGACAGTGCTTATTGGCACCCAAATTCCAGAGAAAGCCAACGGGCATTATCACCGAGAAATCGATGGTAAACGGTTGTTGCGATGACGCAAAATGATTTGCAGCGTTTTTCAAAAGGGGTACTTGAAATCCTAGACTTGTAATTCCCTCCATTGAACGCCACTTTTTATTGCCAGTGATCAATCACTTATAATTATTCGTGTGAAAACTCATAGTGAGTGAATAATACTACTTTCTTTTTCACAGAAGAGATGTTGCTGGTATCTCTCTAATCTCTCGTTATTTTCATGATAAATGCTTGACTGGGCTCTAATCTCTAGTCGCCCTGTAAAACATTTACAGACAAAACTTGTCCTACTACAACCACTGTAAATGATTTTCCCTTCTTCCCCCGTCTACCTGATGCTAAACAGAACTTCCATATGCACAGTTTCTTTCCAAGAACTACTCATCTGTGGTACACCGATACCATGGGGCTGCTTCACAGCTGACTACAACATGGTCGTTTTCAAATCCAATGTTAACAAATTCTTCTCAAACAATCAAATTCTGCCTAGTTTCAACCATCGTTACCAATCCTCAAGATGTTTATCTCACCACCCACTTAACAAACTTAACTTCGAGTAGCCTTTAGGCCTTGATAAGCGTTGACTCATTAGTACAAACATACTTTATTCCAAATTATAAATCAGAGAATTTATGCATAATAGTGAGTTTTGGTTAAATCTTGT
Organism: Sepiola atlantica; assembly: GCA_963556195.1. NCBI lineage: Eukaryota > Metazoa > Mollusca > Cephalopoda > Sepiida > Sepiolidae > Sepiola > Sepiola atlantica. The sequence goes on from OY744518.1 coordinate 54,102,496, forward strand.
GTAGATATATTCCGTTCAAATTTAAAGTGTCAATTAATCGAAGGTGCTGTGATCATCAAAGATTGGCGACAAAAAATAAAGATCTGTGCATGAATTTCAGCTGTGACTACAAAGAGGAACCTTCTTTAGCTAAAGTCGGTTCATACCACCCGGTCAACCGGACTATTTTCGGAAATACATTCCTTTGAATAGGTTGAACAGCTTATTTCTGTTCGTACCAGTCGCGAATACGCTATCGACAATCAGTCCTACAGTGACATTGTTGCTGTCGGGCGGAGAGATGGTCCTGTTTAATCTCAGAATGTCTACCATCCCAGGATTTACATTCTCTTTTTGGGTTAGTTTATCGCTAATCGTTTGAGGCATCTCTACCAGAGGATGCCGACGAGGCTACCGACGAGGCTGCTCAGGCATTTTTTGTGGACCGGAGTGCGCTAATCTTATTGCGCTGTCGTTTCAACCACACCCGACCTTGTGTCAACCCTCTTAGGAGGTAAATAAATGCTTGACAATTGATTTAGTTTTGGTATTAAATGGCGCCAGATAGGTTGGTATGCTGTTAAACAGACAAACCATTCTGATTTTCACTTCTGTTTAGGAGCAAAGTATAGTATCTATACTTATACTATACTTTTCTGTCCTCGGCTGAGGAAATTTTTTTCCCAATCCAGAGTGCCCCATTTTGGGGAGCTAGATATTCCCGACATTAAAAGACGACTTTGCGTCTAACTCTGCCTTCGTGGGAAGCCAAGTAAATTGGGACGACTCTCATCGGGCGCAATATTGGAAAACGTAATCCACGAGCAGAAAACGTAAGACCAGTGCATGATTTGAACCTGTTCCTGCAACAAGGGACCACCTTTAGCTGGAGTCGGTTTATACCACTTGCCCAACAGGGCCATTCTCGGAAATTAGTTCGTTTGTTTACTTAATTTAATGCGCACTGTATAATAACCACTAAAAGAGGTTGAAGAAATATGGTTTTATGATGTAAATGAATTAAAAAAACATTATTGTCCACAAAGAAATAGAATTGAGTTATCTGTTCAAATTCGACTTTCGATTTACCATAGGCCCTGTTTCAAATACGCATTGTTTGTGTTCTTAATACGAACGGATACCGTCGGGAAATGTACACATCCACAATTTCCCCTGAGCTATAGGGAAAATGATTACTTGTGTTCAACAGATCTAAAATGGAAGAAGTATATCCAGTCCGTTGCTAAGTTCACTGGAATAATTGTTTGATCATTCTACCGCTCCAGAAAGTTCCTGGCACCCGATGCGATCCTTTACCTGTATAAAAGTCAGATACGTCCAAAGATACAATACTGCCGCCACATCTGGAAAGGAGCTCCGCACTCTTTCTCGCCATAACAGGGTACGAAATCGACTTAGACATCTGATTCGGAGTGATCTTTTCTTTTTCCTGAAACACCTTTCCGAGAGAAGAGACCTTGTTAGTATCTCTCTGCTCTATCGTTATTAACATTGAAGGTGCTCCTGTACGACATTCACAGCAGGAACTCTTTTTCTACCACTTAAAAATAATATGTGGTACTTCACTAGATGAGGACCCAACTTAACCCTGCCCCTAACTTCAACGCTAACCCTACCCCTAACCCTAACGCTAACTTTAACCACTACCCTGACCCTAACCCTAATCTTAACGACACCAAGTCAATTTCAGCTTGGGTCTTAATCTGGAAAAGCACCAAAGACGTTCCTTTCTCTGTCCATGTGCCTAGCTCTAGGCGGAATTTTCATAGACAGAGATTATTTGCAAGACTTCCCAACTGTCAAACACATTTATGAGAGCTGATTTTCTTAATCATCTTCAAGTCAAATCTTAACAAATACTTGTTAAAACCCACCCAATACGTTAAAAGTTCATACCATTGATTGATGTAAGTGCACCCATAGTTTTTCCTCATCTTTCAGCTGAATTAATTAACCCTTATCCTCGAGTGGTCTTTTGCCTTTATAAGCGGTGACCTAATAGTAAAAACAATTCTTCTACAATTAATTGTTTATAATTAATATGGTTTTGATATTAATTGGCTCAACATAGGTTGATATGCCGTAGAACTGACACACCAAATTAAATCTAATAAACCTTTAGCCTATGAGCAAATTATAGTATCTGTTCTGATACTACCATTCATCTTTTTTGTTCTCGGTCAGTGAAAGAGAAATCCGTCTAAACCGAGATAATTATTTTTGTTCCAATTCAGAGTGTCCCTTTTTGAGGAGCTGGATATTTCTCACATTAAAAATTGATCTTACGTCTACTATTGCCTTCGTGGGGAGCCAAGTAAATACAGAGAGTGCTCATCAGCCGCAACGTTCAAAATTGTAATAACAATATCCCTAACTTGCTTACTAAAAAATTGGGATCTTATGCCAATTATTTTCAACTATATGCAAGGAAATGTCTACCAAGTTTAACATTTTGTTTTGATTAAAAATTCACAAATAATGTGCAAAGAAATTAACCAATGAACAAGAGTAGTGAACTAGTGTTGCATTTGAACATTGTGTCATTCGTGCAGACAACACAGTTGCCATTAAAGTTCATACTTATACCTTATTAGCTTCTTCTTCTTTTCGCTCCTTCTGTGACGTTTCTAGACTGAGGAAATGCCGCAAATAAGTTCTTTCATACCTTGAAAAGAACTATATCAACACAAAAGTGTTGGAAGACGGAGGATATTTATTTGACTTGATCTTCGTTCAAAATAACTGACAAGAGAGATGGGGTGGGGACACAGAGAGATATAATCACTCTAATTTAACACGTTCACACATGGCGTGCTTCCAAGAAATTGAAGACTTCTCTCTCTTTCTTATTCTCTTATTGAGCCATGTGACATCACATCCGTTTCTATCAATTCCCACAGGCTAGTAATCCTAACTTCGATTTCAGCAAGTCGACTCCGACTGAACTTTCATTTCCTGTTATTTTAAACTAATCACTTTATATACTAGTGGGTTTACTCGCAAACTATTTAACACTAGCATCTAAATGCTGACACGAACATTTGAACTCAGATTTGAAATGTATTTGACGATATTTCTACGATGAAGCATTGTTGACCTTATATTAATTGTGTCCAGATATCTAAACAGCATGGAGCAGCTTACACCAGTGGATTAAATAACGAATTAAGTTCGGAATTCCCGGAATGTTACTGACTACGACAAAAGAAACTTGGAAAACACAGGAGAATACAGCGGCTGAAACGTTGTTAAAATAATGAATAAATAAATACAAAATATAACATAGAACATGAAATATGAGAATAAGTATCGTAGCTGATAGAAGTGTGACACTATCATTTAGCCCTTAATTTTTAATATTAATTGAGTGTTTTGAACTCCGGCAACCAACGAATCATACCTTATTTCAGCTTCTCCTCCCATGACCGAGAATAATCAGTACTTGGTAATAGAATTTCGATAAAAATTAAGGTCATTTACATATTGTGTTAAAATTTTTACGCTTACAATTATTTTGACCTACATCTGTATACTTGCGGTGTGGGTGGGGCGTATAAAATACCCCCCCCCCCCCAAAAAAAAGGAGCTAATAGGAACAACAGGAATTGACCAATCGGTAAGTTGGAAGGTGTAGCCCCGGGTTAGAGATTGGCCGAGAGTGCATAAGTGACAGGTCCTCACAACAAATGGGATCGATTATCACATAACCCAGAGCTTTTCGCTTTCGAGCAGCGAATTCTCCAGTATAACTGGAATATACACCGCCTAGAGAGCTCTTCAGAAGTGGGTTCATGCCCGAAGTCCACGCCGATAGGTGAAAGCTTTGTGAAGAAAGAATTTTCAGTGCACACACAGTTTTTTGTTTCATTCGAATTGTATCGATGCTCCTTACATAAGCTCATCGACTTATACGTTAAAATTGTTATGATAATTTTTCTTTTGATACTTTGTTTACGGCCGAAGGTCGACTCAAGACGGATCATCGTTCGACGACTTGCAGCCTTCTGTAATCCAAGAAAACAACGTTAGGATGGGAAATGCAAGCCGTGTGATTCGTCATCCGAGTTGAGAAAGCGACTTGTGAACGCCATAAACGATCACAGATTAATAAAATCCCAGTGTCAATTTTAGTGCAATTTATGTATTTTTGTAATTGTTTTATCGGTGATAGTATCATTATCTTTGTTGCTTTTCTATTTTTCACTTCCTAAGTGATAAAGAGTAGTATAGAAGATTGTGTTTTTATTCGCCTTTAACTTTATGGGACGTATCTTTCGTTTATATATATATATATATATATATATATATATATACATATATATATATATATATATATAGTGGTTAACCTATTCATGAATGACTTTTCTAGAAATTCTACGTATCTGAACTAACTTGTTTTTAAACCACGTGCTTTCACGTTGAGCTGACTTTCGTAAATGCCCATAACAACGAATAATGGAAGCCGAAAATGATCTTCGATGTTCCTTACTTTCACAAAACCAAATATAATTGATCAACTCAAAATGTATGATCCTAAATGAATTATTGATTGATTTATCGCCCCCCCCCCGCAACTCCGTGGTTTTCAAAAAGGCCCATAAAACAGCGGCGAAGAATTTCTCTTCTTTTGCAGACTATGACTCTGTTACCACCTATCTACTCTTGCAGCGATTTTTTTTTAGAGAATCACATTTTTGAATATCGAAGCTAAATTTGATATGGTCCAACGAGGAACAATGGTACCTTTATCCCTGGGTAGCCGTTGACCAGGGGTAACTATTTCTCTTGTTATAATTATCATTGACGATCACGACAGCACACCACGTATAGTTAGTTAACGAGTTATGAATAAGTAAATATGACCCGAATCTACTGTATGCTATAATTGCGCCTGTAACGTTGTGTATGTGGTTCCAACTCAAACCTGTTATGATAGTCTCAATAGTAACCTCATATATAATTTAATAAGCGTGACAGAAGAAAGTGTCTCTTTTCCTTCTCTTTGTTTCTCCACGCCTTTCTCTTTGACTTTCAAACCCCACTCTCACTAATAGCACGTTAACTATTAATTACTATCTCTCCAAACATTTTCCTACACTTGTAGCTATTCTCCATCTCTACAAATCAATTATCAGACCTTGTATGGAGTACTGTTGTCATATTTGGTCTGGTGAATCCCTGTCCCATTTAAGAGTTCATGATAAGGTTCAGAAGCGTATCTGTAATTTGGTTGGCCCCCCACATTTTCTTCATCTCTTTACCCTTACTCTGTCTCTCACAGACGTAAGGTTTTTAGGCTCAGTCTCTTCTATAAGTACTATTATGTTTTTTCAGAATTATCTGATGTATTCTTAGTTCCAGCTCGTTTGCCTTGTTAGTCTAGTGGTCTTCATCAATTCACGGTTCAGATACCTCGTTATAATAAACCTTCCTATTCCAGTAGCTTATTTCCATTAATTACAGGCTTGTAGAACTCTTTTAAAAAATAAGGTTAATAGGCGTACCTTGTTTTTGTGTTTTAGCTCCTTACATCAAGTGGCTTCATGGTTTGTCTGGAGCGACTTCAAAAACAAAAACATAGTTAATGAATGTTAGGACTAAAGAGCAAAATAAAAAGTTGCGAGGCTGCCGAGCGTAAAACCAAGGTCCACTCTTTACTTTCCATAGCGTCTAAATCGTCTAGTTTTTTTTTTCAGGATTATATACTTTTCATTAAATCCCTAGGTAGAAGGCCATTTTGCGTTTCTGTCACTCTATCCACATTGTTGCAGAGTTGATTTACGCTCAAACAAGATTTTAGCCCAATCTTTTGGCAGACACAATTCCTGTTGTTTAGTAAACGCCATAAGCCTGACCCTCAATAGTTTTTGTTTGTGAGGCAGTCTAAACGATTTAACAGCAAACTCAAATTTTTTAGTCATGTCGGCAGTCGTCTTGAACTCTTCGTGTGGATTGAGAGTTAGAAAATGAACGTTAGGTTTATTTTCGACAGACTCGTATCTCTATTTCCTTTTTTCATCACTACATTCCATGAGCGATGTTTCTGACTAAGGTAGGATCTTGTTTTGAGTGTGTGATATGTGAGGATTTTTAATCCTCTTATATTATTGATCATCATTTAACTGCTTATTTATCCATTTCATTGACTCTTATCCTTAAGTGGTGTTGGCTTAATTCCTCTTTGTGTGTATTTGAAGCATGCGCTTATGCAGCAGTTTCCCAGTATTTTTCACACATCCATTTACATTATTGCAATAGTAACGTACTATTATTTTAAGGCTAATCTCATTATTTTATAATATATATATAATATTTATAAATAAATATTTAATTATATTTACCTAGAGTATGTATACATACACACACACACACACACATATATATATATATATATATATATATATATATATATATATATATATATAATGAAGTATAATAACACGAAATTACATAATTATCGATGCAATAATTTATTTCAACTTTGTGGTTTTTTCAAACATCCGATCCAGACGATTACACTTTTGAAACAGTTTCAGTTTCAGTTACAGTTACAGTTTCAGTTTCAGTTAGTTACAGTTACAGTTACAGTTACAGTTACAGTTACAGTTACAGTTTCAGTTTCAGTTTCAGTTACAGTTACAGTTTCAGTTTCAAAAATGTAAAGTAGTAAAGCTAGAATTAATTCAAACAAATTCATATCGACGTATACGTAAGACTACACAGATATAATGGTTGTAACGTTAAGAAGAAGCACAACAATTGTAACGAATAGTTTTCGTAAATAATTTTACTCTGGTTACGTTTTACACAAAGCGCTTGCTATATCTTTTCGATTTATAACTGCTGAATGCTAACTCAACTTAGACGTTGAGTAATACTCGATCAAAAATGTCAATAGTCTATCTCATCAATTTTGCGAGAGTTATTAAATGGACATCCTGTCTTTCTCTACGAAATTGAGTAAAAATCGAATAGCGAACGAAAATATGACAGCAGTACTCCATAAAAGGTCTGATTATAGATTTGTAGGGATAGAGAATAGCCTCAGGTGTGAGAACGTGTTTTCAGCCAGTTTCTGACCAAGGTGAAATAATTGCTGTTTCCTATGTTGGCTGTCGTGTGGTATGTGGATATTTCCATAGTATTCATTATCATTTAACTATCAATCTATACATCTCAAATCCAATTCAAAAGTGTAGGTGTGTTTAATTTAGTATACAAATGTACAACAAATAGCTGTTACCAAACGATAGAAAAATTAATATGTTTTTGACCATCTCAAAAAGAAATATTCCACCGCCATTTTGATTGACGAAAGCGGCTAATTTAAAGTAGCGAAACAAATTTCGAAATAACATATAAATAGTTTTGAAAATTTTAAATTACACAGGTAGATAAAATATTAAATTTTCTATCGTTTGGTAACAGTTATTTGTTGTATAC
>OY744518.1:54122438-54329938 GCA_963556195.1 Sepiola atlantica
TTGCAGTCTTATATATATAATAAGTAGAATACCCGTCTTATATATCTAATAAGTAGAATACCCGTCTTATATATCTAATAAGTAGATGTTATTTACAATCTTTAGAAACGAATCACAAAATCGCGGAAGAAAATAAATAAAAAATGTAACTTTTAAGTTTCCCGTGAAAAAAAATATTTCATTGAATTTCTTCGTTCAAAAATACTTCTATATTCTACATTGTTTACGTATTAAAGTCGGTTTTGCGTAGTGCAAAAACTGTACCAGTGCAAAATATTGTAATTTCTTATTTAAATAAAATATTTGCATAACTTAATCAAAGACTTTGAATTAAAAATTTAATATACGAAGAAAAGTTTCTAGTTTAGTAATAATGTAAACATAATCTGTTCTGTTTGCTTGTCTTTTGAGTCAATTAGCAACCTAGCAACAAAGGAATTTGTAAAAAAACTTATAAAATAATTTAGATCACTACTATATTCAGAATATCTGATGCACAATCCAATATTCCTTTAATCCGATATTACTGTATTACGCGCTAAGGTAGAAAGTGTGCCGGCGATCTTTGTATAAAAGATTAAATAATCATGTCATTTTAAAAAATGAGTAAATATCAGAGAATCAATTCAGAGAAAGAAAGAAGTAAGTTTAAATAGGAAGTAAGGTAAAACATTTACCGACGCAGAAATATGTAGTCTTATTGAACAGTTGGTGGTTTTTAGAGATGATAATCATGGCTATTTTTAAGCGTTTGTTATGTATTCTGGATTAACCGGTGTTTGTACATTAATTTCACTTGTATAAAGAATGGACCGTGTGTATGTGAGTGACGTGGTAGGAAATAATTTTAGGAAAGTGAAATTGTTTGCTACTCTCATTTTGGAAGACGTATTTGGGCGAAACAGATATCTCGGAATTAATGTAATAATATTTGCATGTCGAAGAAATGGTCGAATATTTTCGTGAAACACGCATTAGGAAGTGCTGTAGGTTGTGAGTGAAAAAGATTTGCATAGAAGATGTTCAGATATTTTCCTATACTGACTGAAGTTGCACGGGAAAATCGAGTTTACTTTATTTATATAGATATGATAATTATGGAAATAATACTCCAACGTAACGGAAAATAAAAACAGAGAAATCGAAAATTGTTTATATATTCATCAGCATTTCGTCTTTATTTCAAGACTTTGTTAAGATGACTTTTTTGAAGAATAACATAGAAGTCAATATTTAAAAATAGGTGGTGCGTCTATAACATGAACATGACACGGTATATATAAAACACACAGTGACACGAATTCCATGCATTTTAGCATAAAGATACCCTACGAGGGATGAAACACAGAAGCCTCTGTGCAGCTTAATTGCTATAAATATATTTTTATAGCTTACTCTTTCTCTTACTCTCTCTCTCTTTCTTTCTCTCTCTCTCTATATATATATATATATATAGAGAGAGAGATAGATAGATAGCGAGAGAGAAAGAGAGAGAGAGGAGGGAGGGATAGAGAAATTAAGTGTATTTCTTGGCTAAAATTCTTGGATCTTTTCACATTCGCCATATAAAAAATCACTTTGTGGAAAGCATGTACAATTATAGGTATAATTATATATAAAATTACAAAATCTAAATCTAAATTGACATAAGGTCTCACCTATGTATCCACTTTGATCATTATGTTCAAATATATTCAGTACAACATTATATATATATATATATATATATATATATATATATATATATATATATACTTATGTACGTATAAAATATATAAATATACATATATATATATATATATATATTAACGAAAGATACGTCCTATAAAGTTAAGGGCGACTAATAATGAAATTTTCTGCATCTTAATCACTTAGGAAGTGACACAATCGAAACAGTAGTAAGCAAAAAAACAATGAACGCTACGATCACCAATAAAAAAATTTAAATAAAAATACATGAAATATTTAGGTGATAAAAATGGTACATATTTCTAGACAGAGCGTCGTAGTCGAATGGTAAATTGTTAGACTACAGACATCGATATCGAAAGTTCGATCCTTGTTAAAGTAAGCTATGCTGATTACGGCCGTGAGCCAGGAACACGTGCCCATGGATTACTTTTATGTACGCATAACTTCCTGTACTGAAGATTGCGTTAGCATGAAACATCGATGTCTGTAGGTAATAAATAATTAATATTTATTTATAAATATTAATTAAAGCCCCCTTTACTAAAGGCCGGGCACTCTGAGTGAGTTTAATAACAAGCAGTACAAATAGCTTCATGCAAGATCCAAACACAGTTTGTTGATCACTTTCAACTGCTCGTGTAAAATACCCGCCGACTCGGTATTTACAAAGTTAAATGCCTCCTTAATTATTAGCTAATTCGTTGTGTCCGACAGGGGAACGCTCTTGACTGCAAATCAGTGGCGATTTATGATCGGAGTTCGAGTCCGCTGACCGTAGAGAATTAACTTCCTGCACTGAAGATTGCGTTAGCATAAAACATCGATGTCTGTGGGTAATAAATAATTAATATTTATTTATAAATATTAATTAAAGCCCCCTTTACTAAAGGCCGGGCACTCTGAGTGAGTTTAATAACAAGCAGAACAAATATCTTCATGCAAGATCCAAACACAGTTTGTTGATCACTTTCAACTGCTCGTGTAAAATACCCGTCGACTTTGTATTTACAAAGTTAAATGCCTCCTTAATTATTAGCTAATTCGTTGTGTCCGACGGGGGAACGCTCTTGATTGCAAATCAGTGGCGATTTGTGATCGGAGTTCGAGCCCGCTGACCGTAGAGAATTAACTTCCTGCACTGAAGATTGCGTTAGCATGAAACATTGATGTCTGTAGGTAATAAATAATTAATATTTATTTATATATATATATATATATATATATATATATATATATATATATATATATATATGTATATATATATTAGTGATAAAAAATACACTGCTCTCAGAATACCAGAATACCAGAATACACTGCTCTTAGAATACATGTCTCTCAGAATAATTTGCACTTGGGAGACAAATCAAAATTATGGCAAATTCATCAGCCAATTCACCTCCGAAACTAAGATCCTAATTCGGACCATTGAAAGGATCTACCAAAGGATATCTAGACATAAGTTGTATCTTATATTCAACAATATATATATATATATATATATATATATATATATATATATATATATATATATATATATATATATATATATAGGTTTGTGTGTGTGATAGCTCTACATTATTTAATTATACGAAATTGAGCTTCTTTTATTGGCAGTTTAGAATAGAAAGTTATATTGACAGCGCGAAGCGTGGTATCGAACTCGGAAATCTTTACGTGGAACTCGGAAATCTCTATGAAATTTCGAACTGTCAGTTAGAACTGATTATACTTCGCACTTATATCTGTTACGTCACGTGTCTTTTTAGTATGAATTTTAGGAGCCTTAAACCTATTCCTGGTTTGGTTGCGTATGTTTACGGCAGATCAACTATCTATGGGTTATTTAATGCAGAATAAAGTTGTCAGAAATAGTTTAATAATTATTTATATTTATATAATACATTGGTCTTAGGATAAATTGCTCTTAGAATACATTCATCTTAGAATACATTGCTACTTTAAAACATTATTCTTTGAGAATACCCAGACCCAATCTGGGAAAAGGCTTTGACAATCATCCAAACCACAAACCTACTACATTAATCTTGTGTGGTTTGGTTTGTTTTACGGCATATCAACCATCTATCGGTTATTTAATGTCGAATAAAGTTATACAATTCTTTAGGTAGGATAATAATTTATATTCATATAATACATTGCTCTTAGATAACCAGAATACAATGCTCTTAAGTAACCAGAATACATTGCTCTTAGATAACCAGAATACACTGCTCTTAAAATACCGAAATACACTGCTCTCAGAATACCAAAATACACTGCTCTCAGAATACCAGAATGTACTGACCCCAGAATACCAGAATACACTGCTCTTAAAAAAAATACACTGCTCTCAGAATACCAGAATGCGGTCCCGCAATAATACCAGAATACATAGCTCTTAGAATACATTTCTCTCAGAATACAATGCTCGTAGAAGATTTCACAGTGAATATGAGAAGATTACTCTTAAAAGGGTATTCTACTGAGAGAGAAGCATTAGATGTGCAGTCTAACTACTTATATATATATATATATATATATATATATATATATATATATATGTGTGTGTGTGTGTGTATGTGTGTGTGTGTATTCGAATGCGTCGTAGTAAAAAAAGGAAGACTGAACATCTAAAACAGAAATAGGTTTAAGGCTCAGATATAGGTGCTAAATTATAATCAGTTCTAAGTGACAGATTTTTGTAGGTTGAAGGTTCAATCCTTAGTACGTGCGATACTAAGAATGTAATTACGAATCACTTAAGACTTTTATACGGTCATTACTGACGGTACGAGAGCAAGCTACTTCCGTTAATTTAATAAAGGTTTTCGTTCAAAATTCCGTACAGATTTCCGAGTTTGATGTAAGCATTCTGGACTTCGACGAGACGCACCTGAAGAAGGTTGCAAGTTAAATCGGCCGAAATGTTGTGAGATTAATATCCAAGATGGAAATAGTAGTCCGAATAATCTATTATCAATCAATCCACATCTAAAAATTCTCGAAATATTATTTTGTTTTTCATCCATCATGTGATGCCGAAATAGAATAAAACCAGCACAAGATGGTGAGGTTGGTTCTAAGTCTACAAGAATGAATGTTTGAATTTGAACAAAGAGTTATTTTTCTGCGGATTTTATTCGTGTAAAATTGGTTTCAAATTGTAAACAGAATCAAAGAACTGTCAGAAAAATCTGGTAGAATTGGCAAACCTCCATCTTTTTGTATCGATTTCATTGGCCTCTTTTTTATCCATGGCATTACGCCTCCCTCGTTTTGTGTGTGATCAACGCGAGGCAGTGGTGATCACGTTTTCGTGTGCAGAATATGAATCCATTTTTCTTGCAAGTAAACAAAGAAATTCAAATGTCCGAATGAAACAATTAGTGGCTGAGAAAGACACATGGATATATACTTTTAAATGCGTCCATTCAATCAGTATTTCATTTTTTATAGTTCAAATATAAGTGTTTGTTTAATGGCCATTTATATCAGAACATTCCCGAATGCAAAACTATTGACAAAAAACAAATCTGTATGGTGTTTCAAAAAAAAAGAAGAAGATATTAAGAGGATAGCTAAAAAAAAGACATCCGTCCGAAGAAGCATAACGAATTTTGGAAAATTTTGTAATTTTCTCAAAGTCGGAAAATTCGGTAACTATGAAATAAATATCGATTGAAAATAGATTTTATGACCGTTCTGAAGTTAAAAATAATGTTAAAGATAATATCTATTCAATTATATAGATATTATTTTTAGAATGATATTTTTTTTATTGTTGTATAACTGTGAAAATTAAGTAACTATGAGTTGTTATCGATTATCACAGTTGTCTTGATATAGAAATAATCATATATATATATATATATATATATATTTATATATATAATGCTTATATTTTAGGCATACACACATTTTGTTCGTTGTAAATCATTTAACAAATGAATGAGAACTAAATTCTATTAACTATTTATTACAATATTTAAAAATAATGAAGAAACAATATGGAATACTTAAGTGTTAAATTTGAAAGTCATACGAATATAAATATTTTATCAGGTTGTCCGGGAAGTGCGTGCCGTGTGTGTTTCGACACGTTAGAACATGCCAAATTATTTACAGATAGAAAATACTTATATTTCTGGCTAGAACATACTTAAAGCTATATTTTAACTTGTGTTAATTTTGGAGCCCTTTTAAAATGAAACCTTGTGAGACCAATTCTACAGACTTGATGATTTTTTTATTTCCATAAAGGACAAAAAATGTCTTCGCAAACAACAAAAATATATGTGCAGTGTACGGTGAAAATACTTTAACTCACAGAACTGTACGGAAAGGGTTCATAAATTTAAAACTGTATATTTTGGCCTTAATGATGAAGAACGCTCAGGCAGACCACCCTTTACAGATGAAGACGAATTCAAGACATAATTTAGAATAAACAACACGAGAACAAACAGAACCAACAGAAATTCTTAGCATATAAAAGTCCACCATTTATGAGCATTTAGTAACAATGTTAAATAGTATATATATTTTTTTGTATTTTTAATTTCCAGGACAACGTTATCTTTATAAGCAGAGTCTGATGCGTCTATTCAATCAGTATGTGCAACCATAACAGCTCTATTTCAAACTGTCGGTGCTACCAGATCAGGCTGCTGTTTTTATTTGTCTCAATCATGTTCTGCAAAACAACAGTACCGTAAAAAAAACATACCAAGCACCATGATTTAATACTTAAACATATAAAGAACTTAAAGTATAACAACTTTTACCAAAATAGCCGGTTCGGCATTAAATAACCCGAAAAGGATTGATATGCCGTAAAAAAACAACCAAACAAAGCTATCTATTTCAAACTTCAGCGTGACAGGGTGACAAAAATGCTATTTAATAGTTAAGTGTCATAGACGTACCAATAAATAGCCTCTTCTGCTAAGACGCTTCCTAGCTTGGACATCCATGATACAGATTACATATGGCTCATCAGGCGAGCTATTAATTTACCAAATAAATACATACGATTTTATTGAGATACTCATGTCTGTAAATATGTTATTATCTATTTATATCAGTCTGTTTGTTCCAGACATTTAAACTATGCATGAAAGTTCGATTATACTGTTACATAGCGAAGGCTGCGTTGGAATTGAAAAGTTTAAGTTACACTTTTAAGGGTCAGAGATGACGGGAAACGCGAAACCACATGACTTTGGGGCGAAGATTTTCGCTCTCTTCGGCTGACGAGTCTTCAAGCAGAACATCTGTTTGGTTCGTCGGATAGCGCATATATTTTCTGTGTTGTCAGAAACAAAAAAAAATACTTTCGATTGATTTCCATAGTTTTCATATTTAATCTTGTTCAACATTTGTATTTCCGTTTTTTATGAATAAAGGAATTTTTAGTATTTTTCACTCCCTATATCATATGTACTTTTCCTTTTCATGTACACCGAATCAGAACATTAATAAGATAGCTATTCATCGAGAAGAATGAAAACAGTGAATTCGTACACTTATGTATCCCATTGTCGACTGCCGAGGAAATTTCGACAAAAATAAAAACAACACAACAACCAGAATACGCGTTTCGAATATAAATTACTAAACAGCTCCTAAGATTAATCAAAAATATTTTATAAACGAACTACTTTGTTTTTTTTTGGTGGGGAGAAAATACTGTCATGGCTTCATTCTTTGTTTTCTCCGTTTTCCTTCCTTTAATAAGTAAATGAAACTTTCAAAATCAAATTAAAAACATTCTGTATAGCAAAACAGAGAAATACTTACGTTTATTTTTGTTTTTGCTTTCAGATTTTAATTTTATTACTGTAGTTGGCCCAACATTTTCAAAGTCATATTTAAAAAAAAAACATTATGTAAAAAAAACAATAAAAGTTATCTCGAAATAGTCTATTTTCTTACAAAAATATTTTCCCTTCAAACCTGTTTTAGTAAAACATAAAAAATACGTTAAAAACACTAACTTAACGCTAGTTCGATTACATTAACAACACTTACGATAGAGTTCAATATTTTAAAAAATCACACAGTGTTTTCATAAAACAAACAATTGTATTCATTCTCTTCGTTTATAAACATTTTCTCATATCACTTGTAGTAAAAAAAGGAAACGAGTTTTTCCTTTCTGTTATCTTAGTCTAAGACAAACATGTTAGATACACTAAAAGAAGAATGATTTACGTTCGAGACTCTTCCACATTTGATATTCATAAAAGTACCACAGTACTGAGGAGAGAGGTCAATGTTCTTCATTCATTTTTTAACATTGAGATTTTTTCTTTTAAGATACTGAAAATATTGGAAACTTTATTATTTGAAATATTTGACAATTCAAGAAATCGGATACTTTTTCAACGGATTAAGCAACACAGATTTGTGGTCTTAATCAATGTAGACAGAGGCAATTGTGATACTTTTTACTTTTATAAAAAATATTTTTCATTCGTTAAAAGACAAATAATTGGTACATTTTATAAATATATCTGCACATGGTCAAAACTTTTATCACACGTATGGCTGACTACTGCTCAAATTACCAACCTTTTCCGAGAGAGAGAGAGAGAGAGAGAGAGATGGAAAGAGAGAGAGAGAGAGAGAGAGAGGGAGGAGGAGAACGAGAGAGGGTTGGCTATGCTATGTGTATCAGACAGCTAAGAAGGATAATATAGAGAGGGTGGTGGCAATGCTAGGTGTCGCAGACACTTAGCTGTAGGGGTACATATAGACAGGTGCACGTGCGCTTATTTCGGTTTGATATATTCGAATATTTATGTTAGTTTATTGAAGGTCGGCAGAGATGACTGATAACAAAGTGTACGCGGGTTCGAGTCTCGTCAAAGGTATATATATATATTTTCATATTTAAAAGTTTTTACATTTTTAATGTATTACATTTCTTACATTTGCTTTTAAACGTGTACTAAAACGAACATATATTTATGTAAATGGTGTAATTGCGATTTAAATTCTACAAGCATGCATTTCTGGTCAAACATTTTAATCTTTTATTGATAGATGAAGAAAAAATTATGATTTATTGCGTGACAATTCGAGGGTTGAAAGGAATTTGAAAACATTACAACTCTCAAATATAAAGTAATTTCGGAGCGAATCCGCTGACAGATAATTATTACTACGCCGGTAGAGACATCTAGTAAGTATATATGTGGAAAAATGTAACGATACTGACAGCAATAGATGGGCGGAAGTGCCGAAGGCAAGGGTATACTCGGGCGCATGCGTCGTGTCGTTATGAAGCAATTCACAATGGCCAGTCGTCGGCTGCTGGTTTGAGAGACTCGAAATGAATTCCATTGTTACCCTGTTCCTTCTAATGTTACTTTTTTTCTCTTGTAAACATAGGGCTATCCTTACGAATTATTTGTCAACTTGAAAACTACTGTTACCCTTTCATTCCACCCAAACAACTCTATTAATGGAGTTGTGAAGTTGTAAGTTTACCTAGTCAATCAGTAGTTCACTTTCACTGCTAGCAATACTTAAGGAGAGACTTATATAGTAATCTATTTCTACTTATGCTAATTATGCATATCAATTAGCCAGTATCACCACAACTCCCTGAAACGTATAGGCTTTATGCCTCTAGTGCATCTTGCACTTCTTTTAATGATCGTTTCATTTTATATATTACTTTGCTCTTCTCTCTTTCCCTTATTTCTTTCTCTGAGAGAGCTCGATCTATCTCGCACTGAACTGTAACCAGGGTCGTCCTCTTTTATACTTTGATCTGAATTCGACTGCGAATCTTCATTTTGATCTGCTTGATCTTGCATTGTTTCATCTTCTGACGTTTCATTATGTACAGGTTGTTCTAATAACTCAATAACGGAAGGAGTCGTAGCGATTTGTTCATTTTGCTCTTCGTATCCACCCTGGGACCTTATTTGATCTGCATGAGCCAACACACTGTTTCCGTTTTCTCTATTTATTATCGCTGTATTGCGGCCTTTTTGTACGATAAATTCTGTACTTTCTTGATTTGATTCTTTGTTCTTTTTGTACCAAATTGTTTCATTTGTAGAATACGACATAGTTAACGGAGCTCTAATTTGTCTGCCCATTAAAACTGATCTTCTCTCGTGTGGTATTGTTCGATAACTTAAAAACAGCCTTGGTAGAAAAACCTATATTTGTTCTTTCTGCTCATAGCTATACTTAAGGAGAGACTTATATAGTAATCTATTTGTACTTATGCTAATTATGCATATGAATTAGCCAGTATCACCACAAACAGACTCCGTTTTGGCGGGGAATCGTGAACTCGCAATATTTCGCAAGAAAACCACCTCCAAAGACTAACTACCACAACCTTTCCCCTATTATTGACCTCATTTCCCTTTCCAACAGTCGAACATGTTTTCGACATATAATAACATATTTCACGCAACAAATATCACAGGATTATTGTAATCTTGTAATGAAATTAAAGGAACCCCTCTTCAAAAACACCGCAATGAACAACTACAAATCTAAACTCCAGTGTTGTTCTCTCTCAGTTGTCCAAAATTCAATTGCCTGTCTTCACCAATTCGCCCTTTTAAATATGCAAATGAATGCCACCTATAAAAATCTAACTACGAACACAAGTTCTTTCTTTTTATCACTGAAAACAAGTGCCCAACATGTGAAACGGTCCACAAGCTTCGAAGCTGGTAACTCTTCAGTTTTTCTTCATTGTTACAGTAGGCAACATTTAATTCTCGTTTATATTTTAAACCACAATTATAAAGCAAAAATAACAAGCCGCGCGTGCGTGGTCCCCCTCTGTATGTGACTCGATGTGGCGAGTGTAAAATGCAATAAATTTGGGCAATTTGGGTCATTTTTTACTCTCCTTTGACCCGCTGGGGCGCGAACCAGAATTTTTCTGAGGTCACAGATGCTCATTTTATATCCAGAACAATTGCCTCTACATTTTGGCCAAGTTTCAGAAAAATTGAATGGATAGATCAAATGTTATGGGAGAAAAGGGTCACTTTTGCCATTTCGGGGCCTTTTTACCCCCTGGGGGCTAACCAGACTTTTTTTTTCAAAAATCGGAGAATGTCACTTTCTAACCTAACCAAACTTTCAGAGAAATTTAATGGATGGTTGCGGAGAAAAAACCGGATGGACGGACGGACGGACATGCCTCAAAACATAAGTCTCCCTATTTTATAAATCGGGGAACCAATTAAGAAATAAAAGGATCGCATAATAAGTAAAATGTAAGTACATGTTCTTCGGATGATTTTAATATTATTTCATTCAAATAGTCCAGGTGGCGAAAGTAAACATTATTAGTTAGAAATTCTAAATTAGGATATTATTTTTTCTAAGTAAACATATGACATTTCAAAATTGAATACAAATGAAGTACAATTTTACAATCTCGTTTTAATTATTTTTACACACAAAAAAGAAGTCCAAACTGTCGGAAAACTTTATTGTTTCATTTAATAATTCTAGGTCCCGATTGAATATATCAATCTACTGCTTACTATTGAAGTTTTAACAGTAATGAGGACAAACAAATTATTTTATTAAAGTTTGTCATTTATCAATAAAATTTAGAAATAATCTTTAAAATAAAATTGTAACGCATCTTGAATGGACACCTTGTTAATGATGTAAACGAGCAATTGTTGTGTGTGTTGTGGTAGATCGCGGAGATAAGAGACGATTTTAACCTCGCTAACATTGGCAGAAGAATAAAGCACGCAAGCGTCACTAGACGAGTCGGAGGCTGACAGCGTGGAAGATATGTACATTTCTGTTCAGTAGGATTAGGGTTTCTGCCAAACCTATAAAAAAGCGCATCATTAGTTAGAGACAGTTTTCTTTGGAATTTGACAGTCAAGATCGCCGAACGGTGTGATCTAAGTGGATACGGTTTTTGCTGTGTTGTTTCGAATACAACTTTTTCATGACGATAACCGTTGTTTAAATGGAAATATTTCTGTGACACCTTAAGGGGCAGAGGTGACCCCAGAACGGAAGTCAACAAAACAACGTGACTTCCAGATGGATATTTTCTCTCTCTTGTCTTGCTATACTTCAAGAAAAGCAGACATCGGCGTCGTAGTGATTGTATCCACAGACAAGCAAGAACCTGTGTTCCCGACTACTACACCGGTGTAAAATGGTTTATACACGCATCAGTAAGTGAAAACGACACAACTTTTAGCGTTTTAAAATCATTTTGAAAAAATAAGTTGTATTGGTGCAATTTTAGTTAAAGGCCGATGCAGTTAATTATTTTCATGTAAAAGCATTATTTTGTACTTACTCAGTCATATTTTATCTCTCACGCCACGAAAAAGAATTTAAAAATATCAAGCAGAACTTTAATTAGAACGATTTTTCCATTTCGATGTACAACCTGTATTTGTGCCCGAGCCGACATTTTGGGCTGTGAGCGGTCGGTAGAATAGACAAGGGCATTAACTCCGTTTTTAGTCTCTGCCACACCGACATCTCTTTCGCCCAGCTATTAATTCCTGCGATTGCAGAAAATCAATAGTCTTCGCCGGCTTGCTGCACAAATATACCAAATCCTTCAAATTTAATGCGTTCACGTCCATTCTAAGAGAAATTCTTCAAAAGTACTAATTAGGTCACACGTGCCTACCTAGGGGACCCAATTTCGCAACACTTATCTGCCCTTAGTTAGCTAACCGGCCACTCCGAAAATGGCAAAGTCGACATTTCATATCGCCCTTATGGAAATGGAAAAATCGTTCTAATTAAAATTCTGCTTGATATTTTTAAATTCTTTTTCGTGGCGTGAGAGATAAAATATGACTGAGTAAGTACAAAATAATGCTTTTACATGAAAATAATTAACTGCATCGGCCTTTAACTAAAATTGCACCGTTGTATTTTTTCGTAAGGCTAAAAATACTAATTATACACATCAATGAGTTTACATTTAATGTAATGACACATACTGTAATAATAAACGAGAACATACGTAACTTGAGAAAGCTTTATTCGGCATACAATGTCGGTACAATATTAGTGCTGCTATTTATATTGTTTAGTAAAAGCAGGAGAGTTCTCCAAAGGGGAGATAATTCAAAATAGGGAAAGTTATGCGTAATTGTTCATTACACATACTACTGCAATACATCCATTTTCTCTTTTATGTTTGATATAGCGCGACGTTTCTTTTGATAAGGTCTGCCTTGTTTTCCCTCTCAGATATACTCGGAAGCATTTTTGTGATCACTATTTTCGTAACGCATGAGCAAAGTGTAGTATCTGTTCTGATGCTACACTTAGTCTTTCCTGTCCTCAGTCAGGGAAAGGAAATCTTTCTAAATCGAGGCAATTTTTGCGGTGCTGGATTTTCTCCAAATTATAAAGCGATCTTGTGGAAGGCATGTAAATAAGAAGAACATGTATTTGCGCAAACAAAATAAAACAAGTACACAAAAATCAAACTTAACATAAAACTAAAACGGTTGAAGTTTTAGTTTAAACAAAACTATCATCCAGTACACAAACATGTCAAATATTTAGTTTAAATTCCACTGTTTGAAAATGCGACAATTATTTGGTAAAGAAAAAAAAAACAACGTTTCTATGATATAAAGTTAATTGTCCGCGTTTGTGGCATAGAACATAATCAATAAATTTACTATTTATTAGCAGGGCTACTCGGTGTTGTCCGGGTGGGTAGTAATTTAGTTTTATCAATTAATTTCTAACTGTTGTGACAACAAAATACAAGATAAATCTTACTGTAAGACCGAAACAACTAATTGAGGTAAAAGATTAAGCCTTCCCTTTTTTGATCATAAAAATACATTTGCATACTCCTCTCAAACAAAAAAATACGAGAATTAAACCTTACTTGAAGAAAATTACATGCGATAAGTTTCATTTAAAAAACAAACTAATTAACCCCCTCTCTCTTGAATCTGTAAATAAAACATAAGTGCCCGTAGATTAATTCCTATTTTACTCACAATAATATTAAGAACAAGTGAATATTCTTTTTATCTATTAAATGCGAAATAAATTATTTTCATTATTTTTACCATCAGTTATTAAGATTAATCCTCTTTTTCTTTGATCATAAAAATTAAATTTGCATACGTGAATATTCTTTCTTTTCTGTATTATTCTGTATTATTATTAAGATTAAGATTAAGCCTTCATTTCTTTGATCATAAAAATACATTTGCATACGTGATTATTGAAGCGAGCCGGACACTTTTATTATGGAGATGTTTAATATAACACGTGTTTCTGGTTCACAGCCGTCATCAGCATGGCTAAGTTAGACAAGGATCGAACCTTCGATATTGATGTCTATAGTCCAGCGTTCTACCACTGGACCAAGACGCTTGTCTAGAAATATGCACGATTTTTATCACCTAAATATTTAATGTATTTTTATGTAATTATTTTTATGTAAATACATCAATATCGAAGGTTTGATCCTTGTCTAACTTAGCCATGCTGATGACGGCTGTGAGCCAGAAACACGTGTCCATGGATTACTTTTATGTACGTATAAAATTAATAAAAATATATATTAACGAAAAATACGTCCTATAAAGTTAAGGGCGACTAATAATGCAATTTTCTGCATCTTAATCACTTAGGAAGTGAGACAATCGACATAATAGTAAGCAAAAAAACAACGAACGCTACAATCTCCAATAAAAATAATTACATAAAAATACATTAAATATTTAGGTGATAAAAGTCGTACATATTTCTAGACAAGCGTCTTGATCCAGTGGTAAAGACGCTGGACTATAGACATCAATATCGAAGGTTCGATCCTTTTCTAACTTAGCCATGCTGATGACGGCTGTGAGCCAGAAACACGTGTCCATGGATTACTTTTATGTACGTATAAAATTAATATATATATATATATAAATATATATATATATATATATATATATATATATATATATATATATATATATATAAATAAGCTATTAGTCATTTATACATAGATATAAAAAACGCAATATATACATGTATTCAACATTAATACTATAATGCAAGCCAAAACATCCCAATTTATGAAGGGCATCCATAAAAAACGCCATTTACAGTAACAGCTCCCACTGCTGACAATGCCGAAGCATTCTCCTGATTTGTATTTCTAGCTAGAGCGATACTATCCTAACACTAATATACGGCCTCTAAAAGGGTGTTTTTGTCTTTGATACTAAGTCCACACGGATTCACAACGCGCATTACCCAAATACTAATGTCTTCATTTTGCTGACGCACCTTACGCATAACTTCATTAGCACAAGCGCAATCACCATAGACGTTTCCATTAAATTTTTCAATTATCTGTACGGAGAAACCTTACCCTATGCATGTCTTTCAAATGCCCAATCACATGATTACGCCCAGCAGCGCTCGTTCTATGGATATTAATGCAATTATGCACAGGAATCATCGTTTCACCGACATATTACATATTGCATCTCTTACATATCAAAATATATATAAGGTTTTGTGACTGGCATGGTCAATCTTTGGCAATCATGCAGTATAGTTAACAGCCAAAAAATAGAAAACGAACAAAATATACTGTAAATAACTTTTACAAAACGGAAGCAAATGTAATTTTCTATCGACCTGCATTGTTTTAGATATCGTAAACTTTTTTAAAGTGTTTTTTTATATCAGAATTTTTTTGACCCTCAAACAATGGTTGAACATATGCGGCCATAAGCTGGAAAGTGTTGCAACTTATTCGAAAATAACGAACAACTTTAGAATCAATTCAGTAAGTGAAACATATCCAGATCAGTAGAAACAATAATTGCTCATACGTCTGGTGATAGTACTTAGTTGTATTTTTTTAATTTGCGATTTGTCGGTTGTTAACTATAAGACATGGAAGTTAAAAGGAAGAACTGGTGACGGCAATCTTTGGTTATTACTTGTGAAACAACATATTATATTATATAGAAGTTAAGACAAATTTAAAACAGTTTCAGAAATTTAAAAAAAAAGCACGTCGGTAAAAAATTAAATTTTAATGGTAAAAGTTATTTGTTGTATATTTTGCTTGTTTTTTATTTCGCAGCTGTTGTCTGTAGAGCATGAATTTGAAATCTTCTAATGATTAATAAGCGGTTATTGTGTTGGTAACATCAGACCTATACCACTTAGCCTTAATACAGACAAAAAATTATTCGACCTCCTAGAGTGGGTAGCCCTAGGTCGATCTGGTAGTATTCATATCACATAATATAGCAATAAAGATGTATGAAAAACATAAAAACATAAGTACCTCAAGCACCAGGTAATGAATTCAGATGAGAGGAAGGACTCCTAGCTATTCTCAAAGGATCCGTGACTCTATCTCATCACAAAAAAGTTGCTTGTCATTTTGCTGACAATTCTTCTCTTGATGACTGTAGTGCTGTTCTTCCCGATTTCCTTTGAAAACTGACCAGTCTCTTGATTTTGTCATTATCACCCCAAAGATGGTTGCTAGTGTTGTTTCTGATCTTGACCAGTCTAAGGTTTCCAGTTCTGATTCAATTCCTGTTGTCGTTCTAAAACGTTGTACCCCTGAACTTTCTTCTATCCCCTCGAAACTTTTCAATCTCTGTTTATCTAAGTCCTGTTACTTTTCTTGTTGAAAGAAGTCCTCTGTTGTCCCTAATCTTTAAAAATGCTGGTGATCGGTCTGACCCAACAAAATACTGTCCTGTTAGTCTCCTCTCTGTTATTAGCAAAGTTTTTGAAAGTTAGTCATCGGCTAGCTTGTTCATTTTCTGGAAAGTTTGGTCCTCTTTAGTTATGTTAAGTATGGCTTTCGCGGTTTTCGTTCAACTGTTGATCTTTAAACTGTTGTAACTGAGTGGATCTGTCGGTTTATGGATAATTTAGGAGAGGGTAAGGCCATTGCGCTTTACATTTCGAAGACAGAGTCTGGAATTGTGCACAAACTTCAGGGTTATGGTATTGGTTGTATGCGTAGAAGTCCGTGGTAAATGCGTAGAGGCGAGAGTAAAAGTATCCACTCCAAAAGATCCAAGATGAAGATTATCGGTTAAAGTTCGATGTATAATAAAGTTATCATTGCCAACTTTCAGCGGCCAGGCAGAGTATTCTATTCATCGGTTACAAAATGGATTTTAAAACAATAATATATATATATATATATATATATATATATATATATATATATATATATATATAAGTAGATGCATAATATAACATAACTACAATCAGGCGAGGGGAGAATTATAAATTCTGAGCAATGAGTAAACAAGTGTTAAAAAAAATTAAACTCAGGAGTTTTACCAACCTCAATTTTTTAAAGTTTGCAGAAAGAGCTCCGAATAAAGGCTAAGGATGTATCGATTAAACATCGAAGTGAGTAGGTATGATGGGATAAGTAACTTGAGGTTATTATTAGGTTAACGTCATTACCTGAGGAATGAAAAGCCCATATATTATGGAGGAACGATGATATCAAATTGGATCAATTTAAGGGTTAGAAGGTGATGGGGTGTTTATTGGGGTTATAAATTGGGCGTATTTAAATTTCCTTTTATAGCAGCAACATGAAAATATCTCATTTCTTGAATTAACGATATTCCTCTGTAAAAAAGCAGTGATTATCATTATTGCTTCTGAAGTGCATGGAGTGTAAGAGCTTGATTTATTTTAGGATGAACCAATTTACAGAGAATGGGATATTATTTGATTCAAAATTTTTGATTAGGTTTGTTAGAGTTTTTGTTATTTGTATTGTTGTTTAATGAGGGAATATGGGATGAGATGTGGTTTTTAATTGGTTGGGAAGAGTAGTCTATGTAAGTTAATATCTTAGCTTTAGTTTTTCTTTCAGTAATTAAGTTGTTTCCATCAGTGAGTACTAGGGTGTTGTGGGAGTAATTTGGATACAAGGTTCTAGTGTTAGATAGCAGAATGGGTTGAAGTGATGGAGATCCAATGGTATTATTAAGATCAGCGGCATGTGGGGATAGTTTAGTGACAGTTCATGCATAGACCACATCTTTCTATATGCAATTATTATTGAGTGGGCAGAGTTGCGGGTTCTGGTAATTGCAATTCTTAGTAGGGATAGGCGGGATGTTGGTTGATTGGCTATATTGAATTTTCTCATTGTTAACAGTTATTATAGTTTGGACTATGTTAGGCATGGTGGAGTAAGATATCTTGATGGTGTTTTTATTTAGGATAGTACTATATCTGTGTGGACATTTAAATAGGTGTTCAACTATTTTGAACATTTTTTTAGGGATATTAGTTTTAACATTATTGTTGTATAGAGGATACACCAGATGCTTTTTCCCTCCTTAAACATTTACGTTGATTTGTAGTTTTATGTTTAACAAGTATGTCTACTTCTCTAAAAGTATTAGGTTCGTTATAATGGGTATTATTCGTATTAGTTCTATTTCTGGGATTTCCATGCTTTTGCGTCATATTATGTGTACTTATATTGAGAGGTTGTTTATAGTGTGTATGGTGTTCTTGTTTATATGTAATCTTATCTGAGTTAAGCAGACCATTATTATAAAAGTTGGAGTTCTGGTCAAATATTGATTTGTTTGCTGATAGCGTAGACATTCTATTTGGGACGGAGGTGGCTATTGATTTTTTATAGACTTAGGGTGGTTAGAACATTTATGTACATAGAATAGAGTTAGGTTGGGTTTGTGGTAGGGTGAGTAGGATTTAGAGTTTAGGTTGAATGTCACGTCAAGGAAGTTAGATGTTTTTCCATGGGTCAATTGTTATAGAAAGGCCGTAGTTATTAAAGAACGTATACAATTGGTCAATGGTTTTGTTGTAACTTCTTGGTCTTTCTTTGGGAAATAGAGCATCATCTTTGTATAAACTGTCTTGGATATTTTGGAATCTATGTCTAAGTTCATATATAAGGTATAGGCCGACTCAATCTAACCTGGGGAGAACAAGATGCCCCATAGCAATGTGGTAATTATTAGGGGTGTCTTTCCTGGTGTAATATTTATTGTCAAAGTGAAAAATGGATCTTCTAGCTAATAAGATTAAATTAATTTCTATATCAGTGAGATCAGAGTTATCTTTTGCTAAAATTTATTAAGAAGGATTGGGATATCGATTGATAGTAGTTATGTCTATTATAGGTGATGAAATGTAATCCTGATTTATCCTTAAGGTTAAGAAACTAATTAATTACAGTGTCAGAGGATTGCCAAAGTGAGAACATTTTCTCTGTAATGCCTGGGATAATTATATCTAAAATATTTTTACTAATAATCGCTATGTCTTATTTTGAAGGGCAAATTGACCTAATTGAAAGTTTGTCATGGAAGTTTCTTGGGGTGGCCGGCGTAACTATTTCAGCGTAGTTAGTGATCTTCAAAGGGGTCAGCAGAGATTTAGCCTCTTTGTTTATATTGTTCCATGTCTGGGGGTGCAATTTTGTACGATTTGTTAAGTTCTCTATTAATTAAATTAACGTAAGAAGTGTAATATAGTTTATAATAGGTTTTTGTTTCATCAGCTGGAACAAATATATCAGAGGCGCGTTTTAACTTTAGAAAATTTGTTAATTTTCTTTACAATTGGGTCAGAAAAGAGTTTGTCTTTTAAAATCCATGGGTTAGGAATAATGAAACTCCTTGATTTTTAACTTCTGATGTCTTAATAAATATTGTATTTATATAATTTTTTTTATTCTCATCTTTCACCTTAATTATATATTTTACCCCTCGGAGTTAATATCATGAACATGAGGATGAAGAAAAGAAGAAAAAAAATATAAGACAGTCTTGACTGACAAAGTTGTTCTCCAACGAAAGTTTGCGAAAAAATTTAAATAAATGAATTTTTAATTTAAATTGCACGATTGCTGATTTTCAAAATATTTCACTTAAATACACTCTTATGCGTGCTTCAAAGATGTTGTCAATTTCCTTATATATATATATATATATATATATATATATGCATATATATATATATATATATATATATATATATATATATATATATATATATATGCATATATATATATATATATATATATATATATATATATATATATATATATATATATGTGAAGAGAAGGATGAAAGTAATCCGACGTGATGGGAAAATAAAAAAGAAAAACCAAAAAATGGATGTTTTTTATGTGTACATCAACGTTTTGTCTTTATTTATAAGACTTCATCAGGATGATAAAATAGAGAAAAAATGTCATGCAAGCACAGATACATGTAGGGTAGACATATTGGGAAAAATAGAATGAAATAGTGGCCAACTGCTGGGTGGACGTCCGTATTTGTTGGAGAAATAGAAATGAATGTAGAAAAGAATGAGTGGGGAAAAAATGGAAGGATGGGGTGAGCCAGGACTACTTCGCCCATCCACCAAAATCACAGCCCCCTTCCTCTCTACCCATCCTCCTTTACATGCATACACCCCCCATACACAAACATTCCAACCTACTCAAGGCAGGTGCTCTGAGCGTCACCTTCTTATATTTCGCAACATTCCTTCATCTTAGGACGTATCTGGCTATTACAGAGATAGAGGATTGCACCAAAAGGTAGATGCTTATTGGAGCTACCCAACCATTTTCCCAGCAACCTTAGCAACAGATTTGATGCAACTACGCCATTTTATGTCCCTTTGTTAGATTCATGGCCTTATCTGTTTGTGACTGCTGTTAGAATTATTTAATATATAGTTGTATGAATGCGAATATTGTTTTAATTTTTATATGATTAAGAAGTTTACGATTGAATAATCCATAGTGGTTTTATTAGTTCGCTATTACGTTTTTGTGGTTTAACATTGAATAATCCATTTTATTAGTTCGCTATTACGTTTTTGTAGTATGACGTTGTTAATTATACCGAGCACACTTTTAAAAAATTAAAAATCTCTTTCTGTTTCTTACTCTCATTAACTTCTCATTGATTTGATTTGTATCTCTATAACTCTATTATTTCGTTAAAAATATACACTTTTGATCTGTAATCTTATTTAAAAATTAGCTGTTGAATTTCTGTATCTTTAAATCTATAAAGCTAGAAGTAAATGATATTTACTACTAACTGTATTTTTGTTTTCACTTACCGATGCGTGTATAAACCTTTTTTACACCTGGGTCGTGATCAAGAAGCCAGTTTCTATTTATCTGCTGATAAACTCACTCGGACGTCGATGTTTATAAAAATGGTGTATTACAAAAAGAAGAACGGTCACAAAAAGCAACAGAGAGAGGTTATTTTCGTACCCGTGGGAGAGAGAGAGAGTGAGGTAAGCAAGAGAGAGCAATAGAGAGAGAGACACATACACACAATATATATATATATATATATATATATATATATATATATATATATATACAGAGAGAGAGATAGTTAGCTCTTCTCGCTATACCCAGCTACATTGTGCGCGCTGTCCCATTTGGTACGGTGCCATAAACGCGTCTTTTCTGCTTGAAATATCGCCAGACAAAGAGAGATAACATTTTCGCCCGGAAGTTGCCTGGTTTCGCGACTTCCGTTTGGAGTCACCTCTGACCCGTAAAAGTGTCACTAAAACTGTTCCATTCAAACACGGCCCTCGTTATGTAACATATTTACACGAGTTGCTCAGGTGAACACATAAGATTTTCTTTTTCGCGTTCATCTAACATATATAGTTATCATGTGGAATTTTCTAAGTAAGACCCAACTAGTATTTACACTTACAAATCAAAATTAGCACATTTTCATTTGTTATATTTGTACCAAGTTATTAGCAATAAAATAACGTACTTTACTACAATTTATATAAAAATATCAAATGTTTAAATTGTTACCAAACAAATAATAATCAGCACAATCATATTTTAAATTGAATAATATAATAAGAATCGTCTGCTTTAAGTTTCAAATGTGTAAACAAATACAAATTAAAATGCCTCAACTTCATCGCGTGTAACGTCAGTAGATACAGCTGTTAAATATTGGGCGAGTCTAGTTTTGGAAATAGGGTTCAGACGGAGTCAGCTAAGTTTACTCGAAGGTTAGCTCGACTTATTGTGGGGATGGATAGAAACGGATGTGACGTTACATGGCTCAAAGAGAGAGTGAGAAAGAGAAGTCGTGATTTTTTTTCAGAACATTAGGTACGAACACGTTACTTTAGAAATGTCCTAAATATCGACTTTTCTCTGTCTCTCTCTTTTAAAAAATCGTCCGATAAGTAATAATTTCATACCATTAATCAATGTTAGTGGTTCCATAATTTTACTCATCTTTCTATTAAGAATCGCTTCAGTCATTAAACCTTATCCTCTAGTGGATCTTGGCCTTGATAAGCGGTGATTCAATAGTAAAAGAAAACAACATAAAAATAGTAAAATATATAATACATACATCCTCTATATATAAAGTAAAGTATATATATATATATATATATATATATATATAATTTCAAAGTTAAATGGAACAGGTAATATTTATTTATTATAAATATCACCTTACCGAGTTTTATCCTCTGACGAGAAGAGTTTTATCTTTGAAAAACCATGGTTTAAGGATTAGTGTAACTCCTTGCACCTGAACTTTCGATGTAATAAAATTTGTATCAATTTTATATAATTTTATGTAATTTTATGCAATTTTTTATCTTCATCTTTCCTTCTTTAAATTGATTGCTCTACTCTACGTATTGAGCTTTACTTTATCACTATAGATCACGTTAACGATACTTCCCTTATCGTTAATTCTATTATTACTATTAATATATATATATATATATATATATATACTTTCTATGTACAGGATAATCTTCTAGATATATGAACACATTATTATGAATTTTGGAATATATATTCTCGGCAAAATGGTGAGTAACTTGGGCTCATTATATTTTGTAAACTTTACTATTTAGGGAGTTCACCGACCTAAACTCTCACCTATCCTAAACATGCTTTTAAAATAAGTTAGATACAAAATATTTAATATATAAAAGAATTGCTCTACATCAAATTTTAAGTTATATTAAGTTATACATTTAAAAAAAAAATTGCTGCGCGCTTGAACGTCGATAATATGTATGTGCTTGTAAAATCCTAAACTATTGAATTCATCATTATGAATTATTGAATATCTATTCTAAGTAATAGGGAGAGTAACAAGGCCACATTATTTATTTTTTGTGAACTTTACCATTCAAGGGGTGCCTTCGAAACAATATCATACTCCCCAAAATAGAACAAAGACTTTAATTTTAAAAGTAAAGTCGTTGCTTATACCCGTCCTGGGACGGGTATTATACTTGTAAGGTATACAATTATAAACCTCTTTTATTTAATTACCGTATAATTTTCATTTTTAAATGAAAATCAGCCTTTTTAGTTATCGTAGGACATAACAACGTAGAATCGAGTACTTTTTTAGCTCTTCTAAAAACTATCGCAGTCTAATTATATTAAACCAGCAGTGACAATTGAATATACATATATTTTCACTGCCACATTCGAACCTTTTTCACTCGCTATTATGATGTTTATTAGACCTCTTTTGGAAAAGGTCGGTAACATAATAGAAATATGTCGAGAGTCGTACACGGTCCAAACGGTGACTTGAATGACTTGTCTCCGCATGTGGTCGTGAGAGTTGCCCCCCTTTCATCGCCTTGGAGGATCTCATTCTCCAATCTCAGGAAGGGGTACCAGCTTACTCCACATCACCCCACCTCTGAGATAATTTCTTCACAACAGAAATTAATATCTTTTACGTTTCGGGTCCGGACTTAACGGTTCTACCGGTATTCTTTTTCTTGACCGTCTTGAAATAACTGTTTCAGCAATTGGTGGTGCTGGAATGTCAAATGTCTCATACAATATGTCCATCGGGATTTCCTGATCTTCCCTGACATCTTCCGTAAACCTTGATCTCAATTGATTTAGATGACGTTTATGTTCCCATTTGGAACTTTTCACCATGTACATAATTCCAATAATTCTTTTTGATATTACCCCATCATCCCAAAACGTTTTTCCATTTCTGAAATTTTTGAAAAAAACTTTGTCTTCGGTATTAAAGAACTCACACGAAAAAATACTTTTCTTCGCGTATTTCTTCGTTGGACTCGGTAACAATCTGTCAAATACTGAGCGTATCTTTCTAGCAACCATCAGTTCGGCTGGTGACATGCCTGAAACTGTTTGGGTTTGGTGTGATTCTGTACACAGACAACAATGTCTGGATGGTCTTCTCCTCAGTGTCCATGATCTGTTGTAATAAGCTAGGGGCGACTTTTAATCCAAACGGAAGTCTATTGAATTTGTACAACCCCTTATGCGTGTTTATTGTTAATAATTTTGCACAATCTTCGTCAACTCTTACCTGGATAAATAATTAGAATTTTCCATCATTCTACCTTTTGCAACAGCCTCAAATAACACTTTCGTGTCATTTGCTTGCTGTTTCCGTAACTCTAGCATTTCTTGTTGCACGAAATCTTGGAAATCTTGATGCCTTTTCTGTTGTTCTATTTGAGAAGACACTAATGTCTTTGTCAGTTCGACCAGTTCGTCCATTTTTTTTAATTATACACAATACAATGAGTATACCAAAAAACAAAAATATGGAACAAACACAACCTCCCGTAATGTTCACGTCGTGAGTTAGAGTTCACTCGGCGTAAAAAAAATTCATTTACCAGTTAATAACTGTAACTCTTTCGTTTGACCTAAAACGAAGTAAAAAGAAAAAAGTTTTACTTTTGACGAATTTTTTTTTCTCTGTTGTTCCAGCCAAGGTTTGTGGAAGTCACAATATCCGGTCGTTGTGTTTCGAAAAATTCAAACGTGCTGATTTTTCTTCCATTTCGTCGTTCAATGTGAGTTCTGGGATCGAAATCCTATGTCGCCAATAAAATGATGTTTATTAGACCTCTTTTGGAAAAGGTCGGTAACATATAATAGAAATATGTCGAGAGTCGTACTGTCCAAACGAGTACCAGCTTACTCCACACCACTCGCTCTTTTTTGCACTGTTTCTGCCGCGATCACTGTTATTTTCGTGCTTTTCTATCTAACATATTTACGGACATTTCTCACAACGAACCGTCTTCAAATCTATATTTTATATTTTAAGTCTATAATCTCACTGTCACATATGGTTTTGTATTATTAGACTGGACAACTGTTTCCGGAGAGATGGAGAAAAAATAAATGGTTATTTTGGCTATTCGTCTGAGTTTCAGAAATAAGAGTAAATACTTCATATATAATTGCCAATTTGTTACCGGTCAAAATTATAATGGAGTTTCTTTGACATTGTTCGATTATATTATCTATACTGGTATGGTATCTATTTTTCATTTTAGAAAAGAACATCAAATAATCCTGATCAAATAGACTTAACATTTTTTTTTTGACTTGAAATGCTGGAGGACTGAAGAACATTGCGCGAATTAATATTTCAAGAGATTTGCAACTTCATGATTGATATTCGATACATCATGAAATTGAATCAATAAAGAAGAAAGTAGCGCCCTCTGGAAATAGTGAAGAAAGAAAGAGAATTTTCCATTGATTAAAAAAAAGTGGTTTCCGTCTGCATGCATGCGCTATAAAAAAGTCCCTATTTACTTGCCTCCCCACGAGGTCTAAGTTAGACATAAGGAAACTTTTTAATGTTAAAAAAGTTCTAGCTTTCCAAAAAGGGGCACTCAGTGTGGAATAAAAAAAATAACGTTATTGTCCCGTTAGCCCTTCCTCACAAACGAGGGTACCTCAGTCGACACACAATAAACTCCTGACCTTCTCTTCCTCCTCCTATAGGAGGGGAGAATTCTTGGAAGGATACTCCTGAGACTAAACAGATGCCACACTTTGATCTTAATCCGAAGGTAGGAAGTAGTATTAGATATTAGAGTAGTTCGTATTTTACAAGCGAGTAAGGAAAGAATTTGCATGTTGAACAGTTAAATAAACTATACTTTATATGAAGACAAGCTTGTATTAATTGAAAGGAGAAGTAATATTTCTGAGTTACAAGTCGTGTGCAACATATCGACACTGACTATTGAATCGACTGAACCGAGTTCAAATTCAATCAGATCTATTGAATTAACTTGCACTTACTGGAAAATAAATATAAATTACACATTTACTGCATGGAATAAAAGATGGCGGACATACGATTAACCGCACCTTATTATTGTATAAAGACATCTGTGCTATTGTCCAATCGGAGCTCTTTTGCTGCGACACAAGCAGAAGATTCGTTGTAGTATAGTTTATAGATAGACAAAGTAAAAGTAAAGTAGTAGAAAATATTATTCGCTTCATCCTAAATGACTATAACTACGACAACAACACAACAAACAAGCAAACATAGTTAAAAGAATTTAAAGCAATTAAAACGAGGACCTTTTGGGGGTGACACGATTTGGTGTCGCTTGCAGAAGAATTGAAAATTTTTATTATTTGGATTATTTGGATTACTCTTCTCATCTTCGATGCCATTCTTACAACGTTTCGACCGATTTAACCTCCGACATTCTTCAGATGCGTCTCATCGAACTCGGGGTTCTCTATGTCGAACTCGGGAATCTGTATGGAATTTTGTACGGAACCCTTTATTAAATCTACGACAGTAGCTTGCTCCCATTTCGTCAGCCATGACCGGGTAATTAAGTAATTCGTAATTGTATAAACGGCCGTACTGGGGATTGAACTTTCAACCTTCAGAAGATTCTCACTTAGAACTGATTATTATTTACCCTATATATCCGTTGCGATAATGCAAATTATTAATCCTCATCTAAAAAATTCCGAAATATAATATCAGTTGAAAGTGAAAGTGAAAGTATTTTGATTAATTCGCATTGAGTTCTTTTTGTTAAATAATGCTCAATTCTTTTTTTATTTATTCATAAAATATGTAGAATATAACTAACACATTTGACATATTTTATTTAAAAATTAAGTAAATTCTGTAACTTACTATAAATCTAAAATCTAAATGACTGAAAGAATTGAATAGGATGAATGTACATTCATAAAATTGAGAATAAGAGAAAAATAAGAATATAAAAATGTAGCAATAGTAACCATATTTCTTTTTTACAGTTTTGAAAAAATGTATTTTCTGTTATCTCTCAGTAATTTATGTTATATCCGACCAAATGATAAACTAAGAAGACCCTTTTAAAACGTCTAACACGTTACACCTACGCACTATAAACATTTTAATTATTCCCTCTTCCATACTCATAAATTATTACACGTGTGGGTATTAAGTAGATATTTTATAAGGTGGTCGTTTTGTTTTGGTTATAGACGACTGGAATGTAACTGATTCGTTTTGGTGATAGATATATGGGTCTACAAATAGAATTATGTGAAAATAAATATTACATGATTATATAATAGAAATAAAAAGTGTACACTGCATAGTTATCGCTGTGAGAAGAAACAATGAAAGTTTAGATAAGAGAAGGTTTTACCCAATGAAGATGTGAGACGTTCAGTCGTTGAACGTTTTATTTGTTTCGCTTTTATTGAACAGTTTATTGAGTCGATTATGTTAATGCAGTTCAAATAATGTGGCCCCACATCAGTGAGGGGGCGATAAGCGAAAAAGGCTGTCAGGAAGAAGGTCTCGAAACGGTGCTTATTCTATCGTGATGATCCGACATTATCTCGAGAACGAAAGTAACTATACCACTTCTGAAAACAGTCGATGAAACATGGTTACATACAATTCCACCAGGTAAGCTGTTTATCCTAAACAACACTATCACCTGTTGTCCTCTCGTTTCATAGCGACGTTCTGCTACTCTTTCGGTAGCAGGTTTCATTCTATTTTTAGATAGCAATAACAAGTTTTTCATCATTACCGATATTTTACATTGTGCTACATTTCGTATTTTTATAAAAATACATTAAGTGTAGTATACTTTAACAAACTGAGTAGGAGAAGAAGACATATTAGTTTCAGTTGCATTGTCTATATTCTTAAAGTAGTATAATATTTAGGTATAAAATACTTTAAAGTTATATATGGCATTTTGATTTAGACATAAGGCAAACTAGGTTGTATATTTTATATATAAAAATATACTGTCTCAACAGTTACTTTTTTGGTGTTGGTTTTTTGGTTTTCCATGTAAAGTTCGAAATTCATTATTAAGTGTAATATCCACTAAATATCCATGTAAATAAGTATTTATCTGAAAGAAAATAAAACAAAACAAATTATTCACAGAAAACCGCAGCGATTGTAAACCGTATATTAAAAAAAATGTATGTGCTCGTAACATATGTAAGCATTTCGTAACTGATTGATGAAGGATGAAAGTCGTGCAAAAATTATCGCCACCTGATGAAAAAAGAACAATATATATATATATATATATATATATATATATATATATATATATATATATATATATATGTATATATATATATATACATGTTTTCGTTTTTTCCAAAGAATTTTGGACAATGTTAGATAAAAAACAGCAGTGAATTGCAGTTTTCTGTAATAAATCTGTATTTCTCAAAGGCCAACGCTTGCCTACATCAGAAACATACGTGGTTATTAAACATATAATATGCTCATTTTACTCAATCAGATCAGGTTAATGAAATATTAGCACATTAAAAATATCCTAAACTTCGATCTGTTTGTAGGTGCATAAAATGCAATATTGAAAATATTAGAGAGATTTATTCACAGAAGACTTACACAATATTTAAAATAGATAGCAAGAAAGCTACCATGGATAAATGGTGTTTTCAAAGACTTCCGTTTGTGCTGAACAGACTACACACCCTTTTTTAGTCAGTCAGAAAGTTGACATCCCATCGGTATGATAGCGTTCCTCAATATCAGATATCTTAGTGAAAGCGCCAACCCTGTCCTTTATTGAAGTCTCCACAATTCTAGGGAAAATAGTCAACTGAGACCGGAGGAAGTGAATATTTACTGATGTGCGCGCACCAAGTTGGCGGACATTCTCCATTAACTCATCAACCTCCTTCTGATACTGGGAACTTCTGTGGTTGGCAAATAAGTTTGCAATTACTGACTTAAGGGAAAACCAGGCAGAGAGTTCAGCAGGGTTCAATGCATCATCAAAACTAGTATCCTTGATCAGTACCCTTATTTGAGGAGCATTAAATATACCTGCCTTAATTTTCTGCATGATTTTTTCAATGAAACGTCTAATGGAGGAAAGCAAACCCTCACCTTCTCTTTCCAATGCCTTTACAAAGTTTTTCATGTGACCGAGTTTGATATAAAGAGTTGGAAGCAATATATTGCTCGGTTCAACCAGAAGTTGGGACAAAATATAGTGTGATCCAGGTTTTAATCCTCGTCTTGATGACCACTCTTGTCTGATATATAAGGTGTCACCAGCACGGTTATCCCATAAGCACAGAAAGCATGGATACTTTGTGTAATCACCTTCAAGTATTCTGATTGGTCCAACAACTTTAAGATCTCTCCAGATTAACTATTTATGTTTCTGGTAGTTCAGAGCAGACAACAGACGTTCCATTCTTTTGTGAGCTTTTTACATTTTAACTGAGTGGCCAACAGGAATCGATGAAAACATGTTTTCTGATATTCTGAAGATCTCCTTTGAGACTTCTGTTAGATGAGTCAATGAAAAGTTTCCATTCCATAGCATGATATTTCAGACCATGTAATTCAAGCAAGTCAGCAATATTGCTACAGTAGATCAGTGAAGATGCTGTATCAATCATGAACAATTTTTTAAATTCTCTCTTGCGGTCCCTATACCAATAAGAATGTTGTTCCTGGCACCAATAGACGTTTCTCTCGAAGACGAGAACCCAATAGCTGGGCAGACTCATTCGAAAGGTTCAGGTATCGTGTCAGGTGATTGAGTCCGGGTTGTGTGAAAGACACCGGTTGGCCGTCCTCTTCTGACCTGTATTCATAACACTTAGCTGTATCAATCGTCACTAGATTCAGAATCAGAACTATATTACATGATAACATTTGTGTCAGAAACAGGAAGATCACTGCCATGGGGGACTGGCTTCATGGGAAAAGGAACATCAGGGTATTAATATGGTGGTTGTTCTTGCGATTAATGCCTTTCAGGTTTGTCATGAAAAAGTAGCTGTCGGTAACGTGATCTTTTCTGTCCCTCCACACCATTGGGACACCAAATGACATACTATTCCTTTTCTTGTTCCTCCAATCCCGTAAGTTCTCTACACATGCTTTTCAGCAGATATGGGGAGAGAATAGCTCATTCTAGTGTGACGCCAAAGTAAGCGTGATATACCTTCTTCAGAAAACCCGTGATATTTGCTTGACCGTCTGAAAGAACCACATGTCTGCAAATATAACAGAACCTATTAGGATAAATTTTACACTTCCGATCACTTTTTCTAGACCTGAAATGAGAAATAAAAATAATTATTAAAGGCTACCCACGACCCGGTTTTGCAAAAGCAAAGCCCGTAAACGCTTGTAATGCGATATTTTAGAAACATATGCTGGAATAGAAATATACTACATCTTCGAAACTAGACCTGACCTAGGAAAATAAATTACTTTTAAATTTGGCAGGCAAAAAAGTGTCTTAAATCAGTTTGAAAACCCTTGACCTTTTAAAAAAGTGTTGAAACGCAGACCAGTGTAACGATTTTACAGTTGTTTAGATCTAATAGTACCAAAGGTTTAACGACTAAAACTGTGTCTGGCTAAAGAATTAAAGGGTGTAATCAGTTTTATCACTCGTCATCATTTGATATGTAAATGGAAGATATATATATATATATATATATATATATATATATATATATATATGTATATATATGTATATATATATATATATATATATGTATATATATGTATATATATATATATATATATATATATATATATATATGTATATATATGTATATATATATATATATATGTATATATATGTATATATATATATATATATATATATATATATATATATATATATGTATATAATGAGATAGAGATGGGGAGATAATCAATTACAACAAACGTTGCCTAACGTTAATCTTAATTTATAAACGTATTAGTAGGCAATATAACCTATAATTGAACTTTTTTATAACTCGGAACAAGAAACCATTTTTCTTTGATTCGTTATTCCTAGGGAAAACCGATATTTTTTACGACATGTCATTTCTTTGAGGACATGCCATTTCATCACGTCGGATTATTTTTCCAAATTGACTTCGAATCTCTGAAAGAAAATATCTGCTTGATGGATGTCAGCAAGTGCAGGACCTTAGAATTGTAAAAAAACAAAAACCAAAACAAATAACAACTCTTGTTTCAAACAAAAACTAAGCTTCTTTCATCCGACATTCATAACAAGAGTATCGGAACTTGGCAAAAAATGCTGGGTGTAATCTGTTCTATCACTCGTCAGCTATTTCTGATCTGTAAATGGAAGGCTATACATATACACTGATGATTCCCAACGGCGATGAAACATCGACGCCTCTGTGTAGTTTAATTACCATAAATATATTTTTGTACTACTACTACTACTACTACTACTACTACTACTACTACTACTACTACTACTAATAATAATAATAATAAAATACGCTTTACTCACGTATTGAACACCGCTGAAGTGAATACTGAAAATCTATACACAATATATTATATCACCTTATAATAGTATATGTGTATTTACATAAAACAATAATATATATATATATATATATATATATAGGGAGAGAGAGAGAGAATATATATATATATATATATATATATATATATATATATAAAGAGAGAGAGAGAGAGAATATATATATATATATATAGAGAGAGAGAGAATATACATATATATATATATATATATAGAGAGAGAATATATATATATATATATAGAGAGAGAGAGAGAATATATATATATATATATATATATATAGATAGAGAGAGAGAGAATATATATATATATATAGAGAGAGAGAATATATATATATATATATATATATATATATATATATATATATATATATATATATATAGAGAGAGAGAGAGAGAGAGAGAGAGAGAGAGAGAGAGGGGGGGGAGAGAGAGATAGAGTGAGAGAGAAGGCGTGGAGAGAGATGACTTTAAAAAGTATGAAAGGGGGTTGCCGCGCAGAGCACTCTTTTCTGCCTTGACAGAGTACCAAATCGACTTCGAAATCTAGTAGAGGGTTATCCCTTCTTTTCCCTTACAACCCTTTTCTCACAAAAAGACGTTGCTAATCTCTTTCTACGCTATTTTATTTCCATGGAAGGTGCATGGCGGAGCTCCAGTCTTTGGTTCCTCCTTGTAAGACATTCACATCAATAACTTGTCTTTCAACCACAACGGAAAAGCATTTCCTTTCTCCCTCCATGTACCTAGTGTCAGACGGAATTCCTATGGGCGAAGCTTTTTTCTAAGGGATTCCCATCTGCTTCCCTGCTGACTGCAACTTGGTCGTCTTCAAATCCAATGTCAACAAAATCTTGCTATGGACCGCCATATAAGCAATTAAACGCAGCTCATACATTGATCAATGTTAGTACTCCCATAGTTTTATTCATATTTCGGATGTCAATCATTCCCCGGCATTAACCCTTATCTTCGAGGGGCCCTTGGCTTTAGTAAGCGGTGACCCCACTAGTAAAAAATAAATTTCTTACTAGTTCTGGTCAACATAACAACTTGTGCCCAATGAATCGTATGCAACGAACCCTTTGAAATAGCTGTTATATTTCGGCATTTAATAACCTTAAAATGTGTTGAAATGCCATAAAATAGCGAACCTAACAAAAATAATTAAATATAATAAATATGTTATTTGAACATATAACAGCCTTTAAAAGTGGCACTAGATAACTTCTGACCCGCTGTGTTTGTATTTGTCATATATATTAAATATATGATTTATTAACTTTGACATTGGTTAAGAATCATGTTTTTACTGGAATTAGGAAGTCAAAGGATTTCACAAAATCAGAATACATTTTTATGTCCTAATATACATTTTCTCTTTTTCCTCTTGACATCTTTCTCTCTCTCTCTACTTTCCCTACTCTTCTTCTCTTCTCTCTTTAAATTATTTACATTTTTCACCGCTTTTCTTACCATAACATAACAAAATCAGAATACATTGTGATCTCAAAATAGACTCCATCTCTCCCCTCTCTCCCTTTCTATCTCTTTTCAACTATTTCTCCTCTTTCATCGCTTTATTTCTCTCTTTTAATTATTCACATAATTTCATTCTCTTATTATTAGCCCTTCTCCTTCCTCCTTTTTCTCTCTGACCCTTTTCTCTCTGCCCCTTTTCTCTTTCTCATCTTTTTCTCTCATCTGTTATCCCTCTTTTATTTACATAATTCATGGTTCCACTGATTGGTCTTTCCAACTTACCCTTTTAATGTCATTGTTACATATCGCATCCGGGTTTCCCGTTACGCGATACTTTTTGAACGCCAGCATCACATTAATACGTCCATGCGCCTTCAATGACCACTATTACACATTTATACAAAAATACACAGTAAACCACGCGCATGATTGAAAAACATTGAAATAATCTTGTAATTTAAATAATTAAAAAAATCAGCTAATAGTAACGCAATTGAACCACAACTGGATTTTGTATTTATAAAATATCTTGCAATTTGCGTGACACACTACATTAATGAAACTTAACGGTATTACTGAACGAATATTTAATATAATGAGATATTTCTTAACTAAAAGAAAGATCGAAGTCATTCTCGATGGCCGTATACCAAACAACACCGCATAAATGGGGCGTGGCCATGGCCACCGAGAGTTGACAAGGCCAAGCAACTAACTTCCTGCCCCCCCCCTCTGACGTCACTGCATTCCGTGTCAAAACAAGGACCGTAGTAATAACAATAAGAAGGCATTTCGACTTCTCCATTCACTAAATAATCCATCAAAATTCAGGAAATCAACCAATTTTAATGAAATTTTCAGTATTTATTAATTAATGATCACGGAATATAATAAATCCATTACTTTATTATAAAGCTTGGTGCAAATGTATTATTTCCTGTAAACAAAAAACACCTTTACTAAAGTTATTCAAAATATCAAAACATGTTGACCATACGATATTGTAAATATTTAAAACAAAGCATTAGAAAACTTTAAAAATTGCATGTAAAAAAAGAAAAGAACACGATTCGATTCATCTTGAAACTGATCTTTATTCAATATAAATTGAAAGAAAATAATAATTCACGATCAAATACTGCAAAAAACTGAATTATGAATTACCATTATTTAAACTTCTAACCCAATCAACCGTAAGTAATTCAGACTTTGAAATTTGTTTAAAAATTATACAAAAAAAAAGTTCAATGTTAACTGTCTGTTTAATAATGGAATCAAAATTCAGGAAATCAACCAATTTTAAAATAATTTCGCGCTTTTTAAAATTTCATTTCATAATTCACAAAGTTAAAATGCCTACTGCATATGTTTGGATTTCCAAAAGAGAAATAATTACTGCAAATATGGATACACGTAATAATGTTTACACCGACTAAATATAGTGTAGTAAGTTTGAATTTTGTTTAATTATATAAAAAATCAAGTCTGAATTACTTATCCATTATTTGATAAAAAAGTAGTGTTCCATTTTTTTTTATTACTTTTTTTCGATGTCTTAAGTGTAGTATAGTTTATCTTTTCTCTGTACTTTTGTAGATTAAATAAATGAAATAATAACATCATATTTAATCAAAATTTTCACAAAAAATATTAATTAAACAATGCTTTATTCAATGATAATATCGTTAATTCTTCGAGTTATACTGATTTTATTAACAAGAGTGTAGGGGCATTTTCCGTAATATATACGAAATAGTTTAAAAAAAAAATATTTTAAACATATACAGATCTTATTTTCATTAAAAAAAATCATGGATATTTTTTATATATATAAAAATATACGTTTAGTAAAGGTGTATTTTGTTTTAAAAAAAATAATACATTTTCACTAAGGTTTTAAAAAATGTTTCACTATATCTCCTGTGCTTGTTTATTAATAAATATTGAAAATTTCATTAAAATTGGTTGATTTCCTGAATTTTGGTGAATTTTGAAGTGAAGGGAGGGTCAAAATGTTTTTACATTTTGGGGATCGGCCTTTGATTTTGCACGTACCTATCTCTTAATAGCAAGATAGGAGTTGGTGATTCCATTATTAAACAAACAGTTAACATTGAACTTTTTTTTGTATAATTTTTAAACAAATTTCAAAGTCTGAATTACTTACAGTTGATTGGGTTAGAAGTTTAAATAATGGTAATTCATAATTCAGTTTTTTGCAGTATTTGATCGTGAATTATTATTTTCTTTAAATTTATATTGAATACAGATCAGTTTCAGGATAAATCGAATCGTGTTCCTTTCTTTTCGTTTTTTACATGCAATTTTTAAAGTTTTCTAATGCTTTGTTTTAAATATTTACAATATCGTATGGTCAACATGTTTTGATATTTTGGATAAGTTTAGTAAAGGTGTTTTTTGTTTACAAGAAATAATACATTTGCACCAAGCTTTATAATAAAGTAATGAATTTATTATATTCCGTGATCATTAATTAATAAATACTGAAAATTTCATTAAAATTGGTTGATTTCCTGAATTTTGATGGATTATTTAGTGAATGGAGAAGTCGAAATGCCTTCTTATTGTCATTACGACGGCCATTGTTTTAACACGCAATGCAGTGACGTCATTTTCTAGCCAACCGGCCTGTAGTAACTCTCGGTGGCCACGGCGTGGCTCAGGGGTAGATACTTCGACCTATATTATTCCTGATTTTAATAAACGACCTCCATGATGCAGTCGCGTCTGTGATGGCTGTAATTGCTGATTACAATACGCTCTATCTTCGGCAGGAGGGAAATTCAAATGCCCATACATGCGAGGCAATGAGCGAATCCTCGGAAAATTACCTTCAGTCTGTAGTAGAACGGAGCCAACAGTGAATGGTTGCATTTACTGATACAAAGACGAAGCTCCTTTCAATTAACAACGAAAGATTTCCAACCACCGATTGCGATCGACGATTGCACCCATCCCGAGAGTTCAATGATCAAAATCCTTCATC
The DNA here is from genome assembly GCA_963556195.1 of Sepiola atlantica. NCBI lineage: Eukaryota > Metazoa > Mollusca > Cephalopoda > Sepiida > Sepiolidae > Sepiola > Sepiola atlantica. Next base: position 54,158,307 of record OY744518.1, read on the forward strand.
TCACATTCTCAGGCAATATGAACTTGAATAAGTACATAGAAGATGCTGCCAAGTCTGCCGTAAGGAAGGTAGGCTCTCCCTCTACCAGGCTTGAGAACTTCTCACACCTGCCAGTATCCTATATCTCTATGAGCCCACCATTCACCATTGCATTTAGCTTGCATTTAACATTCCGCACTTGCTTCCTGTTTCCTTGACTGTACTAACATGCAGGAATTTAAATGTAATGTGCACAAGCATCTTACTGCACAACTCCCTAACTAGGAGTACCCCTATAAATCTGGCCCTTAATTCACAGTAATCCCTAACGTCTCAGTGACAAGACACCTTGTTTGAAGGGAATTGAAGTAATGTTAAATAATTTGCATATTTCTATTGCAAAAGGTCATCTCATAATTTCACTTTTCATTCTTATTGTTTTTCTAATCCAATAATTCTCTTCAGTTTATTGTCAAACATAGTTCAATTTAATATAATTATCATGATATTTGTCTAGTTTCTTCAGGTCAATTTATTTCTAGTGGGTTTCGATCCAATTTATACATTTAAATTAAAAACAAAGATTTACACGAAGCACACACACACACACACACATCGCAGCCAAGCAAACAATACAGTGAGTAGTCTTCAATAACTTTTTACTGAGATTTTTTTTTGTTCATGAACCGACTCAGGATTTGAGTAATAATTAAAATATTAATTAAATTAAAATTAAAATGAAAATGAAAATTAAATAAAAAAATTACTGCATAAATAAAATAGAATATTGAAGCGTTCGTATTATTTTATAACTAAGAAAAGAAAATCCTCAGACGTATATGTCTATGGTAAGTGGTCTACTTTTGCGCGAAACGTAACGACTATGTTAAACCCAGTTTCTGTCAGTAATTGGAAAAATAAAAATAAAAAAGTAGAACATTGATTATAGCTAAAAAAAAAACAGGTATATTTCATTGTTTGACTGCGAGTTTTGCAAAATGTTTCGTTAAGGAGTAAGAGTCAAGCCTGAGGTTAACGTTAGATCGTGATGAGGACATAATAAGAGCGAAATTAAGTATGTAATGTTTATTAAGTATGAGTTTAAAATAAATAATTATAGAGGACGTTTTATTATGTATATGCTAAGAATTTCGTGGGAAAATATTTTGGATGTTTGTGTATTATTTGATAGTTTAAAATAACATTACCAGTACTAAACCAACAGATTGAATAGACGCATCTTAAGAATACCTGTGCTTATTTTGCTTTGTTTTTAATTATTAACATACGTAATAATTATTTTCTTAATATTAAGTTTAGCAATAATATATCGAAATTTAACCGAAAAGAATTAATTCATCTTAAATGTTTGGTTCGTAAGAAAGGTTCCTGAAGTTTGTCTAATTTTGTCCATACCTGCCAAGTCATTTAAAGATTGGTGTTCTAACTCCGAGCCAATACGGTCAGGGTTCGATTCAATGCTCCCAATCCAATGGAATACATTCTTATATTTTACATAATTAGATTTTTGGCAGCACCAACATCAAAATAGAAGCTTCCATCAAGTAGGAGCTTACCTGTGACATGAAGCTGTAAGGAAGGTAGGAGTCGAAACAGCGTTGTGGTCTTCCTCTGATGACTTCTGATGGTGTTGGATTCGACAATGGAGCCGCTGCCAGAAAAGAAATGATAGACTCCCAAAGAGTAGACTTTAAATGACTATAATTAAATTTGCAATTTTATATTATAATTGATTTGTATCGCTTCACCTGATCTGTAGTCGGTTCGGTTTTAATAAAACAGAGACCCGGAATCTACGACGAATCTACGACGGAAACTCAAGGAAACAGCTGCAATTACATCATTTTCATGTGGCTGAAGAGAGATAATACTGCTTGGATTCAGATACATGAATAAGATATTGGCTAGAAGCAATCTACGATTTCGATTACCAAAGATTTCTGCCACAAGATTATATCAAGGAGATCAAACGCCTTGATATGAAGTTGTAAGCAAGGTAAGGGCCAAAACAGCGTTGCGGTCTTCCTCTGATGCTTTCTTATGATGTAGGATCCGACAACTGACCTGCTGTTAGAACAGCACTAGTAGGTGTTTAAAAACTCCCATAAATTAGACCATGCAACTATCAATATTATAATCGAACATAATCGGAAATATTGTCAAGTAACATTGCTCCATGTTCTCTCAGATTCGCAAGTGGCTTCTCGTACTTGCCTTGTGCAACTAGTATTAATCAACTACCATCGGCAGGTAGGATATGACACAAAGTCGTTTTAATCTGGGTGATACAGTGCCTTTCGACGGTAAGGGTCATTTAAAAATATTCCTCTCTCTAATGTGAGTCTTAAAGTCAGGCTTAGTTTTGATGACCTCAAATGAATATTAAGTCATGGCAATATAAGGAAGTTTGTGCATAACAGGAGACTTAAGTGGTATGGTCACGTTGAACGAATATAGGGAGGACTATACAGAGGCTACATGATCGTATCATATAACACGAACCATCTAAAATACGTAGTGGAAGGTTGGATAATTTGCATAAGTCACCCCCTACATCCGGTTTTAAATAGTCTGGAATGTGCCAAGATGTTTAGTGTGATTTCTTACAGACATAACATCTTTTAAAAAAACTGTTTATGGAATCATAAACAAATATTGCGTTAAAAGTCATCAAATCATCATAAAAGTTTGGTATATTATCTACGCCGCTGTTCAAATGCTCACGGAAAGCAAATTGAAGATTTCACCAATCATTTGTGTTTTTTTTTACTTTAACAGAGATATAAACAACCGTTTTCTATTTACGAAATGTTTTTATATCCCGGATATAATTTTTTTCAGTCTTTTCAGGTCAATATATTTCTGGGTGTTTCGATCCAATTCTACATTTAAATTAAAAACAAAGATCTCTACCAAACGCACACACACACACACACACACACACACACACACACACACACACACACACACACACACATCGCCGCCAAGCAAACAAGTCTATGAATATCTCATAATAACTTTTTACTAATATTTTTTACTAGTGAGACACGGACACCAGTATTTTCCGGGAAAATGACGAACCGAAGAAACTTAGGCCCTCACTTTTGAATTCTATATCGGTAATTGTAAACGATTTTAAAAACTATCGATTAGTATTAATTTTAACTATTTATAAATATCTAGTTCTTTAATTATTACATTTATAAATAATAATGTACATTTAAACGTTCGTATAATTATATAATTAATAAAAAAAAAATCAAAGTAACGTTATTAAGTAGAGACGATTATTTCTTTGTGTTTTTCTTTAATTTTAGGGGAGAGGATTGTAAATAATAGTGACTATATACACACCCACTGGAAGGTAGGTACTATTTTATATTAAACACTGTTGATGGAAACCTGAAGAAGTCATCCGATTATCATGGAAGTTTGATAAGATCGTCTACATCGTTTTGCAACTGCTGACAGAAATGAAAATAGAACTCACCATCTATCAATCGTATTCTTCTCCTTTAACAATCATATCAATAAACGTTTTCTATTTTCAACAATCGCATATGCATATGTAAATTAATTTGTGCTATATTTTCTGTTTGTTAATCATCTTGTAAAAAAAACTGTTTTTTTAATTCATATTGTGCACGATAAAATAGTAGACAAGCACAGTAAGCATACCACCCCCCATCAACTAAGAAAGGTTCCTTAAATGCTATTGGATGCCACCGGAACTTCACTACACTTTTTGCGACGTACTTTTAAAAATCGCAGGTTTTACAAGAAAAAGTTGCATTAACCGGGAACTTCACCTATTTGTAATTTTTACACGCGGACATCTCATTTCGATGACTGTTTGTCGATCAATCCAACGAAACCTTGCCCTTTACTTTGTCTGTTACATTGCCCACTATGCTGTTGCTGGTTGATTTTGTTTCCTAACACTACGAACGAGTACGACTGAATTTAGGAGAAGAAATTTCTTTTAAAGAGATTTGTGTTTTCATCAATCGCACATTACAAACATGGTAACAATAAATAATTACACTGTCTTTATCAGAAAAAAGCAATAAAATAGATGGTTAAAATAGTTTAGAAATATATTATTAATCTTGGTTACTGTAAACATTTTTATTGTTAAAAGTCATGAGAGATATAAGCCAACTATCCGTTTCGTCGCTTTAATGAATGCCATTTTGTTTCTCAATAAATTTACTAGTTTCATTATATTTACTTTAGTCATGTTTTTCTTTTAAACTTTCTAATTGAACCTATCTTTATTAGTGTTATATCAGTGTTTAATGATGATAAAGATGTGATAAGTCTTCCTCTGATAATCCACTAATTGACATTTATTTAGATCGATTAAGCAATCGAACGTATAAATAGCATCAATTCTCTCCCGAAATATTTTATTTTACATTATCACTTTTTTGCTGAGATCCCGCGATTTGGCAGATGACTATCTAAAGCCTGAATTCGCCATGATTGTTCGCTGTTAATTGGTTTTCAAATTGTGGATTAAAATCAAGTAACGTATCGTTTGTAGATGAGTGCATCCCTCGCTACCCCCCAGAATAGACACAACGCAGATAGTAGCATAAATTTATATTCAACAGGATCGTATCCATCAATTAAGAGAGGCGCGAGAGCGCTCTATCCCTTAATAGACTTCAAAAACGGCGTATGCTGGAAATCTCATTTCTTTGATCAATCATAACTCAAAAACCAATAAACCAAATTAGTTAAAACTTTGCACAACATTTTTTTTGATAGGTTCTATAAGTGTGTAGAATTTAAGCATCATTAGTCAAGGCAACCCAGAGATCCAGAAAGTTCAATCATAAAATCATGTTATCCGTGTGTACGTACGTACGTATGTTTCACCCTGTATCTCATCAACTATTTGATGGATTCAGCTGATTTTTGGCAGAGATAGAGGTTCTAGTGACTAGTTGATGGCATTTAAATGTCAGTTTACCATATACCTTAGTTTTCCAGAAAATTCCAAAAACTTTAAAAATTACCATTGCATTGAGCCAACGCACACGCAGACACACTGACACCAACACACACACAGACAACAACGCATACACAGACACAATGCAGCAACTCTTTTACTGTCTTACGCATACTCACACTAAAGACGACACACACACACACTGCTTGAATCCACTTTCTATGTCGAATGCTTATTCAAAATCAAGGGAGGCGCGAGAGCGCTCTATCTCTTAGTAAACATCAAAAACGGCTTATGCTGGAAATCTCATTTCTTTGATCATTCATAACTCAAAAACCAATAAACCAAATTAGTAAAAACTTTGCACAACATTTTTATTTGATTGGTTCTATAAGTGTGTAGAATTTCAGCATCATTAGTCAAGGCAACCCAGAGATCCAGAAAGTTCGATCATGAAATCATGTTATCCGTGTTTACGTACGTACGTACGTATGTGCCACCCTGTATCTCATCAGCTATTTTATGGATTCAGCTGATTTTTGACAGAGATAGAGGGTCTAGTGTCTAGTTGATGGTATTCAAATTTCAGTTTACCATATACCTTAGTTTTTCAGAAAATTCCAAAAAACTTTTTAAATGACCATTGTATTGAGCCAACACACACGCAGACACACTGACACCAACGCACACACATACAACAACGCACACACAGACACAATGCATCAACTCTTTCACTGTCTTACGTATACTTACACTAAAGACGACCCCCCCACACTGTTTGAATCCACTTTCAATGTCGGCTGCTTATTCAAAAAAATCTTATAAACTTAACCATTTGAACATTTCCGACATTTTTCACCGAACTTTCTCTCATGAAAACAAATGATAATTGACTCCATTTAATAACTTTCAATGAAACGTAATTTATTTAATTGAGCGAGGAAGTTTTTATTACGATTTCCTGTCAGATTAAATCGAAAGTCTTTCCAAAATTTGCAATTTCTCACAACGAAATTCAACGAAATATCGACCTACCTATCTATCTCTCTATCTATATATATATGTCTATAATTGTTGATTATATATATATATATATATATATATATATATATATATATATATATATATATATATATATATATATATATTATACATTTTAGCATAGGAATAATAAAGCCTTAGAGAAAACAACGTTGATTAACTCACAGTTAATATAAGTATATATATTAACTGTGAAAAAAATTGTTCTAGTTTGAATTGTATCATGAGTAAATATACATTCATCATAATTAAAAAAAAAATTTACCTGTGAATATTGGAAATCACATTGATTAGTCAAACTACTAACTATATCAGTTATGAGAAGGCATTATATTGAAGCATAGCCTTTACAAAAGTAGTGACATACCATGAAAAATGCCAGTATACTGAAACTGTATGCCCATAACAGGGTTAAGATGAAAATTCATATACACTAAACACTAAATGTACAAAAGCAAAGAAATTCCCAAATTTTTACACTTTTATTGTCATTAAGGGTATGCAAGCACAACAGCGCTATGCATTTTACTGGTAGGAATTTTTCTTATAAAAAATATAAACATTGCTACTATTTTAGCACTGTTAATATAAGCATTGCCAATAAACATTTTTACTCGTATTTTACTTACCTTTATAGTATCCTTATCAAACACGCCCGAGTGGAACCATTATTCATACGACACTAGCATCATTGTTATGTATTAAGGAAAATGAAGGTATGCTTGTTGCATATAAATCAATTTTATGTTTCACACTTTAATTTATTAGAATTAACAACTTTCACCATTTTTTAAATATATAAACGATTTTTACTGTATTTTTTCAACAATACAATACATTTTCTTACAATTCAGATTGGAGTTCCACAAACAACAATTTTAAATCTTATAAATAGAAAAATGTGAACTGTAAACCTTGGTATTTCTCATTTCACTTAAATTTTCGTTTTCTCTAAACTAAAAACAGTACCCTAGGGCTCCAATATGACAAATATGGGCAATAGAATGGAACTTTATGTCGGTTCTTAATTTGTAACCTTGCCTAAGTGTTCTACATGTAGCCTACAGCCAAAGTCTAAGTTCTTACTGGATCGACCTAGGCCCAGTCGATATTAGGTAGCTTCCATAAGAACATCAGATCGATCAGAACGTTTGCCAATAAAAGAAGACGATGAGTTCCAGCCGAATTCCCTTCGGAAAAGCCCAAGAGATTTTGTATAAACGATTAATTCTTGTTCGAGGTTTTGCGCTGAAGAAAAATTCCTACCAGTAAAATACATAGCCCTGTTGTGCTCGCATACTCTTAATGACAATAAAAGTGTAACAATTTGGGAATTTCTTTGCTTTTGTACATTTAGTGTTTAGTGTATATGAATTTTCATGTTAACCCTATTAAGGGCATATGATTTCAGTATACTGGCATTTTTCATGGAATGTGACTTAGTATTTCTGTAAAAAAGATCCATTTCCTCATATTTCACGCACATAGCTATCCAGCATTTCGCGATAGGTTCTTCAGCAGGGTTAATTCTATATGTTGTAAACCTAATCATATCCACAGAACTACAATTACACTAACGCAATGCATGTCTAGACACTCACAAAGGAGTGTACGTGGACTAAGCATTACTAGAGAGTCAATATTTAGCAAAACTAATTTTCTATTCTACAAAAGACCCCAAGCAACTTCGAGAATTCGTGTTTGGCTCTGTTTTTTAAAAAAATAATTTAATCAGGTTACTTTTCAATAATTGACAATATTAGGATCCGGAATTTTTAGATTAAGATTAATTATTTGTATTATTTAGATTATTTGGACTTCTGTTCCTACTTTGGATGTTATTCTCACAAAGTTTCAGCCGATGTAACGTCCGACCTTCTCCAGGTGTATCTTGTCGAACTCGGGAATCTTTCTGTTGAACTGTGAAATCTGTACGGAATTTCGAACGGATCACTTTATATAATCCACGGGGTTAGCATGACAGGGTACACATCTTAAATAATTCATAATTGTATTCTTAGTATCGCCCGCGCTGAGGATTGAACCTTCAATCTCCAGAAGACTCTCACTTAGAACTGATTATCACTTAGCACTTATATCCGTTACGCCATGGGACTAAATCAAGAGTTACATTCTGAAATTTCGTACAGGTTCCCAAATTCGACAAAAAGATTCCAGAGTTCAACAAGATTTACTGGGTGAAGGTCGGAGGTTACATCGGCCGAAACGTTGTGAAAATAGCATCGTAGATGAGAACAGTAGTCCGATAAATCAATCTAATACTAATTGACAATAAATTCAGAGAAGGGCACACACAAATATTTTATCGATACGAAAATTAGTTTCTTGTCTTACATTTTCTTTTCTTTGATCATTTCAAACCAATGATGATTCTTTTGTTTAATTTGCGGCTTTGTGTGTAACTGGTGCCATCGGTCTGTTAGATTTACGTGCCTAGGCGATAACAAAAAAACCTGCTCGCGATATAAGTAAAATATAACCCTTCAATTATTGTCCTAACTAATGCGTGCCTGTATATATCACGTGTTTAAAATAAGGATTGATTACAATAGAAGAGATGAAAAACTCTCTTATTAATCTAAATTGTAATTTAAGACTTTGTTCGGCTTAAAATCGTGTTCAAACTTTGAGTGTACTAGCTAAATCAGAACAGTTCTTTTATGGCGGTGCGTGTACAAAAGAAAGGCTCTTCAGATTTTAATGGTCCTTGGCGTAACATGGAAGGACAGAGTATTCGACACTAAGGTCCTGTCACGGAAAGGTAGGCCAGCAGAAAGTAAAGCGACGGCTTCAGCAGACCAGGGACAGCAAACACATGCGATTTTTGCAATAGAGACTCCTGCATCTACTTTTATAGCCATTGTATCCACAACTAAACAGAACACTGGGATGTTACTTATGGCCAACACTTACCGGCGGAAGCTTATTAAGCAATACAATATGGTAATGTTGCTGCATCTGTTTATTTATTTTAAATTTATTTCTTGGACCTTCGTAATTGTTTACATTAAGGATTGTGTTTCAACACTAAAGTAGCCTAAAATGAATGTAATAAAAGAGACGACAGATAAACAAAATGTATAAATATAATAGTTATGCATGATATTAATTGGCCTCGTCTTTTTTGGCGCTTTCCTACATAGAGAGTAGAAAGTAGACATTGAATTTATTTTTTGCAGCCTCATAACACACGCTCCCCTCATTTTATCCTGTAGTTCTCACATTCAATGAGCAATACTTTCAACTCATTCAATAAATCGCTTACTTAAAATCCATATGGTCAATATGAAATAGGGAGTTGGGGAACAAGGTACATTTATATACAAGCTAAAATAAACAATATATACAATGTAAATAATGTAATAAAACCATCATTTTTTTTAGATGTGGCAGAAGTTGATGCAGGTCTAGAAAACTTTATTTCTTACACCTCCTTCGGAATTACAAATGCATCTCTCAAAAATCAAGCCATCTGCCAACTAAATAAAGACATATGTGGGTTATGACACAAAAGAAGGGGTTAAACTAAAATAGGGGGTTTATAGTATCAGATATTCTCTATCTAAATTATAAAGGAGAATTAACTAATTAAGGAAGCCTAAAATAGTCTAATAGGAAAAAAAGATTCCCGTTCGTTTAAGAAGTTCAACATTCTTTACACAAAAACAATCTGTAGCTCCTTTCTCATAGAAGACACGTTGCTAGTCTTTATCTACTCTATCGGCTTTTCCATGACAGGTGCTAGACCGAGCTTCAGGCTCTGGTCCTAGCGTAAGAACATCTCACTCAAAATTTATTTTGCTTCCAACACGACAAAGAACTCTCCGTTTTATCCCCTGTGTACCTAAAATCAAACGAAACTTCCATGAACAGAGTTTCGTTCCAAGAACTTCCGACCTGTTGAACACATTACCGCATGTATGTTCCCCTACAGACTACAGCATGGTCGTTTTTATGTCAAATGTGAACAAATATCTGGCATCTCGTCCTGTGACTTAATCCTAGTTCTATATTTTTTCATCTTCATGTGTACATATATATATATATATATATATATATATATATATATATATATATATATATATATATATATATTATATGAATTTTTTATTTTTTATTTTTTATTTTTTTCTTACCTGCGGGGGCTAGGAAATACCCGACTAGTACATGGGCGCAGGCTATTTTTACCCCTCTCGGAGTGTTTGACCCGTAAGACCTCTGAAGGCTATCCATCTAAGAGAAGGAAATCTCTGACAAAAAAACCTTGCTACCAGCTACTTACGCCGTGGCAGTAAACTGTTTGGGGGAGGATGGCTTACTTAGTCCTGATCGACAACCTTCCTAGAGTTGGAATCTCGAACAAAATATCCAGTTTGCAAACCTACAATTGCTTAAGGAGTAGATAGGTTCTACCTATCGCCGGCCCTTGCACTCCTTCTTTGTTTATTAGTCAGGTGCAGAGGTAACAGCGCTGGGACGCCTCTAAACACTCAGTGCCTAGCCTTGTTTCCTTACTAGGACAATGAACGCCGTTGTCTTTCTCTCTATTTGGGCAACTTGGGGAAAGTTTTTTCGTTAGTAAGTCTTACATGACCAGTCTGGGTCTCTCTTGTTCCGACATGGTGAGGGTACAGGTTAGACAGCTTGTCTGGCTGCTGTTTCCGACTGACAGGGCAGGAGCCCAAACTCTTGGCTAGCGCCAAGAACGGCTGCTCCATCATCAGTTGCATAATACCGTGGGTAGTTGTATATGCCATGTCGCGCATGGAAAGGGACCCTGCAATTATCTCCGGTGGGCTTTCCCGAGGCCACAACCCCCATGGACCAGGTCGTGACTAATGGACTGGTTGTGTGAGCTTATTGGCACTAAACAAGTACCCACCTTGGCCAATCTACTCTATAATCAAATCAAACATGCCATTACAAAGAAATAAAATCAAACCTAAACCAAACACCCAAAAAACACTTTCGCCTCCGCCCTTGAGGCTTGCATTCTCAAATATCCGGGGACTTAGAACCAACATCAACGACGTAGAAACCTTTCTCCTGACAAACTCCCCGGATATCCTAGCTCTTAGTGAAACTAACCTCCAATCCTCAATCTCTTCTCACCACTTTGACATGACTGACTACCTGCCACTCTACCGTAAAGACTCTGGCAAACACATGCACGGGCTAGGAGTTTATGTTCGGAACACCCTCCCCCTGACTAGAGAACATAGGTTAGAATCAGATGACTACGACTGCATGTGCTTTAGATTGACTTTACATCACAACGTTAGTAACTTATATTTCCTATACCGCTCCCCGTCGACCCAGGACTGTACCCTGCTAAACTCTGTTTCTGAAAGCATAGATAGAGCACTCTTAATTAACTCGAATGCCCAGATACATGTATTTGGGGATTTTAATGCTCACCACCGCGACTGGTTGGGATTCTCCAGCCTTACTGACGCAGCCGGCAACTCTACGTATAATTTCTCCTTAGCTCACTCCCTCTCTCAGACTGTTGATTTTCCGACCCGCATCCCCGATCGTGTGGACCAACAAGCCTCACTTCTAGACCTCTTCTTGACCTCAATACCCGCGGCTTGTGTGACAAAAGTTCATAGCCCACTCGGGAATGCTGATCACATTGTGCTAATAATACATATCACGCTAAAAAGTCGTCCAAAAGCTGATGAATGGTTGCTCAAAACAACAAGATACTACGAGCAAGCTAGTTTTGAGTCAATCAGAGATCACATCAGTGACGCCCCATGGAGGGAAACCTTCTCATTCCCTGCCAACCAGTGTGCAAACGAATTAACTGAATGGGTCAAAGCAGGCATTGAAGCCTATGTCCCCATGCGAAAATTCTTTAGCAAGCCCCACTCTCCTCAATGGTTCACTTCGGAATGTGCAGCTGCCATTTCTGAGAGGCAACAAGCATTCCGTATATTCGGCCGCCATAAGTAAGCTACTAATAGGCATAAATTTATAGAGTCAAGAAATAATTGCAAGGCCGTGATAGGCGAAGCGAAGAGAAGGTATAATGAGTTAACAAAAAAACGCATCCAGTCACAGAAACTAGGTACTCGCGATTTCTGGAAAATCTACAATAGTGTAGTGAATAATGGTCAATCTACGATTCCACCACTTTCAAACCACAATGATGTCGTTTGTACGGCCACTGATAAGGCTGAACTACTTGCACAGCGTTTCGCTTCTAACTCTACTTTAGACTCAGGTAAACACCCTCTCCCTGAATTACCATTGCGGACCGAAGCCACACTTGATAACCTGGTCCTCACCCCATCCCAGGTCAGAGACATCATAAAAAACCTTGACACCTCTAAAGCTTGTGGGCCTGATCTTATACCTGTAATAGTAATAAAGAAATGCTCTGCTGAACTGGCCCCTGTCCTCTCCAAACTCTACAATAAATGCCTAGCCGAATCTTGCTTCCCCAATAGCTGGAAAATTGCCACTGTGGTACCAGTCTACAAGAGTTCTGGGAATAGAACCGATCCTCAGAACTACCGCCCAATCAGTCTACTGCCGATGTTTGCCAAAATCTTTGAATCCTTAATCAATCTAGCGATAGTACGTCACTTAGTTAATGCTAAACTTCTATCTGACCGCCAGTATGGATTTAGACATGCACGATCTACTGCAGACATCCTAACGGTCATCTCTGAACGCATGTATCATACACTCGACAAGGCAGGTGAAGCTAGGGCAGTAGCGCTTGATATATCCAAGGCCTTCGACAAGGTATGGCATAAAGGGCTTCTCCTAAAAATATGCTCATACGGTATTACTGGGCAACTACTTAATATAATTAGATCCTTCCTAAACAAAAGAAAAAGGCAGGTTGTCCTCGATGGCCGTTCATCTAAGCAACATGACATAAATGCTGGTGTACCCCAGGGATCTATTCTTGGACCTTTGTTGTTCCTGATCTATATAAACGATCTCCCTGATGACATAGTGTCTGAGATTGGTTTATTTGCTGACGACACCACGCTTTACTCTCGCCATGTTGGCAAAACAGACGCGATCATATCTGAGGCAATGGCTGAATCTTTAGAAAATGACCTCCAGGCTGTAGTGGATTGGGGCCATAAATGGTTGGTGACTTTTAATGCCGCAAAGACTAAGCTCCTTTCCTTCAACAACTACAAGAACCTCTCCAACCACCGATTGTCATGGCAAATAACACCCTACCTGAGAGTTCATCATTCAAACTCCTTGGCCTAACCTTCACAGGTAACATGAATTGGAACACATACATTGAAGACATTGCCAAGGCTGCCGCAAAGAAGGTTGCCTCCCTCTACCGTGATAGTGGACTCCTTACACTTGGCATTATCCTGTATCTCTACAAAGCCACCATTCGCCCATGCATGGAGTATTGTTGCCACATCTGGGCTGGTGCATCATCTACTAGTCTCTCCCTCCTTGACAAAGTCCAAAAAAGAGTCGTCAACCTAATAGGTCCCTCACTGTCAGCTAAGCTCCAGCCCCTGTCCCATCGCCGCAATGTAGCATCCTTATGTTTGTTTTACAAATACTTCAATGGATTATGCTCCGATGAGTTGGCTACTCTGGTGCCCCCTCGACGTAAATTCACTAGACTAACTCGACATTCTACTAAATCTCATTCATTCACTGTGGAGGTCCCCAGATGCCGGAGAGCATTCTACTCAAATAGCTACTTTCCTCGTTCTGCTTGCCTCTGGAACTCCCTCCCTGCCCTCTATTTCCCCGACAGTACTGACATGCAGAAATTTAAAACTAATGTAAACAGACATCTCGCTGCTCAGATCCCAATTTAAGCTGAACCACCAATCCTTCTCCCTTTTCCTTTTTCTCAGTAGCCCCTTACGTTTACAGTGGCGGCCTGCCTTGTTTGGGGTGAATCATGTTAAAAAAAATACTGTTCCATCATACATCTTATTTACCTTTATCTTCAAATTGCTTTTGGCCTTTGTAAGTGTCGACTAATTAGTATAAAAAATACCACTCGACACAATTGCCAACCTCTCACCCACCTTTCTTTAAATTTTGCCAGAGAGTTTCACCTTCTCCATCAATTTTCATTTTCAAATTGGAAAATGGGGACAAGTGTTTTACTTTACTTTTGATTATGCCAAATACTCTTTTCTCTCTTAACACGATCATTCAGAACGTTTGGTATCTCCCAGCCTCCTTTCTACTTGCGTTCCATAATAAAGATCAATGTGCATCCACACACACATACACACACACACACACACACACACACACACACACACATATATATATATATATATATATATATATATATATATATATATAAATATTTGTTATTGCTTATTATCTATGTACGTATACGTTTCGTCCTTAAACCGGGACTCATCAGCATAGAGATATGACTATTAACTACCGGTCATGCGATTCGAAACCCTGGATTCCAAGTATTTTTCAACTCAAATCCAACGTCGCTAACGGCTCGTAGAACAATGATAATTTTAACACTTTTAAAGCGGCTTGACGTCCAGGCATTCTACTTCTATTAGGGAAGGAATGATGCATTATAAAGCAAGTGACGTCATGCTGTGTTAGTACTACATTACAGTGCTCTACTTTTTTACGAGAGGCGACAAATATAAATATTCGTTATTCTTTATTACCTATGTACGTATACGTTTCGTCCTTATATATATATACATATATAGTACTACCATTACAGTGCTCTACTTTTTTACGAGAGGCGACAAATATAAATATTTGTTATTCTTTATTATCTATGTACGTATACGTTTCGTCCTTGTATATATATATATATGTGTGTGTGTGTGTGTGTGTCAAATGTAACGAACGTCTTCAGAAAAAAAACGTTCGTTAAAACGAACAAAACCGGTCAAATCTCTTGTTTTTGTTTTTCTCATGCATTTTAACCTGTTTTCCGTTTGTCTTTTTTCCCACATTTTGTCTACCACGGCATTTAATTTTCATGACTTATCGTGTACCTTACCTCATATATATATATATATATATATATATATATATATATATATATATATATATATATATATATATATATAGGTGCATTGCAATGACCAATGAAACAATCAATCCATACCTTTTGTCTGTTCGTTCATTTTCTTAGTCTTTATAGTTCGTTGAACGACCACAACCATAGTTTTGTTCTGTTTTAAAAATCTTTTTCCTTGTCTTGCAGGCAAACAAAAATCTCTTAATATGTTTATATTATATTTAATTAGATGATTGTCCTACTTTTTAATAAAAAACATTAGCTTTAAAACGACTATGTTGTAGTCAGCTGGGAAGCAACCCCGTGGTATTTTATTTCACAGATGAGAGGTTATTGGGCAGACACTTTCTTCATTGAAGTTCCATTTAATGTTAGGCACACAATCGAAGAAAGCTGAATTCTTTACGGTAATTGTAACTGTTCGCATTGTTTCATAACAGATTACACAAGTCAGACACTCCTATTTTCAAATTATAACTGCTTTACATTTTCAAAGTCAAAAATGTATGGAAATCTTGGGGGTGAAAAATTCTATTATTTCATGAAACGATTATGAACTATCAAAGGACAGATAACCTAGTTTAAATAACCACAGAAATAATGGCTTACAGCTATTTATGGTAAAAAGGGTTATGATGTCAATGTTCATTTTACATTGAAGTCTTATATATTTCTTAATTGGATGGGGAAATAAGCGTGTTTTAAAATGTTTGTTTTGTTCTCGTTATTTTCTTTTAATAAAACACGAGGCCAACATATAATTCATTCTGAAATCCTGAAATAATAAGATATAATATATATATATATATATATATATATATATATATATATATATATATATATATATATATATATATAAATGTTTTGAGGTACAAAACTTATAAATGCATTTAAAAAGGATTCGCGGAAATCTCTCAAAGGCCCTTTCGACTATCATCTCGTCAGGAGAAAATCGATAGTTTTTAATCAATTATATCGTCGAAAGAAAGAGCAAACGGGGAATTGAATGGAGCGATTAAAAGAAGTAATTTAATGATTTCGTTAAAAAAACGATTAAAAACCACTAAGTTAGGGGGGAAGAAGGGAGGGGGTTCAATGTTCCCCAAAGAGATTTAGCGATCTGACAAATTCCTTCTGCCGGCACACGGAAGGTTTGCGAATAGCGATAGAGACATATTCCAATATTTTCAAATGGTTCTTGGAATCTGCTCTATGAAAGACCTCAAAACGGTATATTTTATAGCTACTGGCACAACTTGGGGTTTCCACCAAATGCTGGCCAATAGCAGAGTCCAAAGAATTAGAGGTAGATTAACACAAGGATCCTACCCTTCCCTGACGTATTTTTGATGGAACGTTCTGGTTTCTGCGGGTCTGCAAATGCAAGGAAGTACGCCCTATATAGCCAGCATCATATTGGCATTTAAATTGGTATACAATATTACTATAATTTGTATAGGGCACACTATCCTTACGAAAGGAAGGAAAAGCAGGTCTAGTAGCATAAACTAATCGTAAGGAAACAGAGTAGAAACAATTACTAATGCTATCAACAATCTGTTTACCTAGTTTATTACTATTTCCCCCTATCCAGGGTAATTTCAAATAAATGGGGCATTTTCTCCTGACGAGATGATAGTCGAAAGAGCCCTTGAGAGATTTCCGCGGATTCTTTTTAAATGTATATATATATATATATATTATTTGTAGTCCCTAGAAAACCATCTAGATGGGCTCTGTAAGTGTAGTATTAACACAGAATTACGTCGCTAGCTATAAATGCATCGTTTCTTTCATTAAGTTGAACGCTATTATTACGTCAAGCCGCCGGAATAAGTGTTAAAATTATCACTGTTTAGTCAGCTATCCAGTGGTGGCCGAATGGTTCTAGGTGTTGGGATTTGAGTTGTAAAATACTCGTAGCTCGTGGCTTCGAATCACGCGACCAGTAGTGAATAGTTGTATCTCTATGTTGATGAGTCCTGATTAAAAAGGACGAAACGTATACGTACATAAACGAAAAACAAATATATACATATATATATATATTAAAATTCGTTGAAAGAATGAAATATGAATAGAATTTGCACCAATGCAGTATAGTTAACAATCGACAATAAGCAAAAAATACAACAAATAACTTTTACCGACCACGTTGAAATTTAAATTTCAATCGACGTGCATAGTTTAAAACTTATAGAAACTGTCATATCTTTTTTCCAAAATATTTTCCTTATTATCGGTTAGCTGAAATCACCAATAAAAATGCCGGTCAATATTTTTAGAGAGGTAGTTGCTAATTTCATAAATAATAATGAAAAAGCTTATACAATTCCGACTGGCAACCACCCTTGGACTTAGTTTAAAAAATAGGTTTACGGTACAACTTACCCTATCTTTAAAGTCTGAAATAATTGACCACCTAAAAAAATCGATCGCCATATTTGATTGAGTTCCTGCATTTAAAAAAAAGTACTTTAAATTAGATATGTTTGAATTTGCTTAAATAAATACATAGCATTTCAGTAACTACAGTGTACTTATTATTGTTTTTACTTCTAATCCTAAACAAGTCATACTTTTACTGAGACGTAAAGGGCTACTGTGAATTAGGTCAGATTTATATAAGCATCCTAAGTGGGAAATTATACAGCGAAATACTTGTTCATATTACATCAAAATTTCTCCATATTGGTAAAACGGGGAGCAGGGAAGGATTTCCGAATGCAAGCGGTTAGAAGAAAAACGCTATTAGAGTAAAAAGTCTTCTGGCATCTAGGGACCTCTACAATGAAAAGGTGTGATGTTGCTGCGTGTCGGGCTGGTTGGGGGGTATTTACGTTCAGGGAGCACAACTTTTATTATGACAAATAACTAAGCACGGGAACTATGAACATTATCACATAACAACGGTAATAAAACAACTGCTTTAATTAATTACCGCTAATTTTTGGCAATGTCCTCTGATAGCTATTGGAATAAATAGATGTTGTACCTTAAGTATTGTTTAAGCACTGACAAATATGACCATCGATCTTTTTGTATTCTTTCCGAACTCTTCTATGCAATTTCTTCCATTTTAAATGCAACCGAAGAGGGTCATGCGAAAAAGTTTTTCTTGTTTACTCGAGGTAAAGGAGTAGTTTGGCTGGCAGTTGAAAGATGTAAATTATCCAATCATGTGTAAACCATATAGTATGGTATGCTTTACAAAAATGACTGATATTTTACTCTCCCAGGAGTTCCTTGACGGGAATAAAATCCCCAGCCCAAAAACATACGATCACAGATCAAGCATTATGCTTGGCTGTTGAACCACACATTCACCATTCAGTTTTCTTCGCCAGCATTTCTTCTCACCTTAATGGATGGATGTTGTTAAGTATATATCAACGTGGACTAAATACCTGTTCTTCCTAAAACCTATAGATGTTGTCAACATCTACGGGGTGTCTTATGTGAGAACCTTATTCTAGAAAGAATTCAGGGAACGAAAAACAGAATAAAGCAAAAAAAAGCCGTATAGTGTTGATTCATACGAATGTACGTTGTTCTCCTACAAAAAGTTCCAGTCGTCTTTCAATGCACAATTCTTAACTCTTTGCTATTATATTCTTTATTCTTTTTGACGTATTGACACTAACAGAGGTTTATTGCTGGCTATATACCGCTTGAAACCCGTTTATGAAAATCATTTTTTCACAGTGTAGAGCAAAACGGGTTGCTACCGAGATGAATATATAAACTGTATATGTTAACTCTACAGCAGTTGTTATATGTTTCTTGTCTCCAGCCGTTTTCACGTGAGGCGCTCCAGCTCTTTTCCTAACAGAATTTGCACCGGTTCTTAACTGATTGTGTAACCTCTATTAGACCCAATGTTTTAAAACTTTTAACATCTTTGCATCTTTTTTAAAAGGAGTCATAATTATTTGAATCAAGGGAGGCGTGAGAGCGCGCTATCCCTTAATAGACTTCAAAAATGGCCTATGCTGGAAATCTCATTTCTTTGATCAATCATAACTCAAAAACCAATAAACCAAATTAGTTAAAACTTTGCACAAAATTTTAATTTGATAGGTTCTATAAGTGTGTAGAATTTCAGCATCATTAGTCAAGGCAACCCAGAGATCCAGAAAGTTCAATCATAAAATCATGTTATCTGTGTGTACGTACGTACGTACGTATGTGCCACCCTGTATCTAATCAACTATTTGATGGATTCAGCTGATTTTTGGCAGAGATAGAGGGTCTAAGGTCTAGTTGATGGCATTTCAATTTCAGTTTATCATATACCAGAAAATCATTCCAGAAAATTCCACAAAACCTTAAAAATGACCATTGTATTAAGGCATAGCCTTTACAAAAGTAGTGACATTCCATGATAAATGCCAGTATACTGAAATCATATGCCCTTAATAGGGTTAAGATGAAAATTCATATACACTAAATGTACAAATTCAAGGAAATTCACAAATGTTTACACTTTTATTGTCATTAAGGGTATGTAAGCACAACAGGGCTATGTATTTTACTGGTAGGATTTTTCTTCAGCGCACCTCACACACTTCATCCACTCATGCATAGAGATTTATACTGTAGTGATGTGATAATGAAATGGTTGGGTTGATATGTAGTCATACCCTTAATCAATGACAATAAAAGTTTAAAAATTTGGGAATTTCTTTGCTTTTGTACATTTAGTGTATATGAATTTTCATCTTAACCCTATTAAGAGCATATGATTTCAGTATACTGGCATTTATCATGGAATACTATTCGAATTGGTGTCTTAAAATAAATGCTTAGCTACTTTGCTTTTTATAGTTGTCTTAGTCGAACGAAATTTCAATTAGCGCCATGGCTAAAATGCTTATCTTCTTCCTATTTTAAAGGTGTTTAATTTGAATAACATTTAAATTAGTCTCTTTACTTAAATGTTTACCTACTTTGCCTTTGATAGGTGCCTTATCTATATATTAATACGATAGCGTGTGTGTCCTGAGCCACGCTTACATCGTAAGCTCTGCGCATGCGTGCCGCACCTAGATTTGAAATGCATTTTAGTCACCTACTTTTCGTTATGTTTTAAAGTGTTTACTTTTGGCGCAACGGTTAGCGACATAGGATTTTGACGACGGCCCGACTGGTTTATAGTTTGATCCCAACCAACCTCTAAGATTTTTTTTTCTACATCGAAGGGGAGAAGGGAGGTAGCGAGGGGACGACCGGAAAAACACATATTAATACGATAGCGTGTGTGTTATTTTGTGTGTCACGCTTACATCAAAAGCAACGACTTTCTGAATCTTTATATGCTACTCATGAATTGGAGCCAAATTTAATTTGACCTAAAGCATTTACAAAGTAACGTTTAGTCGTCGAAATCAGAATTAGTCGATCGATCAAATCGAGAAAAAAGTCTGACGGACGGACGGACGGACGGACGGACGGACGGACGGACAGGAAACCGCTTTCATAGGTTAAGAACAAGATAATTAGTATTGAAAACATCATTTCGTGTAATTTACACGGGTCCCGCTAGTTTAAATAACTTAAATTAGTGTATCAACATAAATACTTAGTGTCGTTACTTAAATGATTACCGTCTTATCGGTGGGGAGCAACGAATTCGCTGACTGCAACCCCATGAAGATCCCCCCCCCCGAAAACGGGGCCACCATGATTGGTGACCTAGGATGCCTTAGGACGCGATCCTAGTGGTAGAGAACTTTGTGGCCTGGTGATTTTCAACACTATACTTCGGCCCTTACTTCGGTCAGACAGGGGATCTTAGAGGCCCGATCCGATCAATCGGTCGGTCACGTCATTCCCTAGTACCTATAAGTTTATCCCCAACCGTATTATTCAATTCGATTTTTCTAAAAGCTAAAACCTTGCTTCTCTTGTTTATTTTCCCCAAAAATAGATACTAGAAGGCGGTAGCTGAGGATCAATCGTGTTGAAAACAAATAAGATTATAACTGTCGAGGAGTAATATTTTCTAGGAGTAATGGTTAGTATATATTCCGTATAAAAAACAAACCATGTTTTCTAAGAATATAAAATAATTATCCTACCTATAGGATTCCATTTGACAGTTTTATTCGGCAAGACATAACCCATAGATAGTTTATATGTCGTAAAATAAATCAAACTAAACTAAACCTAAATGATTAGCTACATCGTATTGGAAATACATCTAATTCAAATTCACTTTTAATTCGTGTCTTCAACTCAATATCAGTCAATCAATCAATTTTATTGGCAAAACAGTAAAGTGCAGCAAGCCATGTAAAAAACAAAGAATATTGCATCTATATACTATCTGAATGTTTGTTCAAGGCGACTTTAAACCTAGACATGATAACCATTCTCACCACCTCTTCTGATAGACTGTTTCAGGAAGCAGAAACACCGAAATAGAATCTTGCTTTTCTTCTGTTGAGACGAACGCGACGATTGCATTCTAGAAAATCCCCTTCAAAAAAACGTAAACGATTTGCAAGAATGTTATTTTTTCTAATTATCGTAATTTAGTTTTTAAAATGTTCTGATGATGCTGGATTTAGAATGAAATCGCAGATGAAACATGTACGCACATATATAGCCAACCATGTTTGTATTAATCAATTAATTTATACTATAAATAAATATATACAGTCAAACCTCTACATACAAATTCAATTTGTTCCGGGTCCGAAGCGGAACTGTTAACTGGACTCTCTATATAGCGTCGTGAGTGCTGCCGCATAGCGGGCTAACCACGAAACTTCGAAGAAGAAAATACACACTTTTACACGTGCTTCTAGAAGAATTAGAACATACTTGAAACACATTCAGATAGTAAACAAAAATATCCCATCACCAGAGGATTGTTCTCAAATAAAAACCGTACATCACATAAGTGAAATTCCATACAAAACATCTTCAAGAGTTATTTGGCGTTGTTTCAAGACACTTGAATAATTTTTGTATGGAATTTCTCTTTGGTGGTGTACGGTTTTCATTTAACAACAATGCTCTGATGATGAGTGATTGTTGTTTACTATTTGAATTTGTTCCAAATATGTTTTGATTCTCCTAGAAACACGTGTTAGCTTTTCTTTGTTTCGAAACTGAGAATAAATCAGAATATGAAATAATTTGATCTTTCAATTTGTGTATCGATCTATTAAAAATTTTGAAATAACTATTTAAAGGTTAAAATATTGAGCTTCATTTGTGTTCTAGAATGTGATTCTAATAAGAATCGATCTGATCTATATAAACTGTTTTTATATTATCACACACACACACACACACACACACACACACACACACACACACATATATATATATATATATATATATATATATATATATATATATATATATATATATATATATACTACCTGGACCTGCCCTCTGAATTGCCCGGAAGAAATAGGAGTTTTCCTGCCCATCCCATGGTACCGGTATTTCTCAATCTGTATCTATGATAATCGGTACTTTTAAAATTAAAGAGGCCTACAGAGCCCTTTTAAATCTTTGTATAGCAATTCCATTTTTTGTGAGGAAAGAAAGAAGTAAAATGAGTAAGCCTCCTGAGCACTAATGAAACACACACATATAACATATAATAAAGGAGGCCTGAAGATCACTAATAAACTATGTGTGTTAGAAGAGAAATGATGATAGTCACAATAGTTAAAGTACTACATATTACATTGATTTATTTTTAAAGTACTACATAATAACGTCGAACGTAAAAAATCCAATGCATATACCTCCTTCCCCACCACACTCTCGTAGACAAAGGTTTAACAATGTAAACTCAACTGGGATCGAACCCATAACCTCTGGGTCTTGGATCTACGGCGATAACCTATTAGCCACGAAAGCGAGTAAAAAATCTATTAAAAAATAGGTGACTTAAACGAAGCATGTAGCTGGCATGCGTTTCATTTTATGATCCGTCAAAAGGCGACCAAATTTAGGGTCCACCCGTCACACGTTTTGGATCATTTATATACGATGAAATCGATGTTTGTTTCCTATTTTTAGATATTATGCGTGTGAGAGGTGTAAAATTCAGAAAATGTCAACTTTAGGGTTCCGGTCGAGTATCTTGTCGTATATTAACTGAATTCTGAAGTCGAGTCTCTGAAAAAATGTAGCCGCTATGTTGAATAATGAAACACTACAAGGAACTATGTTCGTTAATTGAATTCTCTAAAAACTGGAATGAGTATAGCTGTATACTTAATAGATAGAAATAACGTAATGTGATATTCTCGAAAAGCAGCAAAATTAAAGGGAGCGTCCATTAAATCTGTGCGCAATGTTTTGTATTATGTACTAAAGTAATAGCAGACAAATAATAAATATTATCGACACGTTTTTGAAAAGTAGACATTGTTTATTAGTTCCCAGTGTCGATTGGGAGAGTGGCAGTAGGGAAGTTATATAGGGAAAAGTCTTTGCCACCCCCTATATTAAGTATGCTTTTGGAAGAGTCGAAGATTGTAGTCCAAAAGTAACATTTAGTGTTAGCTGAGGAAAATAATCACAAATTTACTATAACACCCTTGAGTGAAATAGCGTAATATAGTGGTGAGTTTTGTAGCCTATGATGCATGGGGGTATTTTCCTATTCTCCACAAATGTACAGTGTTTCAAACTGATTTTGGCTATAACATGATAGTTACATAATAGGATGTTATATAACAGATGTATTTTAATCACTTCGATCTTTCATTTTTGGATCGAGTCTGGAAAGAATCAACAAGGCATTAGCATTGAATTATTTCTGCTTGCGTATACCGATGAATCAAAACAATTCTACGGAATACAAATGAATAAATTATGAAGAAATCGCAAATGGGAAGCAATGGTTATCTGCGAAATCAATGAAAGCAGAAGGAAAAACACGTACTGACGTTATTATCACTTAATAAAAATAAAAGAAACTTGCACAAAACGCAATTGCTTTTTGAAACGATTTAACTTTCAATGCGCAATTAATTGGTCTGATCTTATTTTATACATAATTAATGAATGAAGAGACATCAGTTATGCATTTCAACGTTAAGCCTCTCACGGGTAATTTTTTTGATATGTGATAACATTTCAATGAAAAGTAATATAAAATTTATACATGGATATAAAATGCGAGATAATCTCTTCTTTGTTTATGCGAATATTCTTAACGTCAAAATTAGACGTCAGCGTTTGTAGGGTTATGTAAGCCATGCACCGAGGAAAGAGCTCAGATCCGGTAGCCTTTTATCAGACTGGCTTATGTGAAAACTGTAAAGCAATAAAACAGGAAATAGACCTTTAAACAGGATAACTTGAGCTCGGTTGTTTTAACACATTGGCACGATGGACACAAAGCGAATAATCCTAATCTGCTGAGATTGTAACTTGCTGTCAATAAAAAATATATTATGAATATTTATAATTGAAAAATGCATATTTAGCACGTGTGATAAATATAATCACTGCATAATAACGTTTACACTTTGATTTTCGTTACATCACCGACGTTAAGCCACGATGAGCATGGCCAGTAGCAAATATATTACCATTTGGGAATATTAGGCGCTGTATGTGGGAGGACGACGAAAACTCCCTGCTGTTAAATATTGAAAAGTGTCAGATCGACGAGACGCCTAAAAAGGTGTGCGGGGAGAGAGAAAACGGAAGATAAAAGTTACGTCACTTCCGTTCGGGGTTGACTCGATCTATTTCGTTCCAGACTTTCGGTCGACACAGTTGTAAAAAAAAACATCGCTGCTTCCAGCAAGACAGGCCAGGGGGTGCAACAGTCTTAGAATGACTAAAGTAAATATCTCCCAGTAATTCTTTGCCCTCTCTCTCTCTCTCTCTCTCTCTCTCTCTCTTTCTCTCTCTCTCTAACTCTCTATTACTGACTACAAACGTCTTCGGGTTTTCTGACTTGTCTGTTAAAATAAGACTGTTAAAAAAAACAACAACAGTATCCGCCTGGTTTTTCTATCAACGCCGAGTTTAACAGCACGATCACAACGACGAAACAAAAATTACACCAGCCACCAAGAGGAAACCCGGATGCACCCAGTCCAATGAGGTAAGCAGCCATGCAGCACCTGTAAAAAAGTACAGCCTTGCTTTAAACCTGGCTATAATAGTCATCGTTGCAGCTTATCTCGAAGATAGTTCCATAGAGCGGAAAGACCTTTATGCCTTTTTGGTACATCGTGCCAATGTGTTAAAACTACTGGGGTAATATCAGGTTTAAAGCGGCATTTGACAAACATTCAGATTTTATGTGGATGTAAATATATTTTATCTGTCTCTTTACATGGCTTGTTGCACTTTACTATTTTTTCCAAATACCTATATATTTGTAAGCTTTCGAAAATCGGTACAGTAAGACAAACATAGAAAGTTAAATAAGTACCTGCATCTATCATATGTTTTCTTTTGTTTTTACATAAAATCTTATTAATGTCGAAGTTTTCTTTTAATTAATGACGTGAACAGCCGATATTTTGAAGATGATCTGTAAAATTGGCCCCAGTGTAAGAATCTATCGAGCCGGAATATATATTCTTCTCTTACAAAACAACATAGTCGAAGAAAAAACCAGAAAATTGGCCAATCAGAATCAGATATGGATATTGCATGATATAAGCTATCGATGACAAACTTCGAGAATCATTGTGGCTTTTCTTCATGATGACTTTAGATATATGTATTTCATTATGTTCGTGGGGATTATTCTGAAAATACTGAAATAAATTATATTTATACAAAATTATGAGTAATATAACAGATTTTTACAGCGGTAATCGTATTGAATTGTCCTGGAACAAGCGACACTTGCCTTTAATAGACAGTTTAATAAAATAGTGAAATTCATAATAAAGATGATATTACCCGAATACTCATCGATTCGTGATGTTACACAGGGTTGTGGCTTAATTTTGAAATTCCGGCTACCTCCAAAAGAGGGCAACTTAGCGGGATAAAAATAGTCGTAGTCGGACTAGTTCGAAATAATTTATTAGGAAATTTATTAAAAGCAAATATAGATGAAGAAGTAAAAATAATGCAATTCGTTTTTTTTTTCGTGTTTGTTAATGTATACCGTTTCTATTAATTCCTCTTTTCTGTAGATACTATTTATTTAAAACTTTGTTATGTTTTCACTTAAGGGTCCGTGTATTAACCATTATACACGAGTCTGGAACTCAGGTTATAGATCGTCTGTTGATAAAAACACTCGGACTTTAGCTATATTTAGTTCATTATGTTGGTGGGGATAATTCTGAAAATACTGAAAATAAATTATATTTATCCAAAATTATGAGTAATATAACATATTTTTACAGCGGAGATTCGCATTTATTCACCAAGAATTTTTGTAAACATCTCAAAGTCACCATTTATTGTCTACCAATTTTTCAAGACAGTTCGGACCATGTGGTATCAAATCACCCCCCCTCCTTGAGAAGATTGATACATGAGCCTTGCTTCCTCCGTGCACCTAGTATCAAACGGAATTTCAATAAAACAGAATTTCTTTCCAAAGATTTCGCGTCTGTAAAAATAATGCAATTCGTTTTTTTGTCGTGTATGTTAATGTATACTGTTTCTATTAGTTCATTTTTTCTGTAGATACTGTTTATTTAAAACTTATTAAAACACCGGACGAGACACTTCTACAACACCAAGAAGGATACTATGGAAAAAAGGTTATACCTTTATTTGTCTTGGCCCTGACGAAGCTTGTTTTTATCAAGCGAAATATTAGCTAAAAAAAAATCAAGATGAAAAAAAAAAAACGGAAGGTATTTTGAAATATTTTGATAAATGTTTCGAAATATTTTTATTTTGATTTTGATTTAATTACTCGCATCTAATACATGGTTTGTTGAAGGCATTTTTGCCTCTATATTTATATTAACTTACAAAAGATGCTTTATAAAATGAACTTTCCTAATTTATAACTAGCAGCGACCATGCGCAATCAAGTTCTATTCTATTTAAAATAGACATTTTCACCAATAGTCCACAACACCGGACGAGACACGTCTACAACACCAAGAAGGATATTATGGAAAAAAAGGTTATACCTTTATTTGTCTTGGCTCTGACGAAGCTTGTTTTTATCAAGCGAAATATTAGCTAAAAAAAAAAATCAAGATGAAGAAAAAAAAAACGGAAGGTATTTTGAAATATTTTGATAAATATTTCGAAATATTTTTATTTTGATTTTGATTTAATTACTCGCATCTAATACATGTTTTTTTGAAGGCATTTTTGCCTCTCTCTCTCTCTCTCTCTCTCTCTCTCTCTCTCTATATATATATATATATATATATATATATATATATATATATATATGTGTATATGTATATGTATATATATATATATATACATATATATATATATATATATATATATATATATATATATATATATATATATATAATAAAGAAACAGGGATTAGTCACCCTATAGAAAACAGATCAATAGAATACGAAAGAGGAAGTACAATTAACCGAACTTTGTTTGTGAGTAGCCAAAAATTTGCTAAGAGAAGAACAAAGAATCTGATTGATTAACTAGCTCGACGTGTATATATAAAACACCTGGCAAAACTAATTCCCAACATTTTAGCCTGACGATTCCCTCCATTCATATTATATTCCAATAACCATGTTTTTATTTCATTATTTTTATTATTTCACATTTCCAAAAAACATAAGATATATGAGATACATTTTTTACGGACAGTTTCATTTCTCTTGTGCCAAACAAACTTTTTATGTTAATATCGTCTCTGCAACATTAGAGAATCATCAGAAAAATTCACAAAGAGTAAAAAGTTCTTGGATTAAAGTGTCTTGAAAAAACCTGCACGATACAGTGTTTTTTTGGGTGAAACCAAACAAAAAACAGAGAAAAGAGCAAACTCACACGTGGGGGAACCCACTAATACGCCATTTTGAATCTTTAGTATCATTACATGTTGATTTTAATCTTGGTAAAGTTACATACAAGCGGTGCAAAACTGTTTTGTTCGGGTAATTATTTTACCTTTCCTGGGTTGGGTATACGTCTAGTATACATATATAAACAGAAATAGAAATATTATTGACTTAATCAAGTTCCTGCTGCGACGGATTTAAGCGCGTAAGGAATTAAAACTTTTTTGCTATTTCTGAAATGGGAAACATCACTTATTCGAAAATATCAGCAATGTTTATTTTACATTTCTTCGTAATACCAACGTAGCGCGATAAAAGGCATTATACATAAACAGTACCGTAAGTAACGATTGTCGTAAATCACATACTTTAAATTACTTTTTTCGTATTAACAAGACTTACATTACGCAAAGAGGCGATTTGAACTTTGGTTTTGTAGTATAATACACGACCAAAAATTCTAAATTGGTATCTCCTATTTTAATCAATAAGCTCATTCCAACTTAACACATACAACTTCAATCAATATAATATATGAATACACGGATCAAATTCTGTTTAATAAGTAATTTTTTCCATTATTTCAAAATTCATCACGTTTATCCGTAAACTGATTTAATGATATATATATATACAGGGTGGGCCAAAATAAGGGTCCTATCTTTAAATTTGAATAACTTGAATTTGAATAACTTCCACAAAATAAAAGTTAAACTCACCAAACTTTATGTGTATGTAGACTGACCCTTCCGAGATTTTTTGAAATAAACAAAACAAATTTTAGCCTAAAAACACTTCTTAAAACTTACAAAAACTAAAGTATTGTTTTTTACACTGTTTTGAGTTTTTTAAGCAAAAATAATGTTTTCTAAATGAGGGTACGTTCCTTAGGGCTAATACGGCTCATGCTTGCTTCGGAAGGGGTCCTTTACTTATTCTAAAAAAAAAAATTTAAAAAATCAATAAATAAAAAAGTTATTAATTTTTAAAAATAGGACCCTTATTTTGGCCCACCCTGTATATATATATATATATATATATATATATATATATATATATATATATATATATATATATATATGTATACAACAAAGAAACAGGGATGAGTCACCCTATAGAAAACAGAACAATAGAATAGGAAATAGGAAGTACAATAAACCGAACCTTTGTTTGTGAGAAGCCCAACAATTTGCTAAGAGAACAACAAAGAATCTGATTGATTAACAAGCTCGACGTGTAAATAAACACACATGGCAAAACTAATTCCAAACATTTTAGCCTGACGATTTCCTCCGGGGATGAAACGCAGAAGCCTCTGTGTAGATTAATTGGTATAAATATATTTTTGTATATCGGGCTGGCTGTACAGTAAATGCCACCCACAAGAAATAAACATACTTGACACTGACACGCACCTGTCTGGAAGAAATAAAACAAGGTTGATTGACACAAAATCACAATTCTTCGAAAATAAAATATTTTTTGATTGATTGAAGATCACCGTCCAAAATGATCGTTATCTACAAAATGTTACTTGCAGCCAGCAACACCCCAACGCTTAATAAACACTGTTGACACCCATTATATTGACACTACAAAGAAATAGGATATAGGCCACTCTATAGAAAACAGAACTATAGAACAGGATATAGGAAGTAAAAATAACCGGAACTTTAGTTCGTGGGAAGCCCAACGATTGGTTAAGAGCAAAACAAATCTGATTGGTTAACTAGCTAGCCGTGTATATAAAAAGACCCGGCAGAACTAACTCCATGCATTTTTGCCTGAAGATCCCCCCGAGGATGAAACGCGGGAGCCACTGTGTGGCTTAATTGCCATAAATATATTCTTATAGCTTACTATATATATATATATATATATATATATATATATATATATATATATATGATTTAAAAGTATATTTATCCGATAGTTTAAACGCTTACACGCATTCACATATACACACACATTTGCACACAAATTTCTCAACTTTCATCTCTCTTTTTCTGTACTAAAATTAAAAATACTTTGTTTAAGGCTCACACACGGTCACTGCTGATTGGTTATTGAAACAATCGGCCAACGTAATATTATTTGTTTGTTATTCCCCTTTCGGCATGTTTTATTTAACTAACTCAAGTAAATCCTTAAAAATACACAGATCATCGAAACTATTAATACAATGTCATTTTAATACAAATCGATCACTCTCTTGTGCGTTATGAGTAAATTGTCCTAATCTGATAAAGGCGTCGTCAAGCACCTCAGTAAAAGCAATATACTAAGTATCAAGCAATATGGAGTCGGTTCTGCAAAATCAACTGCTGACTGTTATATAACATAGTCTCAGTGAATCGCTAGGGCAATAGCTCTCGATATATTAAATGCCTTTGATAGGTCATAGCAGAAAGGGTTGTTTCACAAATTAGCTAACTATACCATATGTAAAAATTTCTTCGCAATCGGCAAGTCTTTTCTATCTAATAGGTTCATAGAAGTAGTTGATAATGGGCAGAGGTCTGAAGCACATAGTATTAACGCCAGCGTACTTCAAGGGCTATTCCGTGCTAAAATCTTTTCCTGATCTTCAGTACTTTTTTATGGAAATCGCTCCAGACAAGGCATGAAGCAACTTGATATAAGGAGCTAACAATAACAAATATGATTATCGCAAAGACAGGATGTGCTTATTGACCTTAGTCTTGAAAATACCAAGATTATAGGTAGGAAGAAAACAGTCAGCAGGAAAGGAGAGTCAGCTTTGAAAGAAGCTACTAGAATAGGAAGATGTATTACAATGAGGTATCAAAACAGCGAATCGACGGAGATTACTAGACCAACGAGTCAAACGAGCTGGAACAAAAGAAGCTGGCAATAGATCATATAATTCTGAAGAACACACACCATAATAGTATTTATAGAAAAGACTGAGACTAGCAACATAACGTCTGTGATAGGGGGTGTAGAGAAGAAGAAAGGGTAGGGCCAATCAAATTACAGATACGTTTCTGCACCTTATCAACGACCCAGAAATAGGACAGTGATTCACCAGCCCAAATATGACCACAGTACTCTATACATGGTCTGATTGTGGATTTGTAGAGATAGAGAATAGCCTCAGGTGTGAGAAAGTGTTTGGAGCGATAGAGAGAACCGACTTTACGAGAAGCAGAAAAAGCAATGAATCTATTGTATGAACCCAAAAAAAGATTTGATGAGAGAAAAAGACCGAAAAGTTTCAGAGTCGATTTCTCCTCAAGAGCACAGTCATCCATGAGAATCCCAGGAAGAAAAGGGACACGTCTACGATTGAAGGACACGAGCTGCGTCTTAACTGGATTAAATGAAACAAGCCATTTCGTACCCCAATCCACAACTGAACCCAGGTGAACTTCTTGCAACACCAGAATAGAGAGTGGTATCGTCAGCATAGATGTTAATTTTCTGAAAAATATTTTCTTGAAGATCATTTATATAGAGAAGAAACAGTGTTGGGCCTAGAATATAGCCTTGAGGAACACCAGCATTGATAGGAAAAGATAAAACAAGAGACACCGTCCAAAGTTACTCGCGAGCTTCGAAAGAAAATACATAATAATGTCCAGAACCTGCCCACCAATACCACAACCCTGCAGTTTTTTGTAGGAGACCAGAATGTCACAATCTGTCAAACGCTTTCGAAATGTCAAGCGCAATGGCTCTCTCCAATATATTGCGGGATAATTTGTTGAAAGCTTAGTGTTTCATTTAATGAAACAATGTATTCAGGCTTACATCGACATTTGATATTCTTACATTTATTTTATAGGCAAATGTTTTTATACACGGCTCTTTCAATAGCATCGACAATAAAAGTAAATGTATCTACCTACAATTCGACATTGTAGATTTTTATCCACTAAGCGATGAACACTTATTCAATATCGCTTTAGAATTGTCAAAAATATACATTGACATAAACATATCTACTGACATATCTCAGCATATAAGCAACACAATTAAGAAGTGTATACGAAGTAACTAAACTAACACGATATGTTCTCGAATATTTAATATGTTTATGATTTTAATAAATGTTTGATTACACAGTTTAAACGCTTACATTCATGCACATACGCACACGCATTTGCATACGAATTTATCAAGTTTATCTCTCTTTTTCTGTACTACAATTTAAAGTACTTTCCTTTAACCGTCACACAAGGTAACCGATGATTGTTTACTGGGACAATTGCCCAACGTAATACTATAATTGTTTTATTATTCCTCGTTCAGTATATTTCTTTTTAACTAACCTCTCTAGTAAACACTAAACATACACATATTATTAATATGATCAATACAATATCATCTCAATACATATAAATCAGTCTTTTGTGCGTTATGATTAGTCATCTGAATCTGACGAATACGTCTCAACCACAAAAGCAATATACTAAGTGATAAGGGTTTTAATCTAATATTGCATAGGGACAATGAGTCTCTTGGTAGGAGCTTTGCTTCTCGAGCAATAGCTCACGATATAGTAAAGGCCAAAGGGTTGAAAGACAAACTTGCTCATTATACTATATGTGGACATTTTTTATCGCAACAGGAATACTTTTCCATCTAATAGGTTTATGAAAGTAATAGTTAATGGGCAGAAGTCTGAAACTCATAGTATCAACATTGGTGTGCCTCAAGGATCTATTCTGGGCTTAGCTCTTCTCCTGATCTGTATTAATGATCTTCCAAATAATATTGCAAGATCATTTGTTGACATCTACGCAGCATATCGAAAAACTTTGCTGATCAAGATCTTGCTGATTTTAACTTATTTTATCTGTAGAACGCGGTGTAGTTTGGAAAATGGCTTGTAATGTTTAACACATCTAAAACAGAGCTTTTTCTCTTTTCACAACCATGTTTTGCCCCAGTCGACTTTGATAATATTTTCTTTGAAGAATCATCTTGTTTTGATAAGCTCTTTAGGATGACTTTCATTCTAGATCTAAAAGAGAAGAAATATATCCAATCTATTTGCTCAAGTTGTTAAAAAAAAAGTCTAGATAATTCAACCGCCCCAGACATACGGTGACCTCTGATGAAATACTTTTTTGTGGGGTGATCTCTTTTCGTCTCTACTGTATCTTGCTCATAGAAGATACGTTGCTAGTCTTTCTCTATTTCGTCGACTTTACGGCAGACGCACGACTAGGCTTTAATCTGTGGTTTCTTTATCGAAAGACATTCACAGCAAGAACTTGTCTCTACCACAACTAAAAATAAATTTCTTTTCTTTCTCTGTGTGCTTTGCGGAATTTATACGAAAATAGTTTCCTTCTAAGAACTCCTAACCTGTGGAACATATTACCACATTATTATTTCCTTGCAAATATGGCCATCTTCAAATCCAATGTACACGAATACTTGTCATAATCGGTCCCCATAAGTAATCAACTTCTGTTCATCTCTCTCCTAATATTTTTCATCATAAAACCGACAATCTATCTATTACATTAACTGTTATCCTCGAGTAATTTGTGGCTTTGATAAGTGGTGATTAGTAACAAATATATATATATATATATATATATATATATATATATATATATATATATATATTTATATATATAAAATTATTAATACCTACAGACGCTAGCGTTTCAAGCATTTTGCTCTCAAAAGTAACACTTTCAGATGGTCGGGAGGCGCGAACCCGGTTTACAGAGTCAGCCTAGAATCTGCAAGCAGTCGCCATATCCACTCGGCCAACGGAAACTGTCACGTAATTAAGGGAAATTAAGATCTATATGTACCTAGAAGCGGGCACAGATAGAAGACTAGTCGAGAGTGTTCGACGAACGTATTCGGAACTTTGCATTATAGCTTTTTGAAAGTCTATTTTTAACATCCCTGAGAGTGCTCAACTTTAATTTCTTAAAGGGGCTTAGTATAATATATATATATATATATATATATATATATATATATATATATATATATATATATATCAAATTCGGTTGAATATTTAATTCGATATTTATCCAAATTTTACTCTTAATCATTTATGTTACCATTATGTTTTATATAAAATCAGCCGCATGTCAAAATTTCGACAAGACATTTCTAACTGAGATTTCAATGCTTAAACCGGGTTGAAAAATATAATTTTACGTTAGACTTACACAGAAACGTCTTGAACATGCATAAAAAAACATTCATGTAGTATGGTTAACAGAGCAGAAATCGAAAAAAAGCAAAATATGCAACAAATAACTTTTACCAAGCGCACGACAAATAATTTTCTACCGTATAGTTTTAATGTGTAAAAATTGATTGTAAGATTTATTACGTCTGAATTTGTTATCATCATCTTTACTTAGATAAACGCGAGTAAATAAAAAACAATGGCGGTCAATTTTCTTTGGGCGTGGTCGCTAATTTTCAGGCTTAAAAGATAGTGAAACACAAACACAGACACATGGTCTGCCATTTTGAAATTATTGCAGTCTCGGATAGACGGGATATCGAAAAGGCCTCATATTGAAAAAAATATTTGTAAAATTTCATAAGTTTCAAACTTATGTAGATCATAGAAAAGTAAATGTTATTGTATTTGGTAACAATTATTTGTTGTATATTTTGTTTTTACCCGATTTCTGTTCTGTTAACCATACTACGTGATTACCATTTTTATATAATCTGGAAATTTGTTATTTAAAAGATAGTGGTCCGAAAAAAAATTGAAAAACTAAAAAATTAACAAGTCGGTTTAAACAGTAATATTTATAATCTGAAAATGTTGTGCTTAATTGATCGTAAACTGAAGCATACAAACTACGTTTACAAATGTCTTTTCGAAATTGTTTACTTTATCGACCTACGTAGTTTTAAAAAATCTCAAGTGTTTTAAAGTTTTAAAACTTTTTCGTCCATATCCCGTCTATCTGACAAAGTAAAAATTAAAAAAAAAATGTCCGTCTATGTGTTGGTGTTGGTGTTTCATTTCTTAAAACGTAGTGTTAAAAGATTGAATAACAAACATTTTCAAAACACAAACAGTTCATACTTAATTAGAAGCATTCATAAATCGTGGAGTCTGTTTGTATTTCAAAGGTGGTTTTTCGTTTACATTTTGTTTACATTAAAAGCTTTGTTAATTTACACTATGCTATTTGTAGACAGTTAGGTTATAGGGTTTATTTTCATTCAATTGTAATGTTGATGTTTAAGAAAAATGAATAGCAAAAATATCATAGAGTGTTGTGGAGTGGTATGTGTGAGTGGTAAGACATAAATATGAAGAAATCAATTGATGAAAACGGTTCTTTGTAGGTCAATAATAATAAATGATTTCTTAATAATCTACAACTTGGAAAATGACTATGAACTGAAAAAGTTTTAATTGTCTGTCGCTGGACCGATGTCAGTAGGCGTTTTCTATTTAATTTTACTGTTTTTATTGTCTGGTCTAATGCAAGGGAAGATAACTCTGGGAAGATTCATCAATGCTTCAAAATATTTCTTGACAAGGAAGATAACTTTTTAGTACAAATAGTTATTTCACTTTGAGTAGAACAATATTTAATGCTATTATAGCTGGCTTATGTATCCACCTAACAGAGTGGATGGCAAACGGACCCATGGCTTGACGGTGTTTCCCTGTGGAAACAGTAAGTCGCTAATATGGAATGAGATACTTTTGCATCCTTGTCAGTAACAGATTCGGCGACAAACCCTGGGCATGTAGCAACGCCAACAGAGGACTGCAACTAATCAAAATACGCTGTTATTCTCGACAGCTTTGTGTTCCAAGCGATCGCCGTGGAAACAAGTGGAGCGATAGGCTCGCTACACAGCCTTGACCTATTAATTATGTGCCAGATCAGAGACCATCGTAAACTGACATGGTTTTATTAGCGCCTCTCTATCACCACTATTCGATAAAAAAAATCCTTATAGCATGCTCTCGGCCTGCTAAGTCAGCAGGACATCCTATTAAACTTACTGATATTTGCATATTAGTTTTAAAAATTACATTTTATTAATTAACTATTATTGGTCGTTGTTTTATGTTTAATGATGTAGTACACTCGTAGTCATGTGTTCGAATGATTATTATTTACTCACTCGGAACTCTCTCTTGCGCCATTATTAGTGATCGCTCACTGTGAACAACAAGTTTTTTTCCATGGAAGCTGAGTGACAAAAAGTGTCTCTAGGTTTCCAGACCCCGATAAATGTTTTCATTCTCGTTTACCGTTAATTGATTGCTGATAATGGCCGTTGTTTTTTATCGGGAATTTGAGTGGAAATAAGCTTCCCTAAGATTTTAGTAATCTTCGTGACTTCAAGTGGAGGCCTAAATAGTGCTTCCCGCTCCGCCTTTTAATTTTCCTTAACTTTTCACGCCCATTTTTGTGGTACTTTACAGATGTCCACGGCACCACTTGCACATGCATTTTAGTAACACCGCTTGAAGATAATTTGACGAATCAAATCGAAAGTACTCGCAAAAAAGGAAAGACAATAGAACAAGAAAAACATTGAAACTTACATACAACAATTTGACCAAAGCACTAAATAGGCCATTCGGAAAACTGAAAAAAAAGTTTTATCAATCAAAAACACTCCGTGTTATTTAATAATGTTTGCCTATATATATATATATATATATATATATATATATATATATATATATATATATACTACTACTGCACTAATGAGGGTAAAAAACCCGAAACAATATCGTCTGTAAGTACAAAACAGTTTGATATTTAATAAAAAATATTAATAGTATATATATATATATATATATATATATATATATAGAGAGAGAGAGAGAGAGAGAGAGAGAGAAAGAAAGAAAGAGAAAGAGAGAGATTGATAGATGGATATAGCAATGTGTGTGTATGTATATAAATGTATAGATATGTATATACATGCATATGTGTTTGTATATATATATATATATATATATATATATATATATATATATATATATATAAATATATATATATAAATATGTATATATATATATATTACTTTATTCACCATGGCCTATTGCAACTAAGACGTAACGGCCCACTGTGATATATATATATATATATATATATATATATATATATATATATATATATATTTAACATAGTTCACCCCAAACAAGGCAGGCCGCCACTGTAGACGTAAGGGGCTACTGAGAAAAAGGGTGATAGTTTTTTGGGGGGAATCAACCTAAATTGGGAGCTGCGCAGCGAGATGTCTGTTCACATTACTTTTAAATTTCTGCATGTCAGTACCGTCAGGAAAACGGAGAGCAGGAAGGGAGTTCCAGTGTCCAGCAGTACGAGGAAATAAGCTATCTGAGTAGAAAGCTCTTAAGCATCTGGGGACCTCCACAGTGAATGGATGGGATTTAGCAGATTTCCGGGTTGATCTAGTAAATTTACGTCGTGCGGGTATAAGAGCAGCAAGCTCATCAGAGCACAATCCATTAAAGTACTTGTAAAACTGGCACAACGAAGTACATTGCGGCGATAGGGACAGGGGCTGGGGCTCGGTGGATAGTGAGGGACCTATCAAGTTGGCAAATCTTTTTTGGACCTTGTCTACGAGGGAGAGACTAGTGTATAATGCCCCACCCCAGATGTGGCAACAATACTCCATGCATGGGCGGATGGTGGCTTTGTAGAGATATAGGATAAGGTCAGGTGTGAGAAGTTTACACGCAGTCCTGGCAATGTCTTCAATGTATTTATTCGAATTCATGTTATTGGTGAAAGTTAGGCCGAGGAGTTTGAATGATGTACTCTCAGATACAGTATTATTTGCCATGACCATCGGTGGTTGAAGAAGTTTCTTGTAGTTATTGAAGGAAAGTAGCATTGTCTTTGCAGCATTAAAAGTTACCATTCATTTTTTCCCCAATTCACTACAGACTGAATGTCATTTTCTAAGGATTCAGCCATTACTTCAAATATGTGCGCGTTGGTTTTGCTCACATGACGAGAGTAGAGCGTGGTATCGTCAGCAAATATTCCTATCTCAGTCTCAATGACATGAGGAAGGTAATTTATGAAAATCAGGAACAGTAGAGGTTCAAGGAGTGATCCCTGGGGTACACCAGCATTTATGCAATGTTGCTTAGATGAACGGCCATCGAGGACAACTTGTTTTTTTTTGGTTAGGAAGGATCTAATTATATTAAATATTTGTCCAGTAATACCATATGAGTGCAGTTTCAGGAGAAGCCAGACCTTGTCAAAGGGCTTGGATATATCGAGCGCTACTGCACTAGCTACACCTGCTTTGTCCAGTGTATAGTATATGGGTTCAGAGATGACCGTTAGGATATCTGCAGTAGATCTTGCTTGTCTAAATCCGTATTGATAACCAGAAAGAAGTTTAGCATTAACTAGGTGCCGGACTATCGCTAGATTGATTAATCATTCGAAAATTTTAGCAGAGATCAGGAATAGACTGATTGGGCGGTAGCTTAGAAGATCAATTCTATCTCCAGAAGTCTTGAAGACTGGGACCACAGAAGCAATTTTCCAACTATCAGGGAAACAAGATTCAGCAAGGCATTTGCTATATAGTTTTGAGAGGACAGGAGCCAGCTAAGCAGAGCATTTCTTTATTACTATTTCTGGTATAAGATCAGGCCCACAGTCTTTGGAGGTGTCAAGGCTTTTTATGATGTCTTTGACTTGAGATGGGGTGATGACCAGGTTCTTAAGTGGCTTCAGTCCGCAATGAGAATTTAGGGAGGATATGGTTTGCTGAGTCTAAAGTGGAGTTTAAGGCGAAACGCTGAGAAAGTAGTTCAGCGTTATCAGTTGCCGTTCAAACATCGTTGTGATTTGATAGCGCGGGAATTGCCGATTGTCCATTGTTCATCACACTATTGTAGAATTTCCAGAAATCACGAGTATCTAGTTTCTATGACTGAATGCGATTTTTGGTTATCTTTTTATACCTTTTGTTTGCTTCATCTTTCACTACTTTGCAATCATTTCTTGCCTCTATAAATTTCTGCTATTTGCAGTTGACTTATGGCGGCCGAATTTTCGGAATGTCTTCTGCCTCTCAGCAATAGCAACTGCACATTCTGAGGTGAACCATTTCGGAGAGTGGGGTTTGTTGAAGATTTTTTGCGTGGGGACATAAGCATCAATGCCTGCTTTGACCCATTCACTTAGCTTATTTGCACACTGATATGCAGGGAGTGAAACGGTTTCACCCCATCGGGCGTCGCTGATGTAATTCCTGAGGGATACAAAAGCATACTGCTCATAGTTTCTCGTCGTTTTGAGTAACGGCTCTTCAGCTTTTGGAAGTTTTCAAAGGTGATAAATATCATTACCACAACGTGGTCAGAGTTTCTGAGCGGGCTATGGGCATTCGCCACACAAGCCTCGGGTAGTAAGGTCAAGAACAGGTCGAGAAGTGAGGCTTGCTAGTCGGAAAAGTGACACTCTGTGAGAAGTCGTGAGTTGAGGAAAAATTAAACGTAGAGTTCTAAGCTGCATTAGTAAAGCTGGAGAATACCAACCAGTTATGGTGGTGTGCATTAACATCCCCAAATACATGTATTTGCGCATTTGAGTCGAGTGAGAGTGCTCTATCTAAACTTTCAGAGACAGAGTCATGCAAGGTACAATCCTGGGTCGAAAAAGAACGGTATATAAGTAACTAACTCTCTGATGTAAGGTAAATCGAAAACACATGTAGGCTTGATCATATGAGTCTAACCTTGTTCTCTAGTCAATGGGAGGATGTTCCGAACATAAACTATTAGCCCATGCATATGTTTTTCAGAGTCCTTACAGTAGAGTGGAAGGTAATCAGTCATGTCAAAGTGGTGAGAGGAGATTGAGGATTGAAGGTTCGTTTCACTTAGAGATAGGATATCCGGGTAGTTTGTCAGGAGAATAGTTTTTACGTCGTTAATGTTAGTTCTAAGTCCCCGGATATTCGTGAATGCGAGCCTCAAGGGCGGATACGAAGATGTTTTTTGTTGGGTGCCTGGTTTATGTTTAGTTTTTTATTTTGTAAATTCATGCTTGTTTTGATATAGAGTGGGGTGCTTGTTTGGCGCCAATAAGCTCACACATCAAGTATATTAGTCGTGACTTGGTCCATGGGTGTTGTGGCCTTGAGAAAGCCCACCGGGGATAACTGTAGGGTTCCTTTCTATGCGCGACATGGCACATACGATATTAGCGCTACCTAAGAGTTAGGGCTCTTAACTACCAATCGGAAACAGCAGCCAGACAAGCGGTCTAACCTGTACCCTCAACCTGTCGGAACAAGAGCGACCCAGACTAGTCATGTCGGACTTAGTGACGAAAAGACTTCCCCAAGTTGCCCAGATAGAGAGAAAAAGAGACGGCGTTAATTGCCCTAGTCAGGAAACAAGGCCAAACACTAGACGTCTTTAGAGGCGTCCCAGTGTCTGTACCTCTACGACTGGCTAATAGATAATGTAGGAGGGAAAGGCCGGGCGATATGCAGACCCCATCTACTTCTTAAACAATTTGAAAACCGGATTCTTTGTTCGAGATTCCAGCTCTAAGAAAGTTGTTGATCAAGACTAAGGAGGCCTCACTCCTGAACGGTTTGCTGCCAAGACGTAAGTGGTTAGTAGCAAGATTTTATTGTCAGAGTTTTCCCTCTCTTAGATGGATGACCTGACAAGGTCCACGGGTCCAACACCTCGATAGAGGATATCCTACACCGGTGTACTAGTCGGGTATTTCCGAGCTTCCGCAGGTTACATTTATTTTTCCTCACACATGCACATGCATATATATATATATATATATATATATATATATATATATATATATATATATATAAATATATACATGTAGGTATATATATATATAATCATATATATATACATGTAGATATTATAAGTTCACTGTACACTTATCAGAAAGAACAGAAATTGAAGATGTTTCCCTCTCACAAGTCACTAAAGATAAGAGATAGACAGCCAGTAGAGTAACAGCTAAGAAAATCTAGTTAACTATTTTTTACAATGAAGCCTTCAGAGAAATATAGGTAAATTGAAACTCAAAATTAAATTTAAAAAATACTAGGTAAATACAAGTAAATTTGGTAACATGATAAGAATTAGTATAATTAAGGACATAGACAGTTCAGAAATAAAAGAAATTAAGACAGACAAATAAAAATTTGTGAAACAGGCAAAGGGAGCAAAAACCTGGAAAAAATCGTAACGTTAATTCATGGATTATTTAAGAACGAGACAGTTCAGGAATAAAAGAAAATTAAGAACTTAGTTTATTTTTAATTACACCCATGAGATTCAGTTGAAATTTTGGTCTGCATTCGCGGTCGGTGGCAGATATAAATATGTCTTATCTCGTTGTTCTTTAACTACGTCAGGCTAGTGTGTTTGGTTGGGACTATACCTTCCTTTTTTTTAACTACATTTGGTAGTGGACTTCATCTCCCACCCTTTTTCTTCTCTCTTTCAAACTCGAACACGTTGACCCCTCTAAACCCTATCAGAATATTAGCAAGAAAAAAGATGCAGACAAATAAAGATTTGTGGAACAGACAAAGGAAGCAAAAACCTGGAAAAAATTGTTTAACTAGATAGTCATCGCAGCGTTAATAGATGGATTATTTAAGAAAGAGACATGTCAGGAATAAAAGAAAATTAAGAACATAGCTTTTTGAAATTACACCCATAAGCTTCAGTTGAAATTTTGGCCTCCATTCGCGGTCGGTGGCAGATATAAATGTCTTATCTTATATCTTATCTCATCCCATATATATATATATATTTATATATATATATATATATATATATATATATATATATATATATATATATATATATATATTTAATTGATCAAGTTCAAATATGTTTGTAAAATGAACATAAAACCAACATATTCAAAAAGTGCTCAATACCAAGTAGAGCTAAACTATATTACAGTCTTACGTCAATCCAACAACTTTTCGATGCTACCGTGACCTATATTTGACAAAAACGGACTTTGACCGTTTTACATCTTATATCATTCCTCTTTTTTTTTATTAGCACCCGGTTCCTGCTGGTGATATTTCCAATGCGAGATTCTAAATTTTCACTTTTTATTTTTATTTTTTTACAGTCTTTGAAAAGATGCTGTAGCATTGAAACGTTAGACTGTAAAATTGTTTATGTAAATTTATTTATATTTATATATATATATATATATCCATGTAAATACATATATATGTATATATATTCCTATATATATGCATATGCATATGCATATGAATATGTATGTATATATATATATATATATATATATATATGTATTGATTGGGTAGATAAAAAATATATGTTCATATATGCATATATGTATATATATATACATTTCTATATATGTATATATATGTATATACACATCTCGTTCTCTCTCTCTATATACATATATATATATATATATATATATATATATATGTGTGTGTGTTTTAGAACGCTTTGTTATATATATATATATATATATATATATATATATATATATACGTTCTACTAATCTTGACATATTTTTCAAAAAGCGAAAAAGTGGCATTCAAGAAGCAATGGTAACATATTTTAACTGACATCTTCACGATATTACGCGAACACATTTGATAACCCTAGCAGATGCTGTACGGATACTGAGCTGTGTAAAATACACCGGAGCTAAAATATCTAGGAATAGTGAAATTGAGCGCAACGTACACGGGAACCCCCTGCCAACACAGATGTAGTTTAGGAATCATCACACAGTCCACATACCCTCTTGTCCCGCCAGACTTAGATATACAGGTTTTAAATGTCACTTATTAATGTCTTCTTTAATTACTCCCTGTGTCACTTCTAGGTTAAACCTTGTTTCCCTATCAAAGGAAAAGCTAGATTACTTGTGGAACCTTTAGGATG
Source organism: Sepiola atlantica (assembly GCA_963556195.1). Lineage (NCBI taxonomy): Eukaryota > Metazoa > Mollusca > Cephalopoda > Sepiida > Sepiolidae > Sepiola > Sepiola atlantica. Next base: position 54,201,245 of record OY744518.1, read on the forward strand.
TAGAGAAAAAATAGAAACAAAGGATGGAGCCAGTAAATTACTGACGATTTACATCAAAGTGTTTTCAAGATGTTTCAAATTCTTTCACACCACTTTTCTGTTGCTTTCTGTTTTTGCTCTCTGTCTGTCTGTCTCTCCCTCTCGCTCTCTATATATAGAAAGATGGAGAAAGAGGTATATATATATATATATATATATATATATATATATATATATATATATATATATATAAATATATATATATATATAAATATATATATATATATATATATATATATATATATATATATGTTGTATAGTAAATTAGTGCAACATCAGTACTGTCGGTTTCAAGCCTAGAAGGACTTAACCACCCGGCTCTTTTCGGCTTATGTTGTCACCTGTTACAGGAATGTTAATTCACGCATCACTCTCGTTTGGATACGTTATTGTTTTTGGCGTGTTATGTATATCTTTTAAAATTTGTGTTAGGGAGAGAAATGTGAGACTACAAAGTTTAATAAAGTTAAAAAAGGAGGGTAAAATGTAACAGTTAAGATTCGAAATTGAAAAGTGGTTCAGTGTTTATTAGAAACGTATAGTTGCCCGTTTAATATTTTGAAGGGTTAACTTGGTGTCGTCTATAAAGTGCTAAGGAGAAGATATGGGTTAAAGGATTAACATTTCGAAAGAATAAAAAAGTTTTAAAACATACATCAAATTTAAATTCAAAGCCTTGATTTAAAGACTTTAAATATACCCAAAAGACATTTAAATTAAGATTTAAACCGATTCGAGTCTCGCCAGCTAGCAATTGATCTAAGGGGAGTAACTCTACAATTTTCGTAATGATTCTGTATATAGAATTTAACATTTTAAACTAAGGTGTAATGAATATGTAGACTTATGGAAGTAATAATATTAGCATACTGATTAAGTCTGATCTAGAGATAAGAACAAAGATTACGCCGAAAAGATTGGAACTGTTTAAGAGATTTTTAAACCCTGTTGATTTATTATCGTAAAATTGGGGTATTACCCTCTTAATAACTGTAGAAATTATTATTGGAAAAATTTTTATTTCCTATTTACGTGATATAAGTTACTTTATAAATTACTTTTAGAGATGGTTGCGAGTTTTGGTGGGTGCACCCCTTAAATGGTAAAGTTCACAAAAATGATAAGCGCATTTCTTTCAATGTGTTGCCGAATATATATATATATATATATATATATATATATATATATTCAAAATTCATAAATGTCAGTTTATTAGTTCAGGATTTAATCCGTACAACGATCTCTCTCTCTCTCTCTCTCTCTCTCTCTCTCTCTCTCTCTATATATATATATATATATATATATACATATATATATATATATACATATATATATACACATAATATACATATATATATTCACATATACATATATATATACACATATATATATATATACATATACATATAAATACATATATATACATATATAGATACATATATATATATATACATATATATATATATATATATATATATATATATGATTATTTTTATTTACACAGACATGTACACAATCTGCGACACTGGCATGTCGATGTTATCGATCAACAGTTATTATAAACTGAGATCTCATCAGGAAGAGTTAGAATCCGATCTTAACCATAGATCATATTTGGAAAGAATGAAATGGAGAGAAATATATATATCATCCTTCTCTTCCCATATATATATATATATGAACATATACACTTACATAACTATATATCTACCACCTTAATGCTTAAGTTGACAAAAAAGAATGTGTCCATGTAACTCAGCGTATTGTGTAGAATATATATCAGAACATCATACTGATCTGTTTATTAGTCTAGGAGATAATATATATATATATATATATATATATATATATATATATATATATATATATATATATATATGATGACTGCAACGTCTTGTTAGACGAGTGCCACTCCTTCATTCAGAAAAGCGATGTAAAGGTAGGCCTTATATTACCTGTGTGCAGATCAGTAACAGTCAGGCCAACACGCGTCATAACTTTTCAATCGCCACAGTGTCATTGTCTGAGGGAGTATCTGTTGAGATGGTTAATATAGAGATCTAACCTTCCATGACAGCTAAATCTCTCTCTTTCTCTTTCTCTCTCGGTTCAAAATGTTGAGATTCAGCAACAAGCGAAAGCAACATAGCCGGTTAAGTTAAACTGCAGACCAATAATGTGAGGGTGGTCTCAGCATGTATCAAAGAATCCAACAAAAATTAATATTTACTTCGTTTTGCTTTCAAAAGATATTTCAACAGTCGACGATTTAATTTGGTTCGCTTTAGTTGTTTCTTTTGTTATTTTAAGTAGAAATACGTATCCACACTTATCAAAAATCCAACGAAAATTAATATTTACGTACCTAACTTTATATATTAGTAAAAATATGCGACCCAAGTGAGTATATTTTTTCTAGGCTGTCAAAATGATATCATGGTAAACGAATATATAATACACTGATTTTCAAAGAGGTAGGTAATGACTGAGAGGATGATATCATGAAGATATCAAAAAAGGTTGTTGTAATTCTTGGGAAGATGGTATCATGATGAACGAACATACACTACACTAGGTCTCTCCGTAAAAGAGGAGGTACTGCCTGGTAAGATTGTACATTCTAACATACGAGATAATACCTGCGAGGATCCACCCTTCATAAAATAAGTAATGCCTGCGAGTATGATATCATAGCAACGGAAAAGATACTACACTCCTCCCCCCAACAGGAGAAAGTAGTCACTTGGAATATGGTTTCATAACAACAGAACATATACCATGCACGTAGCCAGACTTCTAACTTAGGGGGGGGGGCAAGGCATTTTTAGGAGGGGCAAAACTAATATTGATATTCTAATATGAGTGACGTTTTGGTTGAGTGTGTGTGTGTACTGATATATAAATAAAGATAAGTAGTAACAAAATTTCAATTTCTTTTATATAATCTAAATATATTGTGTATTTCGGTAGGTACATGTAAATAACAACATAAGCATAGTAAAGCACATAAAGCATAGTAAACACAGTAATAATAACAAAGTTCGTAAAATAAGGTAGCTACTTGCTAGCTCTACAGAATTCTATTATAATCTCCTATTTTTACAGTTATTGAAATGCGCAAGGATGCGCTCTCTGTCAATGTTTCTCAGCAAATCTTTTTCAAAAGATATGAGGCAGAGTGACGTCAGTCTCTCTGTTAACATCAAAGATCGCATTCTTGTTTTGATGCGCTTCACCGAAGAGAATAGTCTTTCAACGGTTACTGAGGTCTGTGGGATGGTAAGGAGCAATTGGAATACTCTATGCACCGATGGAAAAATATCCTTGTCACATTGTTCGAATAATTCTGAAAGTCCAAGATCTTCGGTATGGAGACGTCGCTGAATGTAGTTCTTGAATATTTCCATCTCACTCTCCTTTACCAAAACACCAAAAAGTGGACCTAGCTGTTTCAGCGTCTCACTGTCCATGAATGATTCTGATGACGTTTTACACACTGCAGCAGCTTTCATCACTGCACATTGAGCATTTCCAAATCGAGCACGGAGTTCTCCTCTAATGTGCCCCAGCAACTGTTGGAGTACCAAATCAAAATCTTCCACTGTACCCACACAGTTATGGCCAACGGAACCAGTCACTAATGCGCCATCTAATTTTCCGGATAACCTTCGTGCCCTTCCAGATGGCCGAGTATCAATATCCGTGATATCGCACTTTGTGGCAAGCTCCAATGCATACTTCACCAGCTTCTCTGTATCGAATGATTCTGCGTGTTCAAGTAGTATTTCCACCAAGCTAATAGCTGTCTCCGCATTTGTTTGTTTCTTTTGCAAACCTTTGGTCACAACATCTGTATAGTCATATAATCTTCCAAAAAAAGATTAGGAGATCTAGGAACTTCTTTGTGTGAATTGCCTTCAGTAGAGCAATAGCAAAAAGTTTTATTTCAGCAGCAGGATCATTTTGAAAGGAGTCCAGAGTGTCCAAAATTACATCAAAACGGCGCAAGAACTTTTCAACCTCTACGGATCTGGAAGACCACCTGGTTGTAGATGAATGAGTCAGTTCCAATTGTGGGTCTTTCGGATACAACATCTTATGGATTTCCAGGTATCGGGAATGACGTTTTTATACCTGTCATGAAAGTGTACACTAAATCCATGGTCTTGAAGAATGTCTTAATGGCAGGATCAATCTTAGTGACAGATGCAAGAACTAAATTGAGCCTGTGAGATGCACAGTGCACATACTGAGCATTTGTATAGCCAGCCCTTTTCATCAGTGTTTGGACACCATCACGTTCACCTGACATCACACTTGCACCATCGTATCCTTGCCCAACACACATCTCCTTCTCCAAGTTCATAGACCGCAGCATACCTTGCAGATGTTCCAAAATACTGGCAGAAGATAAGTCATACAGCTCCATGAAACCAATGGCCCGTTCATGGACTTTTCCTCCGTGCAGAAACCTTAATGAAACACCAAGTAATTCTTTGTTAGAGATGTCCTTAACCTCATCAGCTAAAACCGCATAATATCCGGCTTCCTGAACCTGGTCCCGGATTTCCTCTAACAGAACCTTCTGTGCTTAAAAGAGTAAATCATTTTAAATCTCTGGGCTTAACATTTGTGTATTTCTCGGAAGTTTCTCCAAGCGTTGTTGAATAGTTGGGTCATACTTAGATAAAATGAGAGTAACTCCAAAAAGTTTCCTGTTTAGTGATTCTTTGCTTTCGTCATCACCTCTCAGTGCTATCTCATTCTCTGCACAGAATAATACTATGTCCAGTACTGTCAGGAGATGCTGTTTGTGCTCACCGATTAATTTCTTGTCTCGGTAGCATTGCTCCAGGAGTTGATCCACTCTCCCTACATTCTGAACATTTTTTAAGGTGATCCGAACCTTGTCCGCTTCTTTGTGGACATCACTGTCATTATGTGCTTTCAATTTTTGTCCAATTTTCCTCCAGTCACGAAAGCCAAACTCTGTCCAGACTCTACTTTACTCCCGTCGTAAATGTCCAAAATTCCTTAATGTGCTTATATTTTATATTAAATTTCTTTTAACGCAAAGACGCCACAAATAATCTTTTGTTAATAGTTGTCAATCAATGAAAATAGATTTTAAGACCATCCTGGAGGGGGCTCCCTCCAATTAAAATATTTAAAATATTTTTTTTAACTAAATTACTTTTAAAAATATTTTTTAAACAAATTAGTTTTAAAATAGGATTTTGAAAGTTAAATTTAATTTTTACGGTATCGTTTGGTCATTAAATTATTAACTGAACCAAATTGTTATGGAACTATAAATAATGATTGTTAGTGTACTGTTGATTTAATCTCTATTCATAAAATTATTGGATGTAAAACCGTCCAAAACTTTCAATCTTTTAATACATGAGGATTTGCTAAGAATTAAAATTCTAAGCTAAACCTTATGTGCGAAAATGTAATGTTCTACGATTCGTGACATTTATTGGATGTGTTACTAAGAGTATTTTGTTCTAATTGCCGATTTTTTATGCGCTTCTGAGAGATTCCCGGAAGCCATGTTGGATGTCGCTTTCGAAATGAAGAGCCGACACTTGGTTTTAAAACAACAACAAAAAAACCCTTTGAAATAAATTAAAACACAAATAAACTTATCCAGCTAGGTAGAATAGTTACTTGACTTGCCCTTGCTAACATTTATTTTCTGTTGATTATAGTAAAAGATTCCCCATTTTTTACTATATCTTTTGTTTAGTAAATTGTTAGGTGAAAGTACAGAATAGTTAACAAAGCACCCCCTCCCTCCATGTTAAGAATGGCTTTCTAAATAATGTTATTATTTCAACCCGGTTCGTAATTAAATTACGAGATTAAATCTATCGTAAGGTTTCTTCGTAAACCAGTCAGCCATTTTAATATTTTGTTAATAATTGAAAAATATATCAATTACTTCGTCTCTGTTCGAAATTTGAAAGGCATTTGGAAGTATTTAAACTATCGAATAGAAAGTCATTTGAACTGGCTTTGAAGTGCTTAGAAAATCATGTATTTAAAAAAGCAAAATTGTTTTTCTTGTCATGAAATTAATTTATTAGTTTTTTTTTTTTGTAAATGTAATTCAGTGTTTTAATCTATGGTGGCCATCTTGCCTAAAAGTAAGTTTATTTAGTATTTTTAAAATTTGTTTACTTTTTTCAAATTAATCGTTGAAAGGTCCGAAAAGAATCAGAAAAATACAGCCGATTTATTGTCTGCCATTTTGGCTATGAAACGACGAATTAACTACTTCATCTTACAGTGATTTACCAATTTTGAAGTAAAAAAACGACGAGCGGCCGATTTTCAACACATCCTCTTTCCCGCCGAGATTAAAACACTGAATTACAGTTACAAAAATAAATTAGAAATTTATTTCATGACAAGGAAAACAAATTTCCTTTCAAATTTCGAACAGACACAAAGTAATTGATATTTTTTTCAATAATTAACAAAATATTAAAATGGCTGACTTGTTTACAAAGAAACCTAAATGCATTATGATGGATTTAATCTCGTAATTTAATTACGAATCGAGTTGAAATAATAACATTATTTAGAAAGCCATTCTTAACATAGGGGGAAGCGTGGGGGGCTTTGTAAACTATTCTGTATTTTATCTAACAATGTAATAAACAAAAGATATCGTAAAAATTTTACTTGAAAATCTTATCTAAAAAATAGCCAGGTCTGTAAACGGCACAAGTACCAAAATGATAACACAATAAGTGTTCTTTATTGGTAGGGGGTAGCCCCGTATTTACAACTATATTCCCCACAAGTACGGTTCTAAAATCTTTTTTCAATTGATATATCTACCCTAATTAATTACCGACTCTCCTACTTTGCCAAAATTACCAAATATTTCTTTGTCGAATTTTCCGTTGCCGAATTTTCATTTGCCGAATATTCAGGGCACCCCTTTTTTCTTTCAATTTACAAAATATCTATTTTTTACATTCTTTTAAATATTGGTGTAAAAATATAAGTCTTGATGTATTGCTTCTAAATAGGGGGTATTTAAAAGCAAGACATCGAGACTTATAGTAATTTCTCCTTTCTTAAATAATATTTATTTAAAAAGAATCTGACCAGAAAAGACACGTTTCACAAGAAATTTCACTCCAGAACTCTATAATTAAGTTTATAATTAATAATTAACATCATGATTAGATTAACTTTATTGTTTGACGTTGTCTTTTGAACTAATTTTGAACATTTTGCTTTTTTTGTAAAGACGGGCTACTTTTCGTTAAGTCTTATTTTCTTTAAACACAAAATGTTAGTTGTGTTGTTATTTATTGTTTTGTTGTAAAAGTTACAGCAATAAATGAATAGAGTTCTTCAAGAAAAATTTCAAACAAATGAGACTAGTTTTTGCTTCTTTAAAAAGAAACTTAATGTAGATAAATCGATTTCATTAATAAATACTTATTTAAAAATATTTATTTACAAATATTGGAGGATGGCATAGCCTCTTAAGTGAACCCCACGATTTTCAGTTATTTAAACATCCAAAGATTAATAATTAAAAAAATGCTATTAGTAATTATTTTTTTCTAAAAACACATTTTAAATTTCTTTAAAATAGAGTTAACAAAAAAGAAAAGAAATATATGCACTTACATTTATGTTGATCAAAATTTCCTCTAGTCTTTCTAAGAGTAGTTGTCTTTAAGAAAATGAAAATGTAACTAAACTGTTTCAATAACCAAGAATCTTTTTTATTATTATACTTTTATTCTATCTCCGTATCCACTCTTTATTTATTTTGAAATTTCTTTTCACTATTAGTTCACACAGACATGAAAAATCAAAATCAAAGAAAGAACTGACGCCAAAGTCTTCCACTTTCTCTTCTCACATATGTATGAAAAAACATTGGATTCACTAATTCCCTTAATCCCAGTCTACATCGCAAGCCTTTTTTGCTCGCCTTTTTGCTCGCCTCTTTAGTGGAGTTTATACTCTACCTATGCTGTTTTTTCTTTCAACTTCGGTCTCGTGAAATCTCCGATTTTTCTCTATGTTAATTTAAAAAATGTTGAATGTAACATTCACATTTTTTAAAATTAACAGTTGCAACTGACAACAAAAAGAAAAAACGTATTTGAGATTCGTGATAAAATACAAACATAATTTTAAAAACTAATTTTCAGTTTCATTTGAAAATAATTTAGGTTGCTAGTATTCATTTCTATCTTTTGAATGAAGACAACACTTTCTTTTATAAATTAAAAAAATATATTTAAAAGAAGCTGGCAGAACAACAACGTGAATTCATTTTGTGTTTATATTACATCATTTGGATTATAATTATTTAATTGATAATTTATAATATTAAATAGTGTGAATTAACAATATTTCAAAATATATGTTTGGTAAGTTGACAAAAAAAGACAGATACACTGACAATCTCTTTCACCAGGTAGAACACAGGTGAAAAGCATTGAGGTGTTGTTTCCCTCACCACTTGATCTGAAACGAGCGAATTTATGTTTGAGTTTGAGAACGCGTACATTTTCTTTTTTTTTCTTTTTACAAGGTAACATAAATTTAAATCATATTTAGATGTTATTATGGTCAATAGACTTATTTTAACTGGTAGTTTAAAATCCGTAAATATTTATTATGGTATAATTAGTACCAGGAATGGAAAATTAAGTTTTAAACAAAATAAAGTCCAAAGAAGCGTTTTTGAAATCGGAAATTATGTTAAAAATTGGTGGGAGTTCCCCTCTTGGTGGGTGGCCCAGGGCCTCAGCCCCTTGGTCCCTTAATCCGGCCCTGCCGTAAAATATATTACACAAAAGTAAATACTGGTTCATAATGAAGAAGTATAGTTGACTACGAAATATAAGAGTATTTATATTTATAATATTTTTGGATCACAAATTTCAGGGGGTGCAAATTTAATTGCAGCGGGGGCCTTGCCCCTCCCCTGGAACCCCCCTGGCTACGTGGGGGACATATACTAAATTGACCTCTCCCTAAAAGGAGAATGTACTATCTGGGAAGATTACTCACACCTTCTTAAAAAGAAGAAGGCAATTGCTGGGAGGACATACTTATAACAACAAAACCGATAGTACACTACCCACCCCATTAAAATATTTTACAATGATAGATTAAATACATTTTTATTCATTTAAAATGCCTTGCCATGAACACATTTTATATAGTTCCTTGGCCTTTTAGCTAAAATCAGATCGTAGTATCTGTTCCGATGGATGCTACACTCTGTAGCCTTCGGGCCTTGATTCTGCCGGTCTGAGGTATTATCTTGTACAATTCTAGGAGGTCTACCTTCTCAGGCTTTACTTTATTTTTGAGAAGGGGTTAGTTTATTGCTAATCGCCTGAGGTACCCCTACCGAAGAATGCCGACAGGGATGCTCAAGCATTTTTTAGGGCAGAGCGCGCTAATCCTAGTGCGCTGGCTAACCACACCTGACCTTGTGTCTAGCCTCATGGAGAGGGGGTAAATAAAAATACTTTGACCTTATGTCTAACCTCCTGGTGGTAAATAACTTAGATTTTTCGCTAAGATCAAAGTTTAGTATCAGCTCTCATCATCACTGCGACATCAAACGATTTACTATCGACAAAATTATTGCGTATATGTAGAACAGCATGAAAATGCAAATTACAAATGTATATTATAGAATATTAATTCATTAGAAACTGTTTAAAAAATAAATATTAAATTAGGCGTATCTAAATATGTTTAGGGGTGCTCACAGATTACTATATATACAATACTTCAAAACCTTATATGTATCATTGAATCAAATAACAATAGGTCGTTTTTATAGCGATATGCTTAGAATAGATGGAAAACAACTTTCGTGTTTCTTATTGAGATATTACTTACATTCAGTCGTAGATGACAATATGAAGCTCCCCTCTTGGGTAGAGTTTATTTGTAAGGATATCGCCAACTCCCATTAGCTTTAAGGCATAGCTCATTAGGTAAACTAATAATGTTTACATTGAGATATTACTTACATTCAGTCAGTGTCGTATGATAGCGCAGGGGTAGGAGCGTCGACTGCCAGCTCGAAGGTTGAGTTTCAATCCCGGCTTGAGGTACTAACTGGTGTAGCCGTACTGAATTGCTGTGATACAGCGAAACAGTCTGAATGTGGATGACTCTCTCTCTCTTTCTCTCTCTCTCTATATATAAAGAAAGTTGAAATAAATAAAATTAGAACGTTATATCGTTTCTAAGAATTCAAACAGAACTAATATTTGGCGTACCATTATTTCTAAAACAATTTGATCACTTTTATTTTGTATTATACTTTAAATTATTTAAAAAGGGGTCTTCATCATCAGCGCCCCTTATAACATCACATATAGAAGTAAAGCAAGAACAACTTCAAATATATATATTAAGTCAATATGGAAACCTGAACTTCTTATTATGTAATTTTATACTACTCCCTTTGTAATATCAATAATGATAATAGCAATGAAAATATATAGGATAAAATATTTAAATACAGAATGAATAATGTAGAAAAAAATAATAATATAAATTAAATGATAATAATAAATCACACATTATATATATATATATATATATATATATATATATATATATATATATATATATATATGGGAAGAGAAGGATGAAAGTAATCCGACGTGATGGTAAAATGAAAAAGGAAAACCAAAAAATGGATGTTTTTTATGTGTACATCAACGTTTCGTCTTTATTTATAAGACTTCATCAGGATGATAAAATAGAGAAAAATGTCATGCAAGTACAGATACATGTAGGGTAGACACCTCTTTCTCTTACCACCAGCCACAGTAGTCCTGGCTCACCCATCCTTCTATTTTTTCCCCACTCATTCTTTTCTACATTCATTTCTATTTCTCCAACAAATACGGACGTCCACCCAGCAGTTGGCCACTATTTCATTCTATTTTTCCCAATATGTCTACCCTACATGTATCTGTACTTGCATGAAATTTTTCTCTATTTTATCATCCTGATGAAGTCTTATAAATAAAGACGAAACGTTTATGTACACATAAAAAACATCCATTTTTTAGTTTTCCTTTTTCATATATATATATATGTTTGTGAATAATGAGCAGTAATTATGACACATATAACAATATCACGGCAATAATGGCAGTTGTATGAATGTTACGAGTGAAAAATAGGACAAAGAGATACAAGTGAAGAATTTGTTTAATAATTCAAAAACATATTAAACCAAGATTATTTTTTTTATAAATGTCTGTATATGAGCGAAACAGCTATTTTTATGAAGTTTGAATATGTTGACGTGCATTGATTATATAATCATATAATTAGACACATTTTCTTCCTAGAGGAACAGTAGGAGATAATTCTACCTAATTTAACGAAAATTTTAAAATTTTATTATTTAATAAAAACTAATTGGCATAATTAGGGACTCGACTGTCACTTCCGAGCATGATAATTGATCTGCTTCCGGCATACTCGACTGCCACCTTCTCAATTGTGAGGCAAATGGGAGTGTAGGATATTGGCTCTTATTCTGATATTCTCGGCATTCGACACGGATTGAAGGTTAGTGCTGAGGTTAATAGACGGTAATTTTACGTTCTCATCATCGCAAAATAAATTCTAATATTTGCTAATTCCACAATTTATTCAGAGAAAATGTTTAAAAATGTGTTAAATGAAAATAATTTAAATACAACTACGAAAAATGCTAGTCGAGGCAATGATATTTTATTCAAATCAAACATTTTTGCCAATAGTGCATATTTCAATAAAATTGCCTTTTCTTTTTGCAAACAGAAATGTAGTTGGTCAATTTTATGCTTTTTAACTAACGCCATTAAACGTTTATAATCGATATATTTAATTTATTTATATTCAACGCCTTTTCCGCATTTCATCGGCAATTTAATATTCTCCATCCTTGCCCTTCCTCGTTTATTATATATATACTTCACCAACAATTGTCTACCGACGAGATGTTATTAGAACGAGCTCTAGAGAATAATTTCCCGCCATTTTTTAAATTTTAAACTATTTTTAAAATCTGTACATCGAAACATAGTTTTATATAATGGAATATAGACACGACGCATATTATTATATTTGATATTATTGTAATGCTGTTTTTTCACCAGCGTGTTGACTCAGAAACTGAGTAAATTTTGATTTATTCATCGTCTTCTTTAGTCAGCGACGCAGGAGACACGACTTTGCTGCCAGCTTCAAAGATGATACAATGCATTTTTCATATCAACAAACGAATGGTTCGATACTCGTCTCGCTTTTTCATCTGCAAACAAGATTGAAATGACACGAACGACGAAAGGATACATATCTGCGTGACTCATCTCAAACTATACGGCATCTTTCCTCAGTCGCGTAATTCTTTGGAAGATAATGGAGTTCACCTGTTACTTGAACCTGTCTTTGAATGCTTTGATTTATTTCACAAACGTTTTTTAGTTAATATCAGATAAATAAAAGAGAGATAAATAGTGTTTTGTTTGTTTGTTGGCGTTTAACGACCTTTCAACTATTTTAAGGTCATTCCAGGTCACACAGAATACGGCCAAGATCAAAGTGTAGTATCTGTTCCGATGGATACTGCACCCCATAGACCGGTATTGTCTTGGCCTTCGGGGCTTAATTTACGCCGGTCTATGGGTCTGTCCCCTGCAGTTCTAGGAGGTGCACCCTCCCAGGCATTGCCTTCTCACTTTTGAGAAGGGGTTAGTTTATTGCTAATCGCCTGACGCGCCCATACCGGGGAATGCCGACGGAGCTGCCCAGGCATTTTTTGTAGGCTAGAGTCCTCACCTTCTCGAGCGCTGGCTTTTCAAATCCCACTTTCCCGACCTTGTGTCACATCTTATCTTGTGGGAGGAAGATAAATAACCAGAATACGATAGTTTTTATAATGTTTATTTTCATGTGAAGGTGTGTTAGAGTGTTTGGTTTTAAGTTTTGCTATGTTTTTCTGCTTCTTTTAGGTGGTTTAATATATTATTTGGACCTTTTTGTAAAGGGAGTTTTGAGTTTAATATGAGGTTTAATTGGTATTAGGTTCTTGTCAGATGTCTTTTGTAATACTGGATTAAAAAATCAAATATGTTTGTACAAATTAGGTTCTTTAAGAAACCCTATAAAGGGTAAAAAGCTATATTTTCAAATAATCGTTTCATATTTGTTACTTTGTTATGTTTGCTGCGTATACGTGCGTATTCTTTGCATTTTATTAATATATATTTTATTGTTAGTCCTTCATTGCAATGGTTATACCGAGTTTTATCTTCTGCTCCAAGCAGATGTATGTGGATCAGTTATGTGTGGCCGATACGTATACGTGTTAGTACATTGTCTTCTCGGTTCTGTCGGTTATTACGTTTATGCTTTCTGTTCCGACTATGAGTTGATGTTCATACATGTTATTTTGAGGAAAGGTATTCCATATTGCTGTTGCATATGCATTTAATTTCTTCTACCTTTTCTTCTCCTCGTCGCGTGGATGGGTGTCGGCTCGATGTCGTCTTGTGGTTGAGTTCTTTCTTCGCTTATGTACTGCTGTGAACATCGTCGCCCGCTGTTTCTACAACAAAACCTCCATAACACGATTCAAGACGCAAACAATCTTTTAAATTTTGATTAGTTTTAATCTAGGCATTCGTTTACCGTCGCTCTTAAAGATGTTTCACTAACGTTGAGGGAGAGACTAAATTACTACTTTATCGTAGTAAATTCCTAGCTTAAGTCCTTAGCCATTCGAGGAGAGGGGGGGAGAAGGAATCTAATGCCTGTATTCTCTTAGGGAAATAAATCATTTTTCATTTCGGACTGCATAGAGAAATACATCTGTTCGGCTTGCTTCCCAAAACCAGACTGGCAAAACTCCGTTTCCTACACAAAAGCCCGTGACGTCACAGAACCCCTATGCGCAGGTGCACTTTGACCCTTGACCTGAGGTCTCGTCAACGTGGTGGCCCTGTCACGCCTGTGAGCTCCGACTGTGAGAACAGCCTTATTTTGCACTCGGTTGTACGGGTTCGCCCGCACTAAATCGCGCAAGCCAAACCAAACGATCCCCCACACATACGTCCACTTCAACATGCGTCCGACCCTACAGGGCCATTATCCAACATTGCTTCATGAGATAGATAGATAGAGATATATAGAAATATAGAGATCAGTTATTTTCTTGTATGTTTTTAGATGTGCCGTATTTAAAAAAAAAATTATATTTTAGTTGTATTCACCCCAAACAAGAACACTGAAGACAGCCATTGAGTAAAACTTCTTCGTTTTGGCACACGTCTTCTAAGTCACTGTATTTATGTAGTTGCTACACCATCTCAAGAGATATTCATTACAACCAAAACAAGTACATAAACATCCAGCTCCGCAATTATGACACTGCAATCTCTATAACAAGTAGACTTATTAGTCAAAGTACATCCAAATAGAATTAAAGACTGATAATTTCAAATATTATAATATAATATTAATTAGTATTTTTTTAATTTATGGAATTACCCATTTCAATAACACTGTTGGTATTAATTCTTTAATTACTTTACAACTATACATGGAAATCTGACATGCTTAACTACACTCACTTCCTCCTACTTTCTCTCTTTATCGGTAAGAAAACAATGAAGCATTTCTCAAGATTAGATTAAATATTTCTGCTATTATACGATATTACAAATAGATTATTTTTGAGATAAGAAAAATCTTCAGAAAAAACAAAAATTTTCATTGGTATTAAATGGATGACTATTTGAAAATACCTGGTTATATATATATATATATATATATATATATATATATATATTTTTATATATATATTAATATATATATATATATAATGTATTTTATGTAATTGTTTTTTTATTGGTGATAATAGCGCTTGTTACTTTGCTACGCTTTTATTATAATTTCTCACATCCTAAGTGATACAGATTAATGCAGAATATTGCATTATAAGTCGCTCTTAACTTTATAAAACGTTTTATTTCGTTACTATATATATATATATATATATATATATATATATATATATATATATATATATATATACACGAAAAATATGTTCTATAAAGTTGAGGGCGAATAATAATGTAATCTTCTGCATTAATGTGTATCACTTAAGGAGTTAACAATTATAATAGAAGCGTAGCAAAGTAACAAGCGCTACCATCACCAATAAAAAACAATTACATAAAATACATTAGCCAAAACACGTGTCTATGGATTACTTTTATGTACGTATAAAAACAATATATATATATATATATATATATATATACATATAATGTTTATTCTTGAACGTTTCTCTTACTCTGTTTAACTACCAATTAAAATAATTCACTTTTGTTTTTGAACAATGTACAATGAACCTCAATTTCTAATATTTCGTATACTAGGCTTCTGTAACTGTATGCATCTGTTGCTTCATTTAAAAAATAATTTAGTGAAAGTAATTTCGAGTATCGAAGAAAGCGCCAAGAAACAAAGTCAATGGAGGTACCCATATTTCCTATACGTTCAATGATTATTTGATAATATTCCATTTCTAAAGGTTTTTGTCTTATTACAGTTTGGGAGAGACATTATTTAATTGCCCCACAAAGGCAGAGGTCTCATAAGGTCGGTTCTTAATGTGAGGAAAAGCAAGCTCCCCCAAAATGGGTCACTCTAGATGGGTTTAAAAATAAAAATGGCATCAGTCTAGAAAGATTTCTTTTTCACTGATCGAGAACAGAAACGATGAAGTGTTGTATCAGAATAGATATTATATTTTAAGCTTTAGATGTCACATCTTTCTGTACTCTATCGTTATTTTCATGACAGGTGCTCGACTACGGTCTAATATCTTGTTCCTCTGTGTAATATTCACAGAAAAAAATCGTCTAGCTATAACCACTATAAAATATTTTCGTTTCTTCCTCTGCGTATCTAGAGCTAAACGGAACTTCCATGGGCAGAGTTTCTTCCTAGGAATTACCCGTTAAGTGGGCGAGAGCACAGATAAACACGAAATTATGAGATGAATTCTGTTATTCTGGGAATTAAAGGGTGTAGTCTGGTTCTAATGCGGATATTAAATCACCATGTTTTTTACCCTGCGAAAAGCAAAATCAGTTGTAACTGCTTTGGGACGGGAATAAAAATTATTATATGAATTATATAATATAGAATGTGAAACAAAAATCCAAAGAAATTAGGATGTTTATGTAAGAATAAGTTAGACATGTATTCAGAGCGATTGGGTTAATGTCACCGAAGATAGCATATGTTCGAAATGCGAATTCGGCTAATCCGTCATATCTAAAATAGTCCGTTACACGACGGTATGCGTAAGCCCATACACATCGGTATTTTAAGGGAACAAAATTAAGTTAAATAATATGTAGCCTTTTAGACCTGGCGTTATTCAGGATACAATTTTTTTACATAACGAATATAGTTTGAAAATTGTAAAAGTAAATGAAATTAAAAAATAAAGAGGAAAAAGTATCGATTATGTAAGCGACGGTTATCTATCGATTGTCTTATTGACCCCGAAAAATGCTCTGTGGTTGCTAAATTTTTATCTGCCAATCTGTTATTTCGTCAATTTAGAATGTAAAAGAAAGTACTTGGAATATCCAATAAATCCCGGCCTTAAAAGAACGTGTACGTGTACGAGAGCGTTCCATATTTAAATAGAAAATGTAAGGTAGTTAGCAGACAATAGTAATGAAAAACAAATGAAATAGTACCGGTGCCACAAAGATGTGTCCCATGTACAAGACTACCCGGTGAACGTGAGTGGAAGTGGTAGTAAATCTGAGAGTGAGAGTGAAAAACTTTCCAACTTCATGTATAGATGTATGACTATCTTAGAATGTAAAAATTATTGAAAGCGAACTAAATGAACGCGGCTTTTCCGAAAACAAATTTCAAATATTGACCTAAATCGATGCCGAGGCAGATTAGCATGTGCAGCTTTTAGGTAAAAAGTATACTAGTCAATGAATTAGAAGAAAATCACTTGTATATGAATAACGTGTAAGAAAATTCAGCAGATAATACTTTTATTTCGGTATTAGCTGGCCTATTTATGTCTGGAGTTAAAATATACAATTTTACAATATTTTTTATTGCAAATTATAGTGAACTCATAATAAGAGAAAAAATGTGGGATTAAAAAATATCTATCTACCACACTTGACCAGAGCTCGACACAAAGCGTATTCAAGAATTGTAAAAAGAGAAAAAATAGAGAAAAATAATGAAGGATATGCAGGGAGACAGATTAAAAAATATACGAGCTAAAAGACTTTAGTCTTTTAGCTCGTATATTTCGAATTGTTAATATCGTCTTTTAGCTTTTAGAAAATATCGTCTTTTAGCTCTTTTAGCTAGCTTTTAGCAAGATTTTTGGACCAACATCCAAAATGCATATCACATTTATACTTAAAGGGGGGGGAGTCAGTAAAGGGAAATGTAGCTACACATCTGTTTTTAAATAATATTCCTCCGAAAACAATGCATATCGGCACTAAGACGTAAAGGTCTACTGTAAATTAGGGGCCAGGTTTATATGGAGCATCTTTAATGGGGAGTTGTAGAGCAAGATTTTTGTTCGCATTGCATTTAAATTCTTTCAAGTTAGTAAAGTTCAGGAAACAGCGAACAGAAAAGATTTCCTAAGACTAGCGGTTCGAAGAAAAGAAGCTAAAAGTAGAATGTTTTCTGGAATCTAGGGACCCCTACAGCGAAAGTATGGGATTTTTTTTTTTATTAATGTCGGGTTGATGCGGATATTTACTTTAAGAGTGTACAAGTGCGGTGAGTTCGTCGGAAAACATTCGTTGAAGTTCTTGTAAAACAACCACAGGGATGTAACATTGTGGCGATGGGACAGAGACTGGAGTTTAGTAGACAGTGCGAGACCTACTAGCGTAAAGACTCTTTTTTCTGTAGAAGAAACTAGTGGTTTGTGCAGGAGCACAAATGTGGCAACAATATTCCATGCAGGGGAGAATGGTGGCTTTATAAAAATATAGGATCTTAACACGTGTGAGATTTTCTAGAATAGAAGGAATCCAACTTCCTTGCAACAGACTCGACTGTATCCTATCTGTATTTATTCTAGTCCATGTTACCTGTAAATGTTAGTCCGATGAGTTTCCACATTTAACTCTGGAAAAGTGCTATCAGCCATGGCCATCGGTGATTGGAAAGATTTCTTATAATTGTTAAAGTAAAGGATATTATGCTTAATGGTAGCTTTCTAGTCTACAGCAAATAAGGCGCATTTCTTTTAGTACCCTGAGAGTATGAGACCAATTCAGTAGGACCTGACTATCATTTTTACATACACATCTACACGCACCGAGCACACACACATAACACAATGTTCGTGCATACAGATCTGATATAATTGACTAACAAAATCTTGGTATTTAATGCTAACTAATCGTCTTAATCAAGGGATAAATACAATAGCCAAAACTTATAGATAAAAAGGAATAACAAAATAGCTAATCTAGAGATGTAAAAATAAAATAATTATCTAGAGAATAAATGTCAGAAGTTATCATGATATTAAAAATAAGACAAATAAAATATTAAAACATATTACAAGATTGCTAAACAATATTACAAAAAGTAAAAAAAAAATGTTTAGGACATTAAACATTTACAAACATTAACAAAATCATATAAAATGAAAAAATATTTTTCATCTATAAAAACAATATATAAACAGCTCTCTGTATTTCGTATTGTATATATTTACTCATAGAATACCAGTCACATGACGGATATAAGTAATAAATATAGAATAAGTTTTGAATTGTAATGTTTTTTAAAACTTTTTTTGGGGGGGAGAATGGTACGGATTTGGTGACACTCCCTCAATGGTAAAGTTTACAAAAAATATTAATTAAATTCCCCCGTTACTCACCCTGTTTCCTAGAATACATATCCCATAATTCATAATGATAAGTTCAGTAGTTTAGGTTTTTTGACAAAGCACACACATATTATTGACTCTCATGCGCGCGCACCGATCCTTTCAAAAATTATTACTTCATATAATTCAAAGTTTGATGTAGCGTATTACTTTTCTATCTATTTTTTTGTACCTAACTTATTTTTTCAGAGAGGGTGAAAATTTGAGTGAGTGTACTTTCTTCAATGGTAAACTTTACAAAAATGCAATAATATACTCACCGTGTTGCTTAGACTATATATTCCAAAATTCATAATGATCAGTTCATTAGTTCATCCTGTACAAGAATATATATATATATATATATATATATATATATATATATATATATATATATATAGAGAGAGAGAGAGAGAGAGAGAGAGAGATAGAGAGAGATAGAGAGATAACTTTATATATATGCACTCTATAAATGTTAAAATTTACAAAGAAAAATAATGTACCATGTTACTCACCGTGTGGTCTAGAATATATATTCCAAAATTCATAATGATCCGTTTATTAGTTTAGGAGATTTTCTTGTACATATAAATATATAAATATATACTCATACTTAACTTTATATACAGAGGAATATCTAAAAAAATAAATGTGACTTCGAGTTTTCTACTTACATTTATCCAATAAATTCTCTTAGGAAACCTCCAGTAGAGTTAAACTGTCTTTTAACAAGTATTATTATTTTTTATCTAGCTGGATTTTTATGCATACATACATACGTGCATACTTTTTTAGAGAAAATGTTTCTTTGTAAATGGTCCCCTTATATTTCGGCTAAACAAATATCGTTTTAAATAAACACATATTATTTTATACGAAAATGAAACAGAAAAATTCACAAGGTAAAAAAAAAAAAAATAAAAAATTCGAATCTATGCCTAAAAATAGAGTTCGCTTAAATCCCTTGTTGCTTTACTACTTGAATGCCGAGAATCTTATAATCAACGTAGATCGAAATAGTTTTAAAGTGAATTATTTCCCCCCTTTGCGGACATTCTATGCTTTTGTTTTGTTTATATTTAAGTTATATTCACACCGAATATGGCGTTTTAAATTAATTTCGAACCCAACAATATATTTTTAGAGTAAATGTTGCTTTTTAATCTAAAATATACTGTCGGGTTTGAAATGTATTATTTAATTAATTCATATATTCACTGGCCGTAATCTAATTTTACAGAATTTAGAGATGATCATTTGGTAAAAAAAACAAACTCGAATTAAGCGTTTATAAAATTAGCGTATATCCTCTCGAGCGAATCTGAAATAATTGCGGTCAAACCAATAATAGCCGACAGAATTATTAATGTCGTCACGGAAAACAATAATTACATTTGAAAATGAATTACTTGTAAAAGAAAAGGAAAATAATTGCTATTTTGTGGTTTGGGAAATACAAGATAATACCTAGCGGAGGAGGGATGAGACAAAAACAATGAGAGAAAGAGATCTTAACAAACAAACTCATTAACTGACAACAAAGTAAGCAAAGAAAAGCAACTAAAACATCGTTTCATATGAACGTTTCCATACATAAAAACGCATTCGCAAATACGTTTTGAACATACATATACACCTCACACACACACATATATATATATATATATATATATATATATATATATATATATATATATATATAATATTTATAAATAAATATTAAATTATTAATACCTACAGACGCTAGCATCTCAAGCTTATTGCTCTCATCAGTGCATGAAAGTAACAATTTCAGATGTCGATGGTCGAGAGGCGCGAACCTGGTTCACAGAATCAGCCTAGAATCTGCAAGCAGTCGCCATACCCACTCAGCCAACAGAAACAGTCACGTAATTAAGGAAATTAAGGAAATTAAGATCTATATGTACCCAGAAGCGGGCACATATAGAAGACTAGTCGAGAGTGTTCTACGAACTTATTCGGAACTTTGCATTAGAGCTTATTGACAGTCTATTTTTAACATCCCTGAGAGTGCTCAACTTTAATATCTTAAAGGGACTTAGTATATATATATATATATATATATTGCATATATGTTAAAATCACAGAAAGTTTACTGACCAATTGTAATAGCTTTTAAATTAAAACAAACAAAATATTTTATTAATGCATTCCTTATTTTCACTAATAAACGTTTAAAGATGAATGATGGTATTATTTTACCATTACTTGATATAAGTAAATATATAAAAAATATATAATTCAATATATATAATGAAAACTACCTTATTTACCCACATAGCCACCATATACCTTCATAACTTAAAAATGTATTGTATTGACTGGATCAGTCAATTTTGTACTAGTGGCTGGCTGCACTGCTCTTGCTGCAGTATTAGTGGCTTCCCATAAGTCCGTTTCAAAAGTTTTCTATTAGGGTTAAAATCTGAGGGAGCATGGAGTTCAGATCATCAGCTTTGTACTTTTGATGGCCAAAGATGCTAAGAATGCTTGAGTAGCGTGGCAAGAGTGAGAAGGAGCATTGTCGTACATAGATACAAAGTTCCTAAGTAGAGCAAGATTTATGCCATCTAGCCAAATTAACAGATATTCTCTCAAGAGATTGAAATAGGCAGCAGACGTAATTTTTACTCCTTTGGGTACTCTTATAGGACCAACAAGTATATTTCCAATGATACTCGCCCATATAATGTCTCCTGCACCCTTTTGTTGTCGTCTCAAACGATGATGACTCTCGGCTCCGAAATAACCTCTACCCTTTCGCCTAGCTATCAAGTATATTAAGATGCTTCCGCATCTCATCAGTGAAAAGAACCTTACTCATATCCATCTTCATATATTTCTTTTCCATCCCATTTTCAAATTTTTGTGTCTTGGTGTAAAAAGAGGCTTTATAAGTGAAAATTTCACAGAAGCCATTGTTTAAAGAATTGCATTCCGTGATGATTTTGCTACGTCAGGACACCTAGCTGCTGCGAATATTGATTTTCCTGATTGTCCAGGTTTTCTACGGAGATGTTGAATAATATTCCTCAAATCCTAGTTGGTGACAGTCTTTTATATTCCAGTATCTTATCATTTCTTACTTGAGGAGGATCTTTCAGATATCTTTTTGCAGTATCTATGTGACGACTTATAATTTCCTTTCACCCTCAGTTAGTGCCGTCCCATTGTCGTTAAGAAGTAAAAAAAAAGCTGTTATCTCTGGTCACCTTAAATAAGAAAACAACACGTTTATGACAGTACAAATTATTCACAACAATATGTAAATCAATCAAATATTGTTATCATAATGCGCTCAGATTCCCGTAAAACAATCGGTTAACAGAATTATGAATACATTTAATTCTTATTAGAAAGCTATTATCGCTGGTCGCAGTATATAATTTTATTTCTAGCTACCATATCGCAGAATGGTTCTTTGGTGTAGTGTTTAGATATTATTATTATAATTATTATCATTATTACTATTGTTATAATGAATTTTATTTGATATGCAAATTACCATATCACACGGTAGTCTTAAGGGTAATATATTATTATTATTATTATTATTATTATTATTATTATTATTATTATTATTATTATTATTATTATTATTTATTTATTTATGTATATATAAGTGAAATTTTAAGCTGAATTAATTCGACACTTGATTATTGGGGAAATGGTAGTTTAATCAGTACCATTGGAGAGCCATGGATATTATAACTGTCCTGTTTTTAAATCTCTGAAACAGTTACATGGTAAACAGCTGATGCTCCCCGTGTGAATATTAGACGCTTACGTTAAGGTCTCCTGTTTTTGTTTCACTGTTAGATACTTAATCTCCCTTTTATTTTATTTACTTACTATTATATTTTTTTATTTATGAATTTTCCAACGAATGTTAAGTCTGCAATATTTTGGATTTAGTTAGTTTCTCTGTTTATTTACACTGCATTTTCCTTCTTTTTTTTCTTTTTTGTTTAAAATAACTCAAAGCTTCTTTAGACTATATATATATATATATATATATATATATATATATATATATATATATATATATATATATATATACGTTTGTTTGTGTCAGAATACGATGTAAAAAATGATATATTTTTCTAGGTTACTGTGACATAAAATGAAGCAAGCAACCAATTTATTTTCTTAAAAAATTACTCTACATAATCTTATTACCAAGTAGACAACATGAATGACCCACACAATAGCTTAAACATCTTAAAAGAAACAAAAGTGTTTGCAGAAATCTAACACTATAAAAATCAAATAGAATCATTGTGAATAATATTTAAAAAATCAACATTTAAATACGTAAATATAACCTTCTTGGTTCTAAATTACCCATCAGTTGTTGATGAGTCATAAAACAAAAGCCAATTTATCTATCAAATTGATAATGGTCATAATAAACTTTCTTTTAAAGAATAATGTTTTATACTATTCACATATGAGACTAAAATAACATTGACAATCGCAGAAATCTATACTTTTAATATTGTTACGTCTGGATGTTTATACGTTATCGGTTCAATTACAACTAAAAAATGAAGGAACAACGAAGTAGAACCGTAAAAAAATTATTTAACAAAACCACTGATTTAATTGAAATGTAGAAAACCGCTGAACGCGAGATGCTTGTTTGATCGTGAGCGCCGTTCTGTTTACTTTTCACTTTCATCGCAGACGACTCTTTCTTTTTGATCTAACAGAAATAAATATTCTGTTTTGTTAGGTTGCCACTAACAAATATCCTCACCCAGTCTTTTTCACACATTCGTTTTCTTATGTTTTGTTCTTTGTCTTTCTTCTGGTGCCTTCTTTTCGTTTTTTCCTATATCAAATTACTTGTTTAAATATATAATTTATAGTCTACGCATTTACCAATATTGTCACTGATGGTTTACTGTTATTAGGCTGGGATAATAGGATGGAGAGATGTGGAAAAATTTAGAACATTTCGCAATATAAAATATAAATCTCATTTTCATAAACGAACGCTTATAGGGAACCCGTATCTCTTAATTTTGATTATTTTTTCAAGAAAATTTACGACAGTAATATAGTAAATTTCCGATCTTTGTCGCAAATGAAATGCAATGCGTGGTTAATTATGACACCATCCATTGATAAACACATATCATTTCTTAAAATGTAATATATGTTCGATAAACTACAAATACATAAATGCATTGTTACATTTCAATTTACCTTCACAGAGCACTAAATGTATATACGAATGTACAATTTACCAACTGTGACCAAACGGGCCACAAGTTGCTTAGTTAAAAATATATATAAAAACAAGACATCCTGTTAAAGACAGCTTCAAACGTTTAATAAAATGTAATGTTTTGATATATATATATATATAGGATCAAAATAAACCAAAGTGAAAACTTTTAGTAGATGGAACCTATTGTGAAAAGAATTAGCTCAATATACGAGATAAAGCAATAGTAGAGATAGAAGAAGACACGAGAAAACCTCCCACGCAATTTTTTGAAACATGACTTGTTGGAGTCTCCCCCTCCCTTCTCATGTCTCATGCCCCCGTCATAGGCAGAGCTCCATCTCTGTCCCCCTCCCCCCACCCAATGCATCTTCAATTTCCTGTTGAGGTGAATTTAAGATCTATGCCATTTGATTCCATGATAGCCTGATGAAGTTTACGCTATTTGCAAGTGTTAACGAAACAGAATATGTTTTGTCGCAATTAATGGAATAAAATCATCAACAATATATATATATATATATATATATATATATATATATATATATATATATATATATATATATATATATATATATATATACCCGGTGTTGCCAGCGTGACAAATATGCCAGCACATTTAGTGACATTCATAAAAAAAATCGCAGATAATGTTTTATGTAAGAAAAGTAAAACCATCTCCTATTAAGCCTATATATGTCCAACTCCAGGCTGACAAAATTAAACCAATGCTCATTTAAACATATACTGGATCAGCGCTTTTAGCTGTAAACTTCTTACTCATACAATTATCCATTCTCAATAAATATAAAATTATTAGTAATTAAAAAGCAACTTTGAAAATAAAAAAGAAAGGAATATTTTACAATAAACACATTGAATAAAACTTAAATTTTTTAAACGTCAATGATCTTTGTTTAAATAATGTATGACATATAGAGGGGGTCGTTGATAGATTTTATTTTATTTTATTTATTTATTAATGGTCTCTAAAAAGCTCATGCGCTTGTGTATGTGTGTACGTGCGCCTGAGAAAGAGAGAGAAAGATAGACAGAGAGAGAAAGAGAGAGATTCCAGACGGTTTGTGATTGTGTTTCTCTCCCCCACCCTTTTCTAAAAGTTTAGCATTTTGGGCATATATACTAGAGTGTAATGTCCAACTTCCAAGCTCCTGATCAAAAGATAATTGAGGAATTGGTTCTAAATTAGGACTTGTTTAATGTTTTTCAATTCATTGAAAACATATTTTGTTAAGAAGATACATGAGGCCTGGTTTATTAGATTTTTAAAGATTGCTATTTTATAGCCGTATGGACATTCGCTTTTGTTGTTCAACATGCAAGAATTAATGAAGGTAGTTTTTCATATGGAGAGGTGATAAGATTATTATTGTTGGAGTCGATAAGTACATCTAGAAAACGAATTTTGGTTATTAATGTTTAAGTCATTGGTGAATGTGAGTACAGTGTTTGTTTGAAAGATGTTTTGTAGTTTTTAATTTCATTTTTGTTGTCTGCTTAAATAAGGATATCGTACACGTACCTCACATAAATAGAGGGTTTAGTGATTGCATTAGATATACTGTTCTTAAGACTAGACATATAAATATTACTGAATGTTGATCCAAGTACAGAACCCATGGAGATGCCATTAATTTTATGATCGTATATATATATATATATATATATATATATATATATATATATATATATATATATATATATATATATATATATATATATATATAAGGTTAAATTAACTAAAGAAATAAGAGGCAGCTAATATCTTTAATTAGTGAACATCCGGATGAAAATGAAGTTCAATATACTGGGTAGAGCATTAATAGCATTAGATAAAATAAAAGAATAAAATAATATGCGAATCAAATATTATTACAATTCAAAGTTCAAGCAAAGTAATTAAAAGTCCTTGAAATTCTTCTCGTCAGAGGATCATTACCGCAGTGGAATTACAACGAGTAAATAAAACTTTACTTTGACAACATAAAGATAAAAATATAAAAATATAATAATAATAAACAAAATTAATAATAAAATTAATAATAAAAAAATAAATATATGCAACACAAATTGTATCGGCAGATACCTCGGGCGTACTTGAAACACGAGTTAGAAAAGAAAAAGAAGTTGCAAACCCTCATCTATTTTATACCATCTATCTATTTTTCGAAATACTTATATATCGATAAAGTACTACTCTTAAATAAATGGATAATATGTTTTATTGTCACTTGTAAAATAAGAACGAAGATAACATATTCTCCTTCTTCACTGCGGTGATTTTGCATTTTTTGCGCACGTGTGCTTATGTGTTGGGGCTGTATTTTACACAGATTAAGAAGCGACATTATACAAGTAAATAGGAAACATTTCTTTCTTTTAAAGTTTTCCTTTGTCTCTTTCCCTTTTTTGTGTAACTACTTCGATATAATAGAAAAGAAATAATAATACAATGATAACAATTAGCACTTAATTTAATATTCTGTTGGAACAAATAAATATTCTATTAAAAAGTGTAGCTACTGTTATTGGTGTTGGATAATGGCTATGAGGATAGACGCATCTATTGGAGATCGGGTTTGACTTACGTGATTTGTAGCGGAGGCATCCCGTGCAAAGCTGGGTGATGTGTTTCCCACGGTTTGCGGAGACAGTGGCGTGACCTTGGGTTCAAGGGTTTAACTCACACCTTCATGATTACGAGGTTTCGTGACGTCAGAGTTTTTCGCTGTGAGAAAACTAAATTGAGATTTATCAGTTCTCACGTGAAAGCGACGAGAGAACAACGCACAATCATGTAGCTATTATAAAGAAGGGATTTCGAATCCCAATATAAGCAAGTAGGGCAAAACGATGTCTTCCTCTTCCTCCCTTGCAAGTGATTACATGATTAACTTAGGAAATTTAATTAGCGTAGCCTCTCTCTCGATTCTCCAACGAACTTCTCAATTGTCGGCTAATTAGCTAGTAAATAAAAATGGCTCGAATTTAAACAGCAAAAGACTTTGTTAAATTTATTGTAGTAGAGAGATTGCTTTCAGTTACAGGAAGAAACCGCCGACCGAAAATGCGACAACAACGGGCGTCTGCGGTGACAGTGATGGCAGCGACAAACCATAGCAGTCGCGACAACGAAGCTGCAGGCGACGTAAGGTTAGTGTGAATAGTTACAGGCGACAACAAATGGCCGTTAGAAGAAGTGCTTAATTTAGTGTATCTCGGAGGTTCGGAAGAAATTGAAAGAAAAGAAAACAAAGAAGAAGTAAGATGCCCCTCTCAACGGGATTAGCACATTGACACATCTGCTTTCGTTAGATCCCCGAAGTTAAGCGACATTGAGCCTGGTTAGTATCGAATAGGTGAACATTTGGGAAGACCAGGCGCTGTATGTTGGAGGACGGCGAAAACTGCAAAAATCAAGCGCCGTCATCTCCGCTGACCGTTATATACATTCGACTGGAAACAGCCTTTTAATCACATATTCTCTAGAAACTTCTTCCTTTGGAGGGGACCGGCTTAACCCAACAGGGTGTATGCCGCATCAGGCCCAGGTCCAGGCCTTCCAGCTGGCAACACACACGCATGCTGGAACAATCTTTCGTACGAGACTTAACTGCAAATACAACGAAACCAAATAGCTTTTTTCACCTCCGTCTATCAGCTGATTACACAGCTCAAAAGCCAACTCCCAGAAACAGAAAACTGGTTATTTTACTCTTCTCCTTTGGTGCAAGTCTCTCGCCTGTGTTAGGTTAGCTAGGGTTTATGATGCATGCGCTGTGTACTGCAAAATAACATCGACAAGATTCGCTTTGCTTAATTCAGCCGCCATTGCAAAAACACACAACCGACACTTACCTTATCAAGGTATATCTTCACCACATCCGTCTAAAGTAAAGACTGAAATTAACTGTTACTATATCTTAGTATGTATAATCGCGCGGTTTAATTAATCATATAATCAAATAGTTACTCTTTATTATGGGTCTGTGTTACCGCTAAATTCAACGGTTGTCGCTAAAATTAAACAACTCTGGTAAACATTCCTCGTAAAAATATTTAACAATGAAAGAACCATACACTTAAAAAAGACAGAAGAACACACTACAAATAATATCAACATTGGTGAAGAATATAATTGAAAGAACACAATGTAAATAATGCTATATTCTAATCCCTAATGTTCAGACCAAAAAAAAAACAATCATGTAGTGTATTTTTTTCTTTCAGATACTTAGTTCCATGGAAAACATGAATCTCACACAGACATATTAATTGAATAAGATAAAGGATATACCTACAACACATTGCTTGCTTCCAAAGAATTTTAAGCCTACATAGTAGCATACGACCACCAAAACATCATATAATTTTCTTGTTCAGTCGTGTCTTTTTTCGTTTTTTTAAGGATATATCGTCTTTTCTTCTTTTTGTTGAATTCGCTTTCTCTTGCTCGTCGTAACGAGAAAGAACTACACTCATTAAAAACACAGCGCCGATGATTTGAGTTTTGATGTTTTCGAAATGCAGTCAGACAATATATACAATTTTTATACAAGATGACGTGTCCGCTTTTTATAAAGTGTTCTATTTTTAGCTGCTATAGTCCCTCGTCCCGACGAAAATAAACAATTCTCTGTAGAGAATTAACGACTGGCGTCTTAATCGACCGGTTATTACCCGTTTGGATAGGAAACAGACCAAACACTCTCGAGTATCTAAAAGCAATGTAGGCCAAGACAATAATCAACCGCTGCTCTGAATACAGAATGTGATCATCGACCAGAACGGCCTATAGTACTACAATGGTGTCGTGACCAGGATCGACCCAGGAGGCATCCACAACACACAGACTGGCACGATTAACCACATTTGTTATCAAGACGCAAAATGAACCTAAGGATGACGTACATCCAGCGCATCGACTTTGTGCATTGCAACGAATGTTGCCTAATTTCATGCAGTATAATAGAATTAACTATCCTCGCCGAGGGACATGCGTGAGAACGAAACACGTTAAATTTTGCAACATATTGAAAAGGAGTATGCCTGAAAACTTCACCAAGTTAGTCAAATCTTAGTTCAGAAGTTACAAGGATGTATTGATCAACATATAGGAGGCACTATTGAAATAAAAAAAATACATTCTCAGCTCTAAGTTGTTAGGTTCTAGCTTTCAAGTTTGAAATTCATGAAATCAGAGTTACTCGAAAGTCGGATTGCTATTTCCTGCATTCCAACGAGGACTGGATGTAACAGAAAATCGAACAAGTTAAAGTGTTGCTATTTCTGTGGTTTTAATAGTTGATACTAATTATTTATGAACATTTCCTAGTCGGACTCGTCGTCAATCCATGACGAGGGTACCTCAGCCGCAGGTGTTAAACTAAACCATTTTCTAAAAAGGTAATGTCTGGTAGGATCACATCCTAAAAGTTTTTTCGCAATCCTGTCCAGGTTGAATGTTGATAATTGAAGATATATTTGGTTTTACACCAATAAACTTACATAAACAACGTATCTTATGTTAAGTTAATTAAAGCACATTTCAAAACTGTAGTATGTTTTAAGTGAATGAATTCGTTAGTAAAAATAATGCATATGGTATACACAGTTGAGAATAATTTTCTTTTTTCCTCATGGAATTATTGAAATATAACACACCATTATTTGGTTTATAAAACAGAATAAAACGTTCAGATATCTAGACCCTACATTTCCCTATAAAATATATTTTAATTAGTTGATTTATGAATTATTGGTTAAATAATAACATATAAGGATTATATAAACCTATTGAAGATTATTTGTGTGTATATAAATGTGTGTGTCACTTATTAGGTTCTTTCATTCAAGCTTGTCATGGAATCAGCAAAGAACGCCTGCATTCAAATATAGAAAACCGAATGCAACTGGTCTCTAAACATACAGTTTGGATCCTTGTCACGGCATCAATTAAGACCGTTGCTCAAGCACGCGTGAATCCCTGATTTATGCAAATATATCACACGTCGGGCATGAATCTTTGTGGCTTAAACTTTGATGTGCACAGCGAATTTCGGGGATAAAAACAACGCATTGGGTTTTGGTAAAGGTAAATGAAATGGATACTTTTTTTATTACTATCGGATAAATTTTACCTCGAACTTCTAAATCCTTACCAGAAGATTCAGGCAAAATTATAGGTAAATAAATCGATAAACCAACCCTATCTCAGCAGTCTATCGCAGCACCTGCCAAATAACTATGTGTAAAATCAATTTTTCTAAAAAAGTCGAAATTGTTTTCTTTAAACTTCCCTTGATATTAAAAGTTAAATTATAAATTTTTAAACAAGTCAACATGACGTCTTCAAGTAGATGACAATCTTTTACCACCGGCCTTTTGTTTGATTGATGGCAAGGAAATTGTCGGAAAATATTTTTAACTTACTTTTACTTTCTATATCCAGACTGAGTCATTCTTATAAAATACCAACAGTACTTACCCGGTCTCATCCGATAATGCCTCTTTTTATTTACCCAAATAGTTAAATTTTCTTTTAAAATATAATTTTGTAAGTTAAATTTAATTTGTACAGTATCGTTTGGTTAGCACTTTACTTAGTGAAAATAATTATGGATTTCGTCCTGCAAGATCAACAGCTGACATGCTGACTGTAATATTGAATAGGATTTATGGCTCTATCGATGAACTCTCTTTATAGAGATATCTCTTTGACATGTAAAAGACTTTTGATTTGATCTGCAACGGAGTTTGCTAGCGATGAATTATCTGGAAATATATTTTCATCCATCAAATCCTATTTCCCCGTAAGGCCTATAAAAGTTTTTGTTGATGTGAAGAAGTCTGGAGTACACCGTACATCGGAAATCTTTTTGCCCCCCCCCCTGATCTTCATCAGATTATACATATTATTTAGTACCGCTTACAGGACTATCCGTTCATTAACAGAGTACAAAATCAACTTCGTAAGCCAGTGGGGGATGATCTCTTCCCTTCCATAAACCCCCTTACTCATAGTGCGACGTTGCTTGTTGCTCTCTACTATATCGTTATTTCCATAAGTAGGTACTCGACTGATCTTCAATCTCTAGCCACTGATTTTAAAACATTCACAGCCAGAACTCGTCTTTTACTATCACTACAAAGAAATTTCCTTACTTTTTCTGCGTACCGCAAACAAAATGGAATTTTCGTGAATGGATTTTCTTTCCAAGGACCTCGCATCTGTAGAACACATTACCACAAACTACTTCCCGGCCGATTACAACATAGCCGTTTTCAAGTCCAATGTTAACAAATAATTTTCGAGCCATCCTCTTAAATAATTATACTTTGTTCATCCTATTCATCGTTTTCAATCCTCTCATAATATTATTCATCATCCCACTGAAAATCTTATTAATCTAGAAAAAGGAAGTATTGTTAATGGCGAATATTTTCCACCTCACTCTCTTCTGAGCCTGCCTGCCTGCATCCACGAGCGTACCTCATATTGGACATTTTACCCTTTGGATTTTCTATTTTCGCCGCACCTGAAGTTGTGGCTTCTTGGAATTTAACTTTGAATCCTCTCTCACAACCTTTCGGGCCTTTTAACGACCTACCTATCTACATCTCATTCTCTCCGCTGGACTTTTCGACACCGGACTTTTTAGCAATCGGACATTTGCTTGCATTTGGGCAGAATTTTGCCCTGTGTTTCTTCCCCTACAACTTTTATTTTATTTTTTCAAATTTTAATTCTTGGCCTTTGCCAACTTATCTATCCCAGCGACTTCCTCTGATGATGAGATTTTGATCTTTGAAAAGCCTGGCTTAAGGAAAATTTAACTTAAATAAATTGCCTTTTTTTGCGGAATATACCTTGCTCTGACCAATTGAATTGAATTTTTATTTGGCTTTTGCTTCTCTAATTCCTTTCCATTCTTCTTCATATCTACTTGCTCTATCCTGGATATTGAGCTGTATACTCTTCACAATAGGTTTTACTTTTCCTAAAAGTTCGCTTTTAGTACACCACTTTATATATATATATATATATATATATATATATATATATATATATATATATATATATATATATATATTATTAAAATTCCTTTAAATCTACACCGAATGTTGTTTAATAGCTCAATAAACAATATATTACCAGAGATCAACATATAATAATTTAATAAATGTTCTGTATTTGCTTTCTGATTATTTTCAAAATACGCATTTTTTCTTGATATTAAATTCCAAATGTGTTCAAAAGACTTCTTTATTGAATTTTTACTTTTGATCAGATTAAACCAATATATATATATATATATATATATATATATATATATATATATATATATATATATATATATATATATATATAGATACGTATATGTTTCATCCAGCCGTCATAAAAATGTTGAACTGAAAGATAGTTGCATGCAAAGCCTAGCTTTGACGGCTTGTATTATTTCTCATTAAAGGTCCCGGCCGACCGGGGGCTACAAATAATTATTTAATAGTAATTATTTAATTATTATACATTTAGATAGATAGATAGATAGATAGATAGATAGATAGATATGGCTATATATAGATAAATATATATATAAAACCACGGGTCACTGACTAAAATTAAATACTATTCAAATATTGTGTGTTTGAAGCATCTAAAAAATAATATCTCCATATGTTTCTCTTTATGCTTATAATTATTATCGCTTGACTCAGTATAAAAACATTTCCAGCAAATGTAAATACGTATGTCCATGGCCTGTATGATACTACGACATGCATATACGAAATTCGGGGGGATTCTAAAACAAGAGGACATAATCTACGACTGACAAGAAATGCTACTAAGACAAGCTAAAAACTGTAATTCTTTAGTAACAGAGTGATTCCCTGGTGGAACGGATTGCCAGAAGAGGTTGTCAAAGCTCCTTTGGTGAACGCTTTTAAAGACAGGTTTGGCTGCCTTATGGAAAGCCATCTTGTAAAATACAACTTCAGAGCCCTGGACTACCCACAGAAACCCACAGTGTCAGTCGGCTAAAGAAGAGGTACAAAGGAATGGTCTAAACTGGATGTAAAGCACCCTACCTGCCTGAAGACACTACTCTAATCTACTATCAAAGTGTAGTATCTGTTCCAATGGATACTGCACCCCATAGACTGGTATTGTATTGGCCTTCGGGGCTTGATTTACGCCGGTCTATGGGTCTGTCCTGTGCAGTTCTAGGAGGTCCACCCTCCCAGGCTTCACCTCCCCTCTTTGGGGAGGAGTAAGTTTATTGCTTACTGTCTGAGGCGCCCCTATCGGGGAATGCCGACGGGACTGCCCATGCAATTTTTAAACCCCACTTTCCCGACCCGACCTTGGGTCACATCTTACTTGTGGGAGTAAGATAAAAACTGGCCTTGTGCCTAACTCCTGGAGAGGAGTAAATCAATACTCTACTCTACTCTAATGAGCTTTGTTCTTCGTATTAAATCTGAATGAAAAAAGAGTCAGCCAAGCCAGTGTGATACACATGAACGTATCTTTTTGTTTCTGAAACGCAAAAGTACTAAATAAATTAAATGAAGGTCTGTCAGTCTGCTTATCTCTCTGTTTGTTCTCTAAAGAGTCAATAACTAGTGAATAGGACATCGGTATGAAATGTGTTTACTGATGAGAACGCCCAGTGCCGGTAGTATTCCGACAGACTAGGAAAAATGTTTTTAAACGTCAGACTGGTCATTAGACTGGGTGCGAATATGACATCATCGAGTGCCCGAGGGAAAACGAATGATGTCAGCATGCAAAATTCTGCATGTTTGGTGGGGTGTACACATGTATTCTACGGACACCAAGCCTGCTATGGGAAAATAATTAGCTAAAGGAAGAGACCACCCCCAAAATTAATAACTTCTTGCAAACGAGGATTCATACTAAAAAAGATCTAAATATTTCATGGGTTGTATTGAATTTGATCCATAGTCATTTAACACAAATTAAGCAAGCTTTCATGACTTTCAATTTCTTCTTAAGACTCATTAAGGAAGACTCCTACTGAGATAAGCTTCTAGGACTGACTTCCAGCCGAGACCTGAAATAGAAGACTCACATCTAGTATGTTGCTAATGTTTTCTGAAAAATGGTTGGATTATTCTAGAAAGTATCTCACTTCCTCTACCTGTCTAAGAGCCAGATACGTCATAAGATAGTGTACTGTTGCCACATCTGGGCAGGTGCTGCTCAAAGCACTTTTTTCTGCCTTTACAAAGTACAAAGTCGACTTTGAAATCTAATGGGAGATGTTCTATTTTCTACAGAAATGACGTTGCTAGTGATAGGGACTCGACTGAGCTCCAATCTCTGTTTCTATCTGCAAAACACTCACAGTAAGAACTCGTCTAGCTACTACCATTGTAAATAAGTTTCTTTTCGTCTTCTCTGTATCTGGAGCTTAACGGGGCTTCCATGAGAAGAATCCGTTTTCAAGAATTACCCGTCCGTGGAACATAATGCCACGGGACTGCTTCCAATCTGACTACAACATGGTCGTTTTCAGGTCAAATGTTAGTAAATGCTTGTTGAGACATTCTCATAAATCATCAAATTCTGCCCACTGTCAACCATCGTCTCCTATCCTCAAGGTGTTTGTCTCACCATCCATCTAACAAGCTCATTAACACTCGAGTGGTCTTTGAGTATTAATAATCGATGACTCATTAGTACAAAAATACTATATATTTTTTAAATTTTATTATAATACTAGACCACCCGTGACCCGTTGGGTCAGTTTGTTATATTAGCTATGGAATTCATGTATGAGCGTGACACTTGTGGCATAAAGAAAATAGTTTTTTTTTACATAACAGAAGCATTTCTATGAAAGTATATTAAAATGAAAAAAGAATATAGATAGATTTCTATGAGTCGTTCTGTTTATTATAATTGTTTTTTTTTAAATTACAGTTACTGAATTATAAGTGGTTGGTTAGGGCGATTTGAGAAAGGAAGGGGGTACAGCCGTGGCCACCGAGAGACAGCAGGCTTTCTCGCGTACGTAACGAAAACAGAGGGAGTAGGAGTGGTGAAATCTATGAGAGGGAAAGTGGGAGGTGGTTTCGTTCACCGACCGCTAGTATTGCTGATATTAATAATGAGTGTTGTTTTTTTGTTTGTTTTTTTTTTTTTTTTTTTAAAGGGAGTTTTTTTGAAACTGCGACAGACTTTACGAAGTCCTCCCGTTGAATGTTTTTAGCCGTGAAGAAAACAAATAAACTATTTGATGAAATTAAATGAAATTGTTTAAAAATTTCCAGAATGAAAAATTTCATGCGTTCGTTAATCATAATAGAGAATAACGGAATTGGAATAACAGATTGAAGACGATGCTATTTACGCATGCGCAACCGGATGTTGAAAACCGGAAAGCTGAAAGCTGATTGCAAACATACAAGAACAATAGAGTTTTAGTATTATATAGATTAGCAGAACTCAAGAAAATCCTGCTTACACTGAACCCAATATTGGTAAGGTTTATCGATTTTTTAAATTATCTATATGTATTGATTATTGTTTCCTTTAATTATAAAATTATAAATAATAATGAACATTTAAACGTTGAAATTATTTCATAACTGAGTAAAACCATTATCACTGCATTTTACGTACGTCGAGCCGAGTAATTGCTTTGCATATGTAATTTAGAAGTTTTCTGAAATTGCATATACTAATAGATATATACACAAACACTGGAAGGGAGGTACTATTTTATAGGATAAAATATATTTGTAAATAAATTAATATTTCTAAGTTATAAAAGAAGGATGTAGTTTGATTTAAACATAGTGTGTAATATATATATATATATATATATATATATATATATATATATATATATATATATATATATATATAATTTTCGCGTCGACCAAACTTTTTGGTCTCTGGTGGTAGCTAGTATAATATGTTTCGAAGTATTCTTGATTTTGCTATCACTCGAACGCTTTTGACCTTCATGGCGTCATGAGGAGTAGATTTTTATTTTTAAGAAAACGTAAGTCATAATGTTTTTTGATAATTTTCTTGAAGGTTGTTAGTAGGAGGAAATGGAGAGTTAAAAAAGGAAAGGGGTGTGGTATAGTCTATTATTACTATTTTTTAAATTTATGTATTTATGACTTTTTTAGTTATATTATTTTCTTATACTTTATTTATTTATTTATTGTATTTTATTTTTTTAATGTTTTTTTGTATATTTATTATTTTATCAAGAACACTCGGAAGCATATTATTCCGACAACAACTAGAGACCAAAATGCTTTCTCAACGGATCGACAATATATAAAAAATCACCAAACGCGAAAATGTTGTGTCATTTAATAACGCCTGTATACATAATTAAAAATGCGGAAATATTAGTTAGAAAGAGGACTGCAAACATGATAAAGATGACAGTGAAAATAAGCAAGTAATATTTATAACTAAATAAGTTAAATCTAAACAAAGAATTGTATTTTCACTTTTATCTTCATTTTGTTTATAGTCTCCCTTCTAACTACTGGGTATATTACAGATTGTTAATAGCCTTCTATATATTGCCTATGTATAATTTTTCTGAGAAATATTTATAAAAAGGGTTTATTAGAGTATATAGATATTGAAGAATCTGACATAGATATTAAATAATTGATTTATAGGTAATTAGTAATACAGTACAGTCAGCTAGATACATTCTGAGGAATCTGGCATATATAGATAACACTCTTAGATAAATAGATGAACATATATTGATAAAAAGATATATAATTAGACACGAACAGAAAGAGGTAGAGGTGTGCAAGATAATTATATAGGAAATACTTAAGCAGGCATATTCTAAAGTAAATACACATTAAGTGTCGGTCAGACTTAGAAAATTAGGTTTCAACGTTGGTTTTTTAATTGCATACGAAATAAATTATTCCTAGAGTGTGTTAATTGTATTATAAAGATAGCAATATATGGTAATCGCAATTGCACCACTTGTCAGACATCTTCAAGTTTGATACTAGTTACCATAAACCATCGCACCACCTCTGAATTTGATTTATAAATAAAATATGAATACAAAAATATAAATAAATAGATTAATTTTGTAAACCAAATATAAACATATTATGTCAAAAAATATTTAGGTATATGCGATAATTGTTATTGTGTATTGTCTGTGTAAAGAAATGTATTTCAGTTTCTATGACTATTGTCATGCCTGATATGGCCTTTTCGCACGCTAAGGCTATATTTGACTCAGTTTCTATGTAAACGAACATGTGGGAACACTATTTTACTGACTAGTAGAGATTATATAAAAATGTTGTAAATAGAAAAGCATATATTTCTGTACGGATTGCTTTTGTCATGTATTTGACTTTATTACGTCAGTCTTCAAGTTTGTTTCCTCATGAAAATGACAAGCGTGGCAGAAATTATACTGGAAATCGAATCACTCATCTGAAAAAAGAGTACATACTCTTTATTAAGTTTTGAAAGTTACAAAAAAATGTAAGGTTCTCTTTTCTATGTATATTCTAAGATTGCGATAGAGAAGAGAATGTTTGAATTTTTAAAAAATAATTAATAATCAGGACACACCACTTTGTTAGGTGTTTTATAAGCTTCTCAAACGCTAGTCGGGGTAGTAATTAATACGAAATTATCTAACGCACTCTGTAAAATGATAAAATGATCAAAAGTAGAATTATAAAGTATTTCTTTTATGGGTTATAGGTACGTATATAGTATGCGCACCGGGGCGGTGATAGGTACGTATATAGTATGCGCACCGGAGTGGTGATAGGTACGTATATAGTATGCGCACCGGGGCACAGATAGGTACATATATAGTATGCACACTGAGGCGGCGATAGGTACATATATAGTATGCGCACTGAGGCGGCGATAGGTACATATATAGTATGCGCACCGGGCGGAGATAAGTACCTATACAGAAGGCGCAGACAAAGGTGGTACTTTTTATAGAAATATGTCATACTTTTGCCCTGGGAAACGGAAGAGGAATGGTGGGGAACAAACAGCTTTCGCAAAAGGCAAAATGAGAAAGTAGCGGTGAAATGGGGCGACCAGAAAAGAGAAAAGTAGAAAGATAAAGATAGGGCTATAAAGAGAGGGAGAGAAATAGAAGTTTGAATATAAAGATGTTACACACGCGATTTTCCTTCTATGTTATGTTTTTATGACCCCGAGCAACGCCGGGTAGCCCTGCTAGTTAGTAATAAAAGAGAAAACAGCTGATAGGATGAGATAAACTCGTTGAATTCCAACAAAATTTAAACATGTACTAATAAGTATTGATTTACTCCTCTCCAGGAGTTAGGCACAAGGCCAGTTTTTATCTTACTCCCACAAGTAAGATGTGACCCAAGGTCGGGTCGGGAAAGTGAGGTTTAACAATTGTCTGGTCAGCCCCGTTGGCATTCCCCGGTAGGGGCGCCTCAGGCAGTAAGCAATAAACTTACTCCTCCCCAAAGAAGGGAGGCAAAGCCTGGGAGGGTGAACCTCCTAGAACTGGACAGGACAGCCCCATAGACCGGCGTAAATCAAGCCCAGAAGGCCAAGACAATACCAGTCTATGGGGTGCAGTATCCATCGGAACAGATACTACACTTTGATCTTAGCCAAAAGGCCAAGCCAATTCGAATATAAACCATACTTTATATATAGTTTCTGCTTATGAAGCTAAACCAGTGAATCAAATAGAAAACAAATATAAATTTGTCTTATATATTTTTTTTACGCTATTTTTTTTATATATATATATATATATATATATATATATATATATATATATATATATATGAAAAATATTTGTTGGACGTATACGTTTCGTCTCTTTTCAATCAAGACTCTTCAGCGTAGAAGTATGACTATTCACTACCGGTCACTCGGTTCGAAACCCTGGATTATAAGTATTTTTCAACTTCAATCCAACGTCTTAAACCTCGCGGCCAATATCCGAACAGCTGATAAACTGTGGTAGTTTAAATACATTTATAAGCGGAGATGAGCGACACAGGCATTCTACTTATATTAAGGAATGATGCATTATAAAGCAAATGACGTCACGCTGTATTTGCACTACTACTAAAGTGCTCTACTAATTATTAAGGAGCAACAAATATGAAAAATATTTGTTGTTGTTTATTATCTACGGACGTATACGTTTCGTCTCTTTTCAATCAAGACTCTTCAGCGTAGAAGTATGACTATTCACTACCGGTCACTCGGTTCGAAACCCTGGATTATAAGTATTTTTCAACTTCAATCCAACGTCTTAAACCTCGCGGCCAATATCCGAACAGCTGATATATATATATATATATATATATATATATATATATATATATATTTAAAAAATTATATTTTGTTATTTTTATAGAACTTTTATAATCTTTTCGCTCTAAATATAAAAGAACGTTGTAGTTTTTGATCGGAAACTTGTTATTATGTTAGCGTATTAGCTTAGCAGTTTATTACTACTATATTTTAGTGTTTACTATTGTTTAATTTTTTATTTTTCTTACGCTGGAAAGAATATTATTCCGAATAAAGTTGCGCGAAACTAGGTCTGCTAGATTTTTTGCTTCCTAAATATTATTACTTTTTTACAAATGACCAGCGCTTTTCTATTGTGTTTTAGCCCAGTCTCAATCGTTGACATAGCATGTTTTTTGTTCTATAAAACGTCTGCAATCGAGAAATTTGTGAATAAGTCGAGGTCTGTCTTAAACTTCTGAAACTGCGATGTGTATGATTTATAGAAAGTATTTTCTTAAAACTCACAATAGACGACGTTCTGTCGACCTTTCTATGTCATATCATCAGGTTTCCCGATCTTAGTTGTTTACTTCTTTATACTCACAGTTACTTAAGCCTACCATCCTTCAGCCCACTTATTTGGATCATCCAAAGTGTACTGTGATTTCTCATGGATTTTGTGGAATCGAGTTTCACGTACTTCGTCGCCTTAGTAAAACGCTTCTCAATGCTAGCTGCACTTATATGAGTCTGTGTTGTATTTCTGCTGTGCCTAAAAGTCTTACGACAAACACCAATGCATAAAAGTACATTGATATATCCTTATTGTCGATGGTGGTGAACAAGTGGTATAAGTGAGAAAGACGAAGCACGCACAGTATTTACTAGAGTGGGTTTCCCAGTAAACGATCATTAGTCGACTCTCGATCTTAATTTTGGGTTATTTTATGTAATAATTTGAGACACCTACGCATCCACATGTAAACGCTAATTCCGGTATTTCGCCTTCGCTGTCAATGTACCCACGCTCCTAGGGCGTTTATTTAGCGACGTAGCATTCCCGTCTAAAGATAAACGTTTGTGTGTAAGGATACTATTTGCAGGTGGTTTTAAATCAATAAACAATCATTTTCTTTCCGAAGACTTGTTCCCGTGTCAATAAACGCTGTTTTGTTTCTTCCGGCCAAATGCCCGTATGTGTCAAGTACTGTATATTCCTAATATACTGATTATTTCCGATACACCCGGCCCGATATTTAACAGCTGTCGTGAGCGTTTCTTCACTGAACCCAATTTGAAACTTT
Organism: Sepiola atlantica; assembly: GCA_963556195.1. Lineage (NCBI taxonomy): Eukaryota > Metazoa > Mollusca > Cephalopoda > Sepiida > Sepiolidae > Sepiola > Sepiola atlantica. The sequence continues at coordinate 54,242,140 of OY744518.1, forward strand.
TAAAATACTTTACCCCTAAATACATACCAACGACTACGTAATAGGTTTTCAGTCACAGCGTGTTGTAATCGATTTTTATTGCGCAACAAAAAGTTCTTAAACCGTCTTCTAGAACTTCTGTTCTGGGTTTTGTTATATTAGCTATTGATTTCTTGATCGTCTGATCACACCTGCTAAGCTGGTCATATCGAGTTTCATGGAAGTCGGCAATCGCAAAACGCGTTTGACGATTGTCGACTAGCATGCAGTAACACCATCAGTTATTTATTTAACTTCGTCCACACACCTCTATAAAAAAGTTGTCTACGTCAGTTGATCAACCCATCAATCAATCACAGTTGATTTTATTGTTAAACGCGCAGATAGAATGGACGCATCTTATTTTCTATCCGTCAACGCATCTTTAAAAGAGGTTTTGTTCGTCAGTGGGTCTGTCATGCTTACGTTTAAAATAGCATGTTTGGTACGTCTCTATATGGCAGTCTGCTTGTACGTCGGTTTTTCGGTCTATCGGTTTGTCATGCTTGTGTTACATAACGCGGGCCGTGTTTGGATGGAAAAGTTTGAAGTGCACCTTAAAGGTCAATGGTGACCCCAGACGGAAGTGGATCAAACCACGTCACCTCCGATCGAGGATTTTTACTCTCTTACTTCTTCTTCTTTCGTGTGAATCAAATGATTCTGGTGTTGGCATTAGTTTCCCCGATGTTTTTCCAGTTAGAAATATTTCTGGAAAGACATCAGGTACTTACGAGAAGGACCACGAGATGGTTGCCAACACCCCTAAGCGAAAGTGATACTGCGGAACCGACTGGATTCGAACTTGGAACACCCAGGTCTTCAGGCCGTGTCGTTATTCACTTAACCACCGTCACCTCCCTGTTCTCTTACTGGTGAGACTTTAAGCAGGAAAGAGGCCACCGGGGGATCGCATAATATAACAAGATGTATCGAGACGATCTATCCGTCTATCTATCCGTCTATCTATCTTTCTCTCACACGAAAGTGACCAATTCTTCTTTTGTGTTCTGCAACTGTTTTTCTCTTTTTAAAATAAACTTTCTATAAATAAAAAATGGTGTCCGAGTGTTTTTTTTTTATCTACAGACAAGCAAACACCTGGGTTCGATGACGACATGGGTGTATAATGCTTTACACACGCGTCGGGAAGTGAAAATATAACATTTGACTTTGAAATAGCTTTATCAGCATAACACGCGCAAATTGAATTGATGCATAGTGAGAATATGAGTTTGTGTTTTAATGTTAGTACTTAAAATAGTGTACACCATCTGTCAAGCATAACAGAAAGCATTATGCTTCGCTAGTGTTTGGCACTAATATCCATATTCATATGAAATGACATCTCAATTTGTAAAGTTAAAAAATACGTTTTAGTCGATGTAACCACCGACCGTCTTCAGGTACGTCTTGTCGGACTCGGGAATAGTTACCTAATTTTGAACGGATACTTTTTGTTACTCCACATGGGTAGCTTGTTCTCATTCCCTCAGCCATGACCGGGTAGAAGTCTTATGTAATTCTTAATTGTATTCTTAGTATCGCTCGTACGTTGTGAGAATAACATCCAATATGAGAATAGTATATAATCGGAATAATCCAAATAACAAAGATTATTAACCATCATCTAAAAAATTCCGAAACTTAAAAAAAAACGTCACGAACCAAAAAGTTTAAAAAACGAAAAAAGAAAAAAAGAAAAAGTATAAAACCGCATAAAACGAAGCAAGAAAGAAAAAAAAGAAAAAGTATCAAACCGCATAAAAAGAAGAAAAAAAGAAAAAAAAAACAAAAAGTATCAAACCGCATGAAAAGAAGAAAAAAAGAAAAAAGAAAAAGTATCAAACCGCATGAAAAGAAGAAAAAAGAAAAAAAAAGAAAAAGTATCAAACCGCATGAAAGGAAGAAAAAAAGTAAAAAAAAGAAAAAGTATCAAACCGCATAAAAAGAAGAAAGAAAGAAAAAAAGAAAAAGTATCAAACCGCATAAACAGAAGAAAAAAAAAAGAAAAAGTATCAAACCGCATAAAAAGAAGAAAGAAAGAAAAAAAGAAAAAGTATCAAACCGCATAAAAAAAAGAAAAAAAGAAAAAAAGAAAAAGTATCAAACCGCATGAAAAAAAGAAAAAAAGAAAAAAAAGAAAAAATATAAAACCGCATAAAAAAAGAAAAAAAGAAAAAAGAAAGAGAAATTATCAAACCGCCTGAAAAGAATAAAAAAAGAAAAACGAAAGAAAAAGTATTAAACCGCATTAAAAGAAAAAAAAAAGAAAAAAAAGAAAAAGTATCAAACCGCATAAAAAGATGAAAAAAAGAAAAAGTATCCAACCGCATGAAAAGAAGAAAAAAAGAAAAACGAAAGAAAAAGTATCAAACCGCATAAAAAGATGAAAAAAAAAAAAAAAATAAAAAGTATCAAACCGCATAAAAAGAAGAAAGAAAGAAAAAAAAGAAAAAATATCAAACCGCATAAAAAGATGAAAGAAAGAAAAAAAAGAAAAAGTATCAAACCGCATGAAAAGAAGATAAAAAGAAAAAAAAAGAAAAATATCAAACCGCATAAAAAGATGAAAGAAAGAAAAAAAAGAAAAAGTATCAAACCGCATAAAAAGATGAAAAAAAGAAAAAAAAGAAAAAATATCAAACCGCATAAAAAGATGAAAGAAAGAAAAAAAGAAAAAGTATCAAACCGCATGAAAAGAAGATAAAAAGAAAAAAAAAGAAAAAATATCAAACCGCATAAAAAGATGAAAGAAAGAAAAAAAAGAAAAAGTATCAAACCGCATAAAAAGAAGAAAAAAAGAAGAAAAAAAAGAAAAAGTATCAAACCGCATGAAAAGAAGAAAAAAAGAAAAAAGAAAAAGTATCGAACCGCATAAAAGGAAGAAAAAAAGAAAATAAAGAAAAAGTATCAAACCGCATAAAAGGAAGAAAAAAAGAAAAAAAAGAAGAAGTATCAAGGAAGAAAAAAGAAAGGACACGTTTAATTATAAAAACAGGGCATAGAATTTCTTTCTGAGTTAATTTTAAAAAGTGGGGTTCCCGAACTTGCTATTTTCTTCCTCCCTTTCCTCTAAACAATTAAAATGGTTTCGTCCGAATTACTTTTTAACCGTTACGTTTGTGTGACGGGACGGATATATATATATATTTACCTAATATATATATATATATATATATATATATATATATATATATATATATTTACCTAATATAAATAAATACACATTAGTCTTTATTATAAAGTATAGAATAAAAAAGTATTTAATGTTAACAGTTAAGAATATAAACAGAAAATAATATATTTTATGCTGAAATTATGTATGTGTATATGTTTGTATGTACATGATTACCTCCTAAATTAATTAACGGACCACTAAGAATTTTGGAAGACAACTACTAGGTGTTAGGAGTAGTAATGGAGATTATATTTAGTTTTTTTAAAACATTTTTTTAACATAGTTCACCCCAAACAAGGCAGACCGCCACTGTAGACGTAAGAGGCTACTGAGAAAAAGGATGAGAGTTTTTTAAGGTGGGGGCGGTCAACCTAAATTGGGAGCTGTGCAGCGAGATGTCTGTTTACATTAGTTTTAAATTTCTGCATGTCAGTACCGTCAGGAAAACAGGGAGCAGGGAGGGAGTTCCAGAGTCCAGCAGCACGAGGAAAGAAGCCTTTGGAGTAGAAAGCTCTTCGACATCTGGGGACCTCTACAGTGAATCGGTGGGATTTGGACGATTGTCGGGTTGGTCTAGTGAATTTACGTCGTTGGAGCACCAGAGCAGCAAGTTCATCATAGCACAATCCATTGAAGTACTTGTAAAACAGGCATAAGGAAGCAATATGGCGGCGGTCGGATAGGGGCTAGAGCTTGGTGGATGGTGAGGGACCTATTAAGTTGGCGACTCTTTTTTGGACCATTGTCGAAGAGGAAGAGACTAGTGGATGATGCACCAGCCCATATGTGGCAACAATACTCCATGCATGGGCGGATCGTGGCTTTAGGATACTGTCAGGTATGAGAAGGTTACTAGCACGGTAGAGGGAACCCACCTTCTTTGCAGCAACCCTGGCAATGTCTTCAATGTATTTGTTCCAATTCATGTTATATTGACAGTTAGGCCGAGGAGTTTTAGGCAAAGAGGGATGAAAATTATATAGTGAATGGTATTAGATATGAATTAATAAATATTCCCGAAATTTGAGTTTTTTAGAGGGAAGATTTTAAAAGGTGTTTAGGGGAATAATATAGGCATAACCTCCCACGTATCAACTCACATTTCAGATATGTGTTGATTTGGATCCATAGTTATTAAGCATTAATTGAGCAATATTCTCTGAACTTGAATTTCTGCTTACGACCACTTAAGACAACGATTTTAGATAATTTCTAGAATCAAGATTACATAATGGATTTTGATCATAACTAGAATTAAGATTCTAGTTTAGTATTATTATATCTTGATTTTAATAATCGTCAGGGGATAAAAAATGGTGCAAAACTGTTCTGTTCGGGGACATGATTTTAGATCCTTCTAGTATATATATATATATATATATATATATATATATATATATATATATATATGTATATATGTATATAAATTATTATTATTTAATGTATATACAGGTTTATGATAGAACAATGCATTTAGTATATATATTTTTCAGTACGTACTTGAACAATGCTCAATACGTTAATAGACCGTATTATTATTATTATTATTATTATTATTAGTAGTAGTAGTAGTAGTAGTAGTAGTAGTAGTATGAAAATATACTTCTCCCTAATAAGCTGCACAGAAATCTTTGTGTTTCATTATCGGAAGAGATTACCAAGTTCATTCATGATTTCCTCTGGGAATGAAACAAACATTTCAGTATAGCTTACTTTCCATAAATATATTTTCATATTATATATACACACAAAAATGTGACGCTTGAGGTCACCCATTGAGCTCGGTTATAGTGTTTGAATGATGAAAAGTTAGTTTACAAAGCCAGTTAAATATTTAAAGACAACATCCAAAATTACATTCTTTCTGTTAGCTATATGATCCCCTCTCTTTTTCTCTAGTTGGGCTACTAGTTAAATAATATTACTACCTCTTTTAATATTCCTTTTAGTTTATAATGAACTTGTAATGTAGTTAGCTTGCTAATACAGTAATTAGCATAGCCGGGTTTTATCACCTATAAGTAGCCGGCATAGAATAATCAGTTTCTGCATATCGAAATCTTTGATGCGACATAAATATAACAGAAGCGTTTAATGTTTCCCTTCCGAAAACAGAAATAACGTTTGTCTTTTGAAAATCGAAATATCGAAATATAAATATTCAATCATCCCGGACAGTAAGTGAAAAGATTTATTGAACATCGACAAATAAATAAATGCATTTTATTGAAAAGAAATATCGCACATATTATCTCAACTTATTTATTTTTGTTTATCTCTTCTTTCACCGTTGCGGTCTCTACCGCATTGCAAATAGACTTATTATGTGCCCATATACATATTCGCCAGCAATGCCATCACACTCTTCTATATTCTTATGTAAATAGCAAGTTATGAAAAAATATTTATGGGCAATAAATATACAGAAGCGTCCGCGTTCCATTCCCGTAGGGAATCGTCAAGCCAAAATTCCCTACAAGGATGAAATGCAGAAGCCTCTGTGTAGCTTAATTGTCATAAATATATATGTATAACTTACTATCTAGCTCTACTTACGTATTGAGCACTGTTGAAGTAAATACTGAAAATCTATACATAACATATAATATCTCCTAATATTTTATATCTATGACCGTCTGAGATTGTTATTTCCTTGCGCTGATGAGAGCCATAAGCTCGAAACGACGTCATACATAGGAAAACATATGAAATGAATTAATATTATTATGATATATATATATATATATATATATGAGTTCTGTTGACAGCTTGCTATGCCCGCTGAATTTGGGATTTAGACGTTAATTTACTCTCCCATTTCCACGGCAATACGGGTTGGCCACATCGGCTACCGCTTTGACTACCGAGTCATATATGACTTTGTTATTGGGGTTCGAATCGCGTGACCTGCAGGTATTGTCTCCTCCCATACTGATGATTACAGGGTTGCATTAAACACATGTGTATATGTGTCAATTTGAAAATAATATTTATTCATAAATAATTGTTATATATATAATATATATATATACACATATATAATATATATATATATATATATATATATATATATATATACATGTGTGTGTGAGAGTACTTTGTATGCTCATAAATAACTCTTAGGTTATTGAACCTATGAACGTTAATATCTTTAACTGGCACAGATTGTCGTAAAGAAATTATGCTGATCTTTTTTCCGCATAAAGTAGTCACCGAGATCACATAAAACTCTTCACTGACGATTTGTTTACCTTTGATTTTAATAATATTTAAGATAATATCTTCACTTACTTATACACGTATAAATCATTATACATCCGCTGACAAAACCACTTGACGCCGTTTATTTAAAAGAGAAGTCACATTACAAAAGAGAAATGAGTTACTTGTGTACTCATGTGATAAAGAGATATCCAAGTAGATAGACGAATAGCTTGTATCGCTACACCTAACTACATTGTACGTGCCAGCACCCTGATTGGGACCGACGTCTTGGAAGTCTCTTCACGAAAGAGAGAATCATTCTCCGCCCAGAAGTCACTTGGATTCCTCGACCTTCGTTATGGGGTCACGTTTGACCCTTAGGTATCAGTCAAACTTTTCCATTCAAACAACGGGCATAGTTATGTAGCATTATTCGACATATTTTGACAATTTTAAGACTCTCTAGTCGGTGTTTAAAATTTAATAAGCTCATAAATCTAATTTTCATTTACGCTGTTAACAGACAAAAGTACAAAGATTTTCTATAAATAAATTAAGAAATATTCTTATATGATCTAATAAGCTCTTTAAGTTACGAAATCACATTTTTTAATGATCAAACCATTTCTAGTGTAGTATCTCTTCTCTTAGCTAAATATTTATCCCATTGCAGGTCTGTCGTCCGTAGCATACATGTATGTACCCTACTAAACATGCCGTCTTCCGAAAGTGTACATTAATGAGCAATATAATGTTTGCTTATTGTGTCTTAGTAACCAATTGGTAAAATAAAAAAGAAACTACAGCAAGATAAATTGTGGATGTTTAAAAATGTTGCTGCAAGATTTTGAGTTTCTCCATTGTTACACCTAGATTGAATATGGATGTAAGAAAAAAAAAACAAGATACCTTTATGATGTACTTAATTGTGAGGGAAAATAAACACCGTTCACCAAAAATTACGGAATTCCATCCAGTAGTTTTGTTTTAATAAAATAAATTCAACTTTTAGCCATACGCGGAATATGTAGTATCTATCGTACATTGGAAACGACAACGATGTCTACATCCGAGAGATAAGAGTATCCTTATTATCTCCCTTACATTGCTCATTCTGTAATTATCTGTAATCTGTAATTATCTCCCTTGTATATTTCTCATGTATATAAAAATGAGTGCTTACGTGTATCTCTCTCTAATGCACCCAGCGACCGACGAAGAACAACGTGTTTGTGTCTTTTTTTACCTCTGTCCTTTTGCTCGTATTATTGTCTTACTTTCACTAATAACCACATCATAACATAATATAGCCGCCATTGTCTGCATCATTATGAAAGTCACGGGAGTAAATTCAAACTTTGGAGAGAAAAGTCAACCTTATTTTTGTTTCAACGAAAAAATATGAATTATTTTCCTTTAATATTATGAAAACAGCGACAACATTCCGCGTACGGCTAAAAGTTGAATTTATTCTATGAAAACAAAACTACTGGATGGATTTCCGTAATCTTTTGTGAACGGTATTTATTTTCCTTCACAAGTAAGTACATTATAAATGTTTCTCCATATTTTTTGCGACATCTATATTCGATGTAGGTGTCACCATTGAGAATCACCTAAGATTGAAATGCTTTTTGCTGAAAGCCAATTCCAAACAAAGTAGAATTCAAATTAATGGAAAAAACATTCATTTTGCTTTTAATGGAGACATTCACCTTATTTACTGAATGCCTCTGGTTAAACTTAGCCGTGTTTCTTAGTGCAAGTCTTAATTAATGACAATAAATAATTGAGTGTACGGTGACCAATTCTTTTGAAGCATTGGAAACATAAATTATGAGAAAATAAAGCTAATTGCACGAATTTAAGAATGTATCATAGCGTCTGCGTGCAATCTATGGTAATCACGAACAGGGTGGGAGGACGCACGTATATGGGTGAGTGGGTGTGCGTGTATGCTCTTCTAAAGGACAACTTGTTTTTGTTTTTTTAATGTACAAATACAGAAAATGAAACGAAAAACAACATGAACGACGATTTCAACTCTACAAAAGTATGTATAGTACAGGGTGTCTTGCCCAAAATATGGCACACACGAATCGTTAATAAAATACACAATTCTTTCTGCAATCAAACTCCATTTACAACAAATAAACATCAATCTTTACGTGACTTGTCCACCAAGTTTCAGGCACGAATGTCCAGTAGTCATTGTTTGTATAAAATACCCCTAATCCACCTCGAGTTGCTAAATCCCATTCTTTTAGTGTAGCTGCCCCTAGATGTCGAAAGCTTATGTTCTACTCTGATAGCTTATTTCCTCGAACACCTTGCCTTTGGAATTCCATTCCTGCTCTCTGTTTCCCCGACTGTACCAACATGCAGCAATTTAAATGTAATGTGAACAAACATCTTACTGCTTAACTCCCCACTCATGTTTCTTCTTATAAATCTCGCCCTTATAACAGGATCGCCTTATGATTAAATGGCAATATGCCTTGTTTAGGGTGAATAAACGTATACAAAAACACTGCGGGTTACAACGTGCACATTTCTTTTAATAACTAACAAGCTAATAAAAACGAAATCTGATTAGCATAATAACAAAACGTGAGAGGAATGCAGCATCAGTTCAAAACAAGGTAATGTTTTAACTGACGGTGATAAATTCGAAACCGAAGCCGAAGCAGTGACGGACCCAGTGCATTTGGCAGCGTTAATCAGCCTCTCTGTATTTTCTATTTCTTTTATCGCATTGTCCACCCTGTCTTTAATACCTACCAGTCGTTTTTTTCCTCGTATTTGCATAGATTTTGTCAGTGTAATCCTTCTGGTGCAGTGAATTGTACATGGTCATTAGTTCATTATTTCCACAGTTCTTTTTTGTCTAGTTTATGAAGGGTAAAGCGTATCTCACTCGGGACACTGCCCAGCTACTTATTTCTTTTATTAGGTTTCTACTAAATATTTATTTTCCAAAAGCAGTTTCTACTACATAATTTATTTTAATTTTTACTCTCTAGGAGTTCTAACACCAGTTGTTATCAGTGATTACTGACCGTTAAAAACAAATAGCTTTCTCTGGGGTCTTATCGGGGTTCCAGTACACTCCGCTTTCTTGTATTACCATTGCAACCCACTTAATGTTCTCAAACCAGCTGTTTCCAGTGAGTTATTGTCTGTAACAGTCAGCGTTTTTCACTAGAATCTGAATCACAATAAGATATATTTCTAGTTAAGGTCTTAGTGGTACTATCTCTATTCAGTCTTTCAATTATTTCACCCACATACATTCTGTGATTCTACTGCTGTTTTTTGGGGAGTGAACCGATTATTATATTATTTTAATATATTTACACAAGTACTCAGTGTTCGTTTTCATATGCCATTTCTATACTTCGCTCTTTTTCCAACTTTCTTTTCTTTTTGTTTTTGCTTGGGATGGCGCATCCTACCGGATGCTAAACATTAACGATTTATTTTAGAGACTCCAAACAAGAGATTATTTTAAGATTCTAACCGTCCCTTTCAGTACAATTGTTTGGATCTCTCTTGCACTTTGTTCACCGGGTATATTCGTCAGTTAGTTTTAAAAATTACTTTTCGTGAGTCCAGTGGCTCTTATGATTACTAGAATTATTCAAATATTCCTACGATTCCAGTTGCTTTTCATGTCGTACATAAGATTTTGGTATTTAGTTTTCTTCTCCCTCTTAGCTCTGTTTAAGCAAGCATCATTAGGTACACTAACGTCACAAAGATTTCTACTTTGCATTCTTGTGCCATCTCTCTATTTCAGGTTTAACAGCTCCGTTTTCTAAGTATGTAGTTGTAGGGATTGCATAGTCATAGTGGATAGTGTATGACTCATTTCCATCAGTTCTTTCTGGTATACGTTCCATGGACTTGCTTCTACACTGGATATTAAATTTGTTGCAGATGGCCTAGTTGAACTATTTTTTTTCTTTTAATTGTGTTCGGTCCCAGGTTAGTTTAAATTACATGTGATTCGTCAGTATAACCTGGTTATGTGGCTTCGTTTTCGCACTCTAGGATTTTTTAATATGCAATCTGTTTTAATCTGTTGTTTGTATAGTATTAATCTGTCCTTTTATTCAAGGTTTTGCAATTGTTTTTTTCCCAGTTTTGTTTCTGAAGGTTTCTGATTTCTCATACGATTATTAGTATTATGCTAGTTTTTATATCGCATAGCCCTTTCAGCTCTCTGGAAAGGGTCATATATTTACCTTATTTATTTTCTCCTTCAGCTAAAATTTGTGATCAGCTGGGACGGCTAAATATGTTATTTGACAGGTTTCCTCTGCATGTATCTCAATGCTACAGTGTATATCATGTCTTTCACTTTCGAATACTGGCCCCAGTTCGTTTTTGTTACGTTGATCTGTGTTCAAAATGTGGTCGTCTGAAGAGATCCCAGTGTGCTTTTTTAAAAAACTTTTATTCACCCCAAACAAGGCACATAGCAACTGAGACGTATAATTAAGGGTCAGATTTATAGGAGGTATCATAAGTAGGGAGTGTTGCAGCAAGATCATTGTTCACTTTTAAATTTCTTCATATTGATACAGTCGGGGAAACAGGGAACAAGGAAGGGAATTCCAAAGACAAGCGGCTAGAGGTAACAATCAATTAGAGTAGTAAGTTTTCCGGCATCTACAGTAAAGGGGTAGTATTTTGCTGCTAGTCGGAATTGTCGAGGTTATTTACGTTCAAGATATACAAGTGTAGTAAGTTCATTAGAGCACATTATGTTGAAGTACTTGTAAAACAAGCGCAAGGATGCAACATTGTCTCCATAGGACATAGGCTAGAGCTTGGTAGACAGTGCGAGACCTATTTGGTTAGAGACTCTTTTTATAACCTTTTTTAAGAAGGAGAGACTAGTGGTTGGTTCACCGACCCAGATGTGGCGACAATGCTCCATGCATAAGCGAATCGTGGCTTTATAGATATATAGAATACTGCACGGTTTGAGAAGTTTACTAGCCCGGTAGTGAGAACTTACCTTCTTTACAGTAGACATTGCCATATCTTCTATGTATTTGTTCCAATTCATACAAGATACTGCCAAATCTACTGAACTATCGTCCAAACACAAATATGTGATTTTATAGTCCTTTAAGGCCAGCTTCATGCATTCACTTATGATGTGGTTTCTGGTTTTGTCTCTTTTCTTACCTATTCAACATTTGCTGTTTTCATGGGTCTTGTTTTTCTTGCTTTTTAGGTTACTTCTTTTGGTTTGAACTATTCTTTTTCGTGGATATCTTCATACATTTGCGAGCACAACTTCATCGTTCCATCTTATAAATAGACAATATAGTAGATCTTATTCCAATTGTTCTTTCCTCATTTAATTGTTCTTCGTATTATACACTTAAGCGCTGATTTTATTAGCGGTAATTAGCATTACTGTATATTGTATCATGTATGTCTTTACTTCTTTAATTGAGTGTAATACAATAAAAGTAAGATTTTATCTGATGCCGCTCTTAAGTCGAACGTGAAATTAAAATACACTTTCTTGACTTTCCGGCTAGGATAAAAATGTAGTATATGTTCTGTCCAAAGATGGTACAATGATATTGTGGAGTCTAGATATACACTCCCACCCCTTACCAGATATATTAGATTAACCAGAATACTTAGATTAGTATGTGTCAGTTTGAATAAAGGTGGTACAATTATATTACGGAGTCCGCCTTTCCATAGAGTTGAAATATTTTAAAGCACGGCAGCAATATACAACTGATGCAGAATGCGGAATTTCCACAGGTCCCTCTAGTTATATATACTTCTAATATACTTATGTGTTTTTTATTAGAAATATATGTTGGAGTTTGGCAGCATTTATTCATTCGGGCATATTGCTATTTATTTTGTTTAACGTTCTTTCAAAAACACAAACAAAACAAACCTTAACATAACTGCACATTTTCCAAAGGCATATTGTTGTACTCAACTTTCTCTATTTTTTTTTCTTTCTCTACGTTTCGACAAACTTTAAAGGTCTCCTGGAGGGAATGTTGACGTATGCATATTATCAAATTAAATACGCATAGGCAACTGAAAGGAGATAAAGATGGCTATACTTACTCGAGAGTTTGACAAATAAAGTGGAAAAGCGAAACTTCAAAACAAAATCATGACTTTTGAAAAATTATATTTATCTTAGGTAAGTATTCTCTCTCTCTCTCTCTATCTATCTATCTATCTATCTATCTATTTATATATATATATATATATATATATATATATATATATATATATATATATAAAACTAATATTTATTATACATATATATGTAATAAATATTTGTTTTGCTTATTATCTATGTACGTATACGTTTCGTCCTTTATAATCAGGCCTCATCAGCATAGAGATATGACAATTAAGTACCGGTCATGCGATTCGAAACCCCGGATTCCGAATATTTTGCAACTCAAATCCAGAACCACTCGGCCAAAGCTGAATAGCGAATAAACAGCGATAATTTTAACACTTTATCTGGCGGCTTTATATATATATATATATATATATATATATATATATATATATATATATATATATATATATATATATATATATATATATATAGTTCGTCGGAGTATGTTGAAATGAAATGAATAAAGTGCCCGATCGAATAATGTTAGAGTTAAAATACAAATTATTTATTTAAAAACTATATGTTGCATATTTCAGAGACGTAAATAAGAAACAAATAAAAGAATAGTACTTTCTCTAAGAGAGACGCTTGCGTGAATAAACAAAGTAATTACAAAAATAAATGAATCTAATTGTAAAATACCTAATCAATAAAAAAATAAATTCATTGAAAAATAAGTAAAGACCTGAATAGAAAAAATGAAATTATATTTGAGAAGTACATACATAAATTAATAAACAAATAAATAAAAACATCGAAAAATAAATACATCAATAAATTGACAAATAAATAAACCAATCAGATAAATAAATAAATCAATTAGCAAATAAATAAATTAATTAAACAATAAATGTATGAATAAAAAATTAGACAATGAATAAATTAATTTAAAAATAAATAAAATAATGAACGAATGATTAAATAAACATAAGAAGAATCGAAATAATGTATACGAAAAGATACGAATAAATATAAAATCTATAACAAAAAAGGTATAAAAAAGATAAAAGTCATCTTGACATTCAGAAAAAGACTTACGCTGTCTTCATTAAAAGATTAATTGCCACTCTTACGAATATAAAATGATATCCGATAATTAAAGATGCAAGCAAATAAGGCAGAATTCAGTTGACATTTTAATCGCTCTTAACTTGCATTTAAAATTTGTCTGGATACTTAAGTCAGATAATTAAATGAAGATCCACTCAGAATTAAACGATACTGTCTCTTAGTAATAACCCGACTTAACGGAACTGAAGACGGGAAGATGTAATAAACAAGACAGAAGACACAGAAAGAAATATTATTTCAAGACAAATTTGCCTATAATTGCTCCACGACAAGAGATTATATATATATATATATATATATATATATATATATATATATATATATATATAGATTTTAATGAACCCAAGATGAAGATAAAAAATATAAAATTACATAACATTACATAAAATTGATACATTCGGTAATGTGGTATTTATAATACTATAAATACCACATTACTAAATACTAAATACCACATTACCGAATTTTATCCTCTGACGAGAAGAGTTTTATATTTGGAAACCAATGGTTTAACAATTAATGTAACTCTTTGCATCTGAACTTTTGATGTAATAAAATTTGTATCAATTTTATGTAATTTTATGCAATTTTTTATCTTAATCTTACCTTCTTTAAAATTGCTTGCTCTACTCAACGTATTGAGCTTTACTTTATCACAATATGTCACTTCACGATACTTCACTTATCGTTAACTCTATTATTATATACACACACACAACCACACACACACACACACATACACACACACACACACACACACACATATATATATATATATATATATATATATATATATATATATATATATATATATATATGAAGCAATCCAACAAAAGATATAAGGATGCTTTGCATGAACTTTGAATTCTAATAAAATTTGATTGACACCTTATTTTATTACTTCATTTTATATTATAATATATATATATATATATATATTTGTATTAAAGGAAATTACATCCGACCAAATTGGTACAGCACGTTACCACACACATTTCAATACTAACACAATTAAAAACAATTGTTTAATTAAATTTTGCAATCTTTTTTTTAATGACGATGGCATTTTTGCTTATTTTGAAAGAAAAAACTTTAACAGAAGCTGAAAAGAGTCTACAAAAGACAGTCACGTGATGATTCCCTTTGTTTGATTCGAACCCGACAGTACCAATGTTGTTCTGATTTTCTGTAATACATATATAAATAAATATTACAGTCTTTTATTTTTTATTTTTTATTTTTTTCTAATAATCGAGCACTCTGCTGGTGTCCTACACAACTAATCTTACAAAGATATATATATATATATATATATATATATATATATATAGTTATAGTTATCTCCGTACACGTGTTTCGCTGTATCTACGGCTCATCCGCGTGGCTGACTATGGTAAGATTCGAACCCACGGAGCTTTTTACCGCTTAGCTACGAAGTTTTGCTTTTAATATGTGTCGTTTTTATTGCTTGTAAATGTTTAGTTATTTGGATTGAGGCGAAAATAAAGTTTATCAAAGCCATTTTACGGTGATTCATTTCTTAAGTGCTCTAGAGAGAAAGAGAGAGTTACCTCATTTACATATATTGTACCGCCCCCTATATTTCAATACGTATACGTAAATATTTATTTATAGATATATGTAGCTGATGGTTCCAATCTTACCATAGTCAACCTCGCTGATGAGCTGTAGATACACGAACCACGTGACGTGGATAACTATATTTTATATATAGGTAGATAATCACCGAAAGATGGCTTTAAAAATATTTTAATATCATGTAAACGTCAGCAAATGTAGGAAACACATAAAAACAACAGTTTCTATTTGCATACAATTGTTTCGGCCTACTTTAATCATATACATCTTCAAAATGTACAGAGTATTCAAAATGTAGAAAACATCAATTTTTTTAGGAGGTCTTCATCGGTACCCATAAAAAGTTCACCACAATGCTGGTGGAAATAAAACTGAAGTGCATTCAGTATTAATTAATTATAAAAAATTTTTTTTTTGTTTTTCTGTATATTTTTTCGATATATTATATATTTTTTTCATATTATCTTCTATTTTGAAAGTATATTATTCAATTGGAAAGTCTAAAAATGCCAAGTTTACATCTGAATGTTCAAGTCGTGGTATATTCCTATACTTAATCGTTAACCATCGATAAAAAACATCCGTTCAAAATTCACACAAATGAATGATGAATATTTTCATTAACTGTCGTAGTATAGGCTTATATTTTTGCTTATTTCTAGACTTAAGTCATTTGTTTAAACTCATTTTTTCATGTTTTTTTCTGAAAAGTACACCTAGGATTCTTCATATCTAACTTCCGGTCAAGAATTGTAAACACACATTTCATATCAATACGATTTAAATTCTAACTATCATTCTAAGCTTACGCTCATGCAACTAAAATATATAATAACAATGCAGTTATATTTGTTTATTTGTTTCTTAATGTATTATTTCTAAAAATAGATGTTAGTGTCTATTGTACTGACTAGTGCTTAAATCGATGAATTTCTTTTTTTCTCGATGAATTAATTAACATTTATTCCCTAAGTCTGCTGAGGTTAACATAATATAAAATGATATATATATATATATATATATATATATATATATATATATATATATGAAGCAATCCAACAAAAGATATAAGCGTCAACTAATATCTTATAATTAGTGAAACATCCGGATAAAAAACTGAAGCTCAATATACTGGATAGAGCATTAATATTATAATATAAAATGAAGTAATAAAATAAGGTGTCAATCAAATTTTATTAGAATTCAAAGTTCATGCAAAGCATCCTTAATAAGGTGATGAAGTGTATGACATTTGTATAGTTTAAGATGTTATTAACTCATCAAGTATTCAAACAAGGAATACAAATACACAATACTTTTAAACCATGGCTTTTCAGAGATAACGCTCTAATTGTCAGATGGTCTAACAAATAATAATTGAATATTAATTAATTATATGAGGTAAATATCTTGAAAATATAAAAGTAAAGAATTTTAAAATCTATTAAAGTGAAAAATGTCTCGATTTAAGTACTGAAACAGATCAAACATGCCTCGAATTATGGATAGAATGTTGTATCAAATTAAAATGGTCCAAAATGTTTAAATAGTCCAAACAAAAAAGTCGAATAATGTTCTATGGATTTCACAAACCTTGATTTATTCAAGAAATCGTATTATAATTCCGGACTTTCAGGCCCAAATGAACAATGAACATTTCTTAGAGAATAATATAACTGTGTATAAATCCATTTCTTCAAGAACATACTTGGCTTCATGCATGTGACGTCAAATGGTTCATAGGAATTAGATACTGGAAGGCAAAATGTATATATATATATATATATATATATATATATATATATATATATATAATATTTAAGTGTAGAATTATAACGATAATTAAATTATCGTTTAATAATAATAATATATCGTGATAATGATTTTATTTTTATTTTTACTTCATTTTGTCCTGACGTGTTATTAGATAACATCCACTTTGACTTTACGCTCACACCTCAACATGAGACTATTCATCTCTGGCCCTCATTTTGTTCTTTACTTCTGCTTTGTTTTACTTTATATAAAATTTTCAAAGTTAATTGTTGCCGATAATATTTATAATCGCATTGTCGGCTTCCCCATCCTCTGATGAGAAGAAATGTTTTCTTTGAAATTCCATGGATTAAGGATATGAGGCTCCTTGCTCTGAACTTTTGATGTTTTTAATAATTATTGTATCTTTACAATGTTTTATTCTCATCTTTTACCTCTAATATATATATATATATATATATATATATATATATATATATATATATATATATATATATATATAATTATTCTATGTATTCACATAAAATGTTATAAGAGGATATAATTTTTTATGTATCAATTTCCAATATTTACTTCAACAGAGCTTGATACGTAAGTAGAGCTAAGTAGTAAGTTATGCAAATCTATTTATGGCAATTAAGCTACACAGAGGCTTCCGCATTTCATCCGAGGTGGTAATCGTCAAGGTAAAATGCATTTTAGCCTGACGTTTTCTTCTAGGGATGGGTGGCGGAAGCTTCTGTGTAACTTAATTTCCATAAATACATTTTCATGATTTACTATATATATATATATATATATATATATATATATATATATATATATAAATCGTCACCACTTATCAAGCGAAAACTCATTGTAGGATAAGGGTTGATGAGATGTAATTGCTGTCAGGTCAATCAAGCTGTAAGCATTCCCGTGATGATGGATTCCACAGATGGGAACCACTTGCGAAGAAGAAATTCCATTCGTAGAAATTCTGCCTGACACTAGGCACAAATAGGAAGACAGGAAATTATATTTTCTTGGTGTCAGGAAGACGAGTTCTTGCTGGGAATGTTTTACAATTAGGAACCAGAGATCGGACCTGAGTCGAGCATTTTTTATGAAAATAACGATAGGAAAGAGAGAGAGAGAAAGAGAGGGAGAGAAAGAAAGAGAGAGAGAGAAAGAGAGAGAGAGAGAGGGAAACAGAGGGAGACAGAGGGGACAGATGGAAAAAGAGACTAGCGACGTCTCTTCTGTGAGAAAGGAGCTGTAAAAACAAGAGATCGTCCCCCACGAGATTTGCTCTGGGTCGCGCCTCTACAGATCTTTTGAGTATCTCTTTTCTGTTACTAAATGTCGATGTGGAAGTGAATACGGACGCGGGTTGACGAATAAAAATGCTATGTTCTAGTTTTATTGATTTCAAACCGCCAACTTCACTATGAATGATGAAAACCGCCACGTGGTCCCCGATTCTCACAATGTAGCGGGAGAGCCAATGTCAATAATTCAAAACGTCATCACGTGCTCACTCATACGAATTACGTTTATCATATTCGTCATGTGTTATGGTGACCTACCCTATTCCGTTACATAATGAGCTCTTCCTGACTCTCTGAATAGAAGCGACTTTAACCATCAACAGAGGCGCAAAGTGACATAGCTGCCTCAGTAAACCCATTATTTCTGTACTTTTTGTTGATAAAATTTCTTGTTAATCACCTTATGTTTTTGTTATTTCTTTTCAATTCTTCAATGCCCCTAAATATGTATGCGTATATTACGGGATGCAGGTTCATGTCACCCACTGGGCAGATTATATTTAACCCGGAGATGAAACCATGGTATTTACTTCTATTATACACCAGAGTAGACTTACAAGTAAGGGAAACTCCTCAATTGTCTAAGTATTTCCTAAAGGGATACATCACCATTGCATATAACTTAATGTTATAGCCAGGACGGATAATATTTGATCCGAAAATATTACCCTTTCAAGTACCCCGATGCATGCCAAGTGGACCTAGAATAATGATGACAAATCGGTGCCTCCACAATCCTCAAAACACTCAAGTAGGAGTCTTACTGTTTTATAGAGTTTAATGTCATAATTTGCAATCGTGTGTCTTGGTTTTATTATTTACGAATATACAAGTAATGCATTTAAATGTAGAAAGTTTGCTTTTAAAATGAGGATTTAAAATCTATTTAAACTTATGTTTGATCAATCCTACCAAATGTCACGTTCCTATATTTAACATCATAT
Organism: Sepiola atlantica; assembly: GCA_963556195.1. Classification (NCBI taxonomy): domain Eukaryota; kingdom Metazoa; phylum Mollusca; class Cephalopoda; order Sepiida; family Sepiolidae; genus Sepiola; species Sepiola atlantica. Next base: position 54,261,430 of record OY744518.1, read on the forward strand.
AAGTTGTCATCAAGAAAACATAATGATCTTGCAAACCGTTTATTTGTTAGTAACTTTTTTCAAATTGAGATAGCTTGACTTCCGTTCAAATTTTAACTGACTCAGAACACAAATAATCGAAGAGTTATTTAAACATGTTAGTTAATCACATCAATTGCGCACTTTTAGTCAGTTTTATAAATTATAAGTATAATTTACTAATATTATTCGTATTACTGTTGTCATCTTTGATGTTATTCTCATAACGCTTCGGCCGATTTAACTTTCGCCTATCTCCAGGTGCGTCTTGTCGAACTCGGGAATCTTTATGTCGAACTCAAGAATATGGACGGACTTTCGAACCGCACTCTTTATTTAATCCACGAGGGTAGCTTGCTCCCATTCTGTCAGCCATGACCAGATATTAGTTCTACGTCATTTGCAATTACATACCCGTGACGCAAAGGATACAAGTGATAAGTAATAATCAATTCTTAGTGACAGTCTTGTGGGGGTTAAAGATACAACCCTCAGTCTGAGCGATAATAATACAATTACAAATTACTTAAGACTTCTACCCGGCCATGGCAAACGGAATGAATACAAACTACTCCCCGTGGATTAAATGAAGGGTTCCGTTCGAAATACCGTACGGATTTTCGAGTTCGACATAAACATTGTCGAGTTCGACCAGATCTACCTGAAGTAGATCGAAGGTTACATGGGCCGAAACGTTGTGAGAATAATCCAAATAAGACAGATTATCAATCCTCACCTAAACAATTCTGAAACATAAGAGATATACTAACATATAGCTGGTTTGTAAAATTGTAGTGCATCTATTATTATTCATTATTATTATTATCAATAGTATCCCCGTGCCATCAAAATGGCGGACAAAATATCTATATCGATATGCCTAAAAAATTATTGCCAACATATATATATATATATATATTACAACGTAATGTAAGTATTTAAATCCCCGAAACAGTTTTTCATGGTAAACAACTGATGAGCCCTTAAAATAGTGTTAGAAATAAACTAATATAATAACTGTAAAAAATAAATTGACTTACATGAGTGATTTTCCACTGGAAGTCTTGGGACTATAATTTTTTTTTTTTAATATAGTTTTAATGGTTGAGAAACTTCCGAGACTATATATATATATATATATATATATTGGTAGATAAAAATTAGTACAACATTTGTAACGTCGGTTTCAAGCACAGAAGGACTTAGCCATCCGGCTCACTACAGCTTCTGTTGTCATCTGTTTCAAAAATGTGAAGTCTCGTGTCACTCTCGTTTGGACGCGTTATTTGCTTAGAGTGTTATGTATGTTTGTTTAAATTTAGTGTAAGGAAGGTTTCTAATAAGGTTTGAAAAAAGGGAGGGGGGTGAAAAGTAACAGTTGAGATTGAAAACTGGAGAAAATTTAAAGAGATTTAAAAAAAATTATATATACATCCTGTGAGCCAGTATTTATGAGTAGCGTATATTTGGCCGTTACTGCTTTGGGGTTTAATGATGTGTCTTCTAAAGAAATTAGTGAGAGAAAATGGGTTTAAGGATAATACTTATGAAGAGATAAAAAGGTTAAAGAGACAACATTAAATTCAAATTAAAATCCTGGATTAAAGGAATTTAAATCAATCCCAAAGGAATTTAAATAAAGATATATTCCGGGCGGTCTAAGGGCAGTAACTTTGCAGGGTTTTTAAATGATTTGTATTCGGGATCTAACATTATTAACTAAGGTATAGTGAAGGCTTATGGGTGTAATAATATTGGTATACTGATTAAGACTGGTTTAGAGATAAGAGTAAGGATTAGGTCGGCAATATTGAATCTGTTTGGGAGATATGGGAGATTAGCATTATGACCGAGAAATGGTGGGAACTTATGGGAGTAATAATAATGTGAAATGGGGTGTTATCCGCTTAATGACTGTAGACATATTTTTGGGAAAGTTATAATTATTGCTCTTGAATAGTGGTGTGGATACGGGCTGATGAAGTGATTTGTTCCTATTTTTTAATTTTATTTATATTTATGAGGGGTGATAGCTGGGGTAATTTTCCGGAGTGGAAGTCGGTATTTAGTGGGGCAATTATGGGGTTATGTATTTAGCAGAGGGTGTAGCTAGGCCTTTATGTGTATCGGTAAGTCACATTTATGAGTAGTGATTGTCTCCTGTAGATGCATCCTTTAAAGATTTCATCTCGAATATTCAAACAGACTGTATTTGGGTCAATGATGGCCCTTAATATATGGTATTTTTCTATATATACATATGTGTTCTTACGATTGAAACGGTACATAAAAGTTGATATCAATCGTATAGCATTTATATTTAAACACTTATCTATACGATTAGATTAGCAATACAACTCAAACTTCTCACCTGCAAACTCCCCAAACACTTGCAGAACACCGAATGGTATAAAGTAATATTACGTCTATGTAGAATAACCAATATCTAGTAGCTACATATTACCAATTTATACATCAGATATAAAGATAGATAATATATAAGCACAACGTAATGTAAGTATGAATATTCCAACATGGAATAATTAAATCCAATATTTCATAACTTGTAAGAATATAAGCATAAGATCTACGCTTTTGTGAACATAAAGAATTAATACCAATCCACCCGCTGCCATAGCGACAGTTATCACCACTCTAGTAATGTGTATGTTGTAGATGCAATTTACCAAAATATCATGCAACTGCTGGTCGAAGGATTTGACCCCGGTCTCAAAGTCACCATTGACTCTGCAGGCCAGCACTTTTCCCCACTGCATCCAACAATCATCACGCGAAATGAAAGAGAATTAAAATCTATATTGTAAAGGCAGTGGGCGAATACAGAAAACACGTCAAACAGTGTTAAACTCACTACATAGGAACGCTAAGGTTAACGGCTTATTATAATTCTTTTAAGAATCACACATTCTATTTAATGAAGGGAACTTATAACAATATTTAAAAAAATATATTAATGATTTTTTTACCTACAGGCACTAGTGTTTCCTTTTTTTGCAATCATCAGTGTAGGAGATAATAATTACTGCTGGTCGAATGATTCGATCTCGGTCACTAAGTAACCATTGACTCTGCAGTATATGTAACCCCCAGATAGACTGTTTCGTTGTATTACAGCTCTTCCGTGCCGCTTGACAAGCAAGTGCTTCAAGCTGTGATCGAAACTCGGCGCCTCTGACACATATCCTACTATCCGACACCTGCTGAAAATAAGCGGAATATCAATGTAAACATTATCAAGTAACTGAGAGCTCAAATTGTTTTACACAATAAGCAATGCGTATATATATATATATAATATTGACATCTATTATAGATAATTACTGTTTTATGTTTATAATATATAATTAACTCTATTCTAACTGCAAAATAAGTATAACTTTCTATTTACGTATGCATATGTGTAAAGAAACAAATTATCTGTGTTATAGTAATTTACCCACGCGCTCTTAAACTCTTCAAAGCATACATAGCAGTATGTACTATTCTTAAGGGGCATCACTTATCCAGCAGACAGCCCTGACAATCAGACCGAACAGTTTCGCTGATAAACCTTACATTTGTTATATATTTTGTACTACTCATCTTTGTTAATATATTTGTTTACTCCGTTCCTCTATTGTGTCTTTATTTCTGGAACCTTACAACGTTACATTAATGTCTTAAGCTTTTAACGCACAATTAAGTTTTTCCTCGTGTTTTGGTCCAAAGGTTGGGATGTTTTTCTGAAACAATGTGTTTTATATTTGGCTTCTTTGATTGCGTTATTATTACTTTCATCGATAAAAATAAGTATCTGTCAGTCAACCGCGACATCCACCATGTTGGATCGTATTTTTTCGAAAAACAATAATCATAAATACAGCGAGGAATAGAAGCGATAATATTAAGTATTACAGATACAATTGTCTGTGTTTAAGAATAAAAGAAAGGAAACGCAATAAGATGAACGTACATGAATGAGAAAAAATTATAAACAAAGCAAATGTAAAAAAAAAGAAAAGAGAAAGGAAAAAGACAGGAAAGCAAAGAAGGAAAAAACGTGAAAGAAAAAGAGATAGAAAAGGGATGACAAAAAAGTAAAAAGAAAAAGAATCTGAACGAAAAAGCGAGACAAAGAAAAGTGAAAAGAATAAAGAGGAAAAGAAAAAAGAATAACTGGAAAAGTAAAAAAAGATAGATGAAAAAGAAAGTAATAGAGAGAAACAATTGACAGAAAGGAAAAAGGAGAGGGGGAAGAAGAGGAGAAAGAAGTAAAAAATAGGGGACGATGAAAATTCATCTCTCTATCTTTTTTCCTTTCCTCTCGTTATTACTTTTTGGATTGAGGAAAAAGAAAAAGAGAAGACACGCAACAAGAGAGAGAAAATAGAGGAAAAAGATGAAAGAAAGGTAGCAAAGAAGAAAAAAAGGAAAAAAGTGAAAAAAACAAAAAGAGAGTAAAAGAAAGAAGAAGACGGAAAAGAAAGATGGAGAAAAAGTAGAGAGAGAAGAAAAAGAAAGTAGCGAAAAAGAGAGAAAAGGGAATAAAGAAAAAGGAGGGGGCAAGAAATAAAGAGGGGGAACGAAAGAAGAGAGACATTTTTTTTAAATAGAGGAAAAGAAATAAAAAAGCGAAGAAGACGCAAAAAAGGAATGAAATGTTAAACACATGGAACCGTTTAGGTAGGTTAACAGTAAACTTAGTATAAAAAGTATCAGCAAAATAAATATGAATTATTATCTGATAAAACTGATTTCATTCAAGTAAATCGTTTTTCTTGTGTAAGAAGATGCGTTTGAAGAGCAAAATACGGAAACAATTCTTCTGGGTGAGGTTTTAGGTTCCAATACACAAGTGTGTATAAGTGAACACAATTTGTTCGCCGAAGTTTTCGTCAGCAGGGAAAACTTGTTTATCGGCGCAATCACACAAATTACCATATGATATCGGATCGCAACATAATCGATTACTAGCCATCTACACTGTTGACAAATTTTATGATATTATAATAGCTTAATCTTTAAAATAACGTTAATATATCTCTATATATATAAAGTTAGGTATGTGCATATATTTTGCTATATATATATATATATATATATATATATATAGTGAATGCTTTTATTCAAACATGTACAAGGTCTGCTACACTGGCATGTCGATGTTATCGATCTACAGCTCTCAAGAGCTGAGGTCTCATCAGGCAGAAAATTGTTTTTTGATTCAACTGGTTGCTGAATTCCAGCTGGAATTCAGCAACCAGTTGAATCAAAAAACAATTTTCTGCCTGATGAGACCTCAGCTCTTGAGAGCTGTAGATCGATAACATCGACATGCCAGTGTAGCAGACCTTGTACATGTTTGAATAAAAGCATTCACAATACAGCTCTATATTTTTATTGAGCACTCTTTTATAAACCCGGTTTGATTCCCTTTGGATTTCTACCCTGTGGATTTTTACCCTACCTGGATTACTATATATATATATATATATATATATATATATATATATATATATATATATATATATATATATATATATATATATATTATAGCAAAAGAGCGGTGATACAGCAAAACAGTCAGTCTGTGAATGACTATATAAGCCACCTTTCTCGGGTTTAACAATGTGATGTTGCCTGGCGATTCCTAGCGTAATACAATACGCGTTGTAAAAACACAAATTGAGCACTGTAAAGCGGCGGTCAATGTTTATATAAATAGACGAGAGCTTTTCTCGTAAGAGCTCAACTAGGTGATTGAAGGTTCGATCTCTGGCTTCGGAGTGGTGCAAGTCTAGCCACACTTAAGAGCTGTGACACAGCGAAAATGTCTGTCTGTGGATGACTATATATATATTAATATAAATAAATATATATATATTTACATATTATATATATATATATATATATATAGTCATCAACAGTTAGATAAATATATATAGTCATTCACAGACAGACTATATATATAGTTATCTACATGTACATAAATATATATAGTCATCCACAGACGGACTTCCATACTTCAGCGGAAACAACCGACGATAATGCTATTTATAAACTTATGCTACTCCAAACTTAAACGTGACAGACCGATGAGAATGCTATTTCAAACATAAGCCTGACAGACTGACGAAAATGCTATTTATGAACTGAAGCGTGACAGACCGACGAAAATGCTATTTCAAACGTAAGTGGGACAGCCCGACAAAAATGCTATTTATAAGTTAAGAGTGACAGATCAACGAAAATGCTATTTCAAACTTAAGCGTAACCAACCAACCGACTGACCTACAGAACGTTTTATAACGATTCTTGAACACAGCTAAAATAAAATGCCTTTCATGAAGATGAGTCGGCGGATGTAAAAATATATAATCTAAACAACATAATTGAAATCCGATAAACGATGACAACCAAAATTATGGCAATTCACATAATAAGTTGTAGCATAATTTCATTGACCTGATAACATTACAAATAAGTGATAACATTACAAATAAGTGATAACATCACAAATAAGAACTTATATGAAGTATTTTCTCTTCCGAGAAAACAAAATAATGGAAACCTATAATGGCGCTTTTAATTAAACTTGAAATACGACCACAGGCATCGAGAGAAAACATCTTTCTTGTGGGTTAGATTCTATGCATCTTTTGGCTAAGATCAAAGTGTAGTATCTGTTCCGATGGATACTACACCCTATAGACCGGTACCGTCTTGGCCTTCGGGCATTGATTCCGCCGGTCTGTGGGGTTGTCCTGTGCAGTTCTAGGTCCCCCTCCCAGGCTTTGCCTTCTCACACTTTGAGAAGGGGTTAGTTTTTTCAAATCGCCTGAGGCGACCCTACCCGGGAATGCCGACGGGGCTGCAAAGCAATTTTTTAAGGTCATAAGTGCTCTTCCTCTAGGATGCTGACTTATCAAATCCCACTTTCCGACCTTGTGTCACATCTTACCGCTGTGGGAGGTAGATAAATACCATGAATTTCTAGTTTTCTTTCTATCGATGTATGTGTGCATATATGTATATCTAGCTATGTACGTTGTCTACGTGCTTCTGTGTTTTTTTTTCTTTAAAAAATAAAGTTTAAAAATTAATTTGTCAGAATTAAATTTTCCTCTTTCGACGGGTTCCAGATGTAAATGTTGGCAGCAGTTTCGTTTATTATAAACACGTTTAGTTTGGTAATCAACCAGAAGAGGAACACAGACAGACAGACATACATACAGACAGACAGAGTGGTTTAAAGTCAGAACGTCGGGTATCCAATTCTATCGCAATGCGAAATTCTTTTTAAATGCGACCTCGCATGTTTATGAGAGGGGTTGTCTGTCCGTCCGTCAGTAAATTGGAAACATTGGTAAAGTTTATATTTGCTACAATAAATTATAATATTTTAAAACCAGAAATTTCAATTTGGGTTGAATTGAATCAAGTGGTTGGAAGTTATATAAAAATAATATTTGTTTTAATCAGTAAGTCTTGAGTTTGAAATCAATTTTTTTCGGCCAGTCAATCTTAAGTTTTAAATTGCATTTTAGTTGTCAGTAAAATTTAATTTTGAAATCGCGTTTAAATCGTTAATTTTTATTCAGTTTAAATCGCATTTTATTTGGTCAATCAAACGTAATTTTGAAATCAAATTTTATTTGGTCAGTCAAGCTTCAGTTTAAAATCGTATTTAACTCAGTCAGTCAAGCTTAAGTTTGAAATCGTATTTTATTTGATCACTGAAGCTCAAATTTAGAATTGTATTTTATCTGGTTAGTAAAGTTTAAGTTTCGAATCGTATTTTATTTGATCAATCAAGCTTAAATTCCAAATCGCGTTTCAATCAGTCAATCACAAGATTCAAGTCTCATTTTCTTCGATCAGTCAAATGTAACTCTCAATTCGTATTGTATTCGGTTTGTCAATCTTAAGTTTTGAAATCACATTTTATTCTGCCACTTAAGCTTAAGTTTAAAATCGCATTTTATTCTGTCAATAATGCTTAAGTTTCAAATCGTTTAAATCGACCAGTCAAGCTTAAGTTTCAAATCGTATTTTATTTAGTCAAAAATTGTCAGTGTAAAATCGCATTTTATTCGGTCAATCGAAAGTCACTTTTAAATGGAATTTTATTCGGTCAGTCACAAGTATGTTTTAAATCACATTCTATTTGATCCGTCAAGCTTAAGTTTCAAATCGAATTTTATTCGGTCAGTCAAAAGTATGTTTTAAATCACATTCTATTTGATCTGTCAAACTTAAGTTTCAAATCGAATTTTATTCGGTCAGTAAAAGTTTGTTTTAAATCACATTCTATTTGATCCGTCAAGCTTAAGTTTCAAATCGAATTTTATTCAGTCAGTCAAAAGTATGTTTTAAATCACATTCTATTTGATCCGTCAAGCTTAAGTTTCAAATCGAATTTTGTTCGGCCAGTCAAAAGTATGTTTTAAATCACATTCTATTTGATCCGTCAAGCTTAAGTTTCAAATCGAATTTTATTCAGTCAGTCAAAAGTATGTTTTTAAATCACATTCTTTTTGATCCGTCAAGCTTAAGTTTCAAATCGAATTTTATTCGGTCAGTCAAAAGTATGTTTTAAATCACATTCTATTTGATCCGTCAAGCTTAAGTTTCAAATCGAATTGTATTCAGTCAGTCAAAAGTATGTTTTAAATCACATTCTATTTGATTCGTCAAGCTTAAGTTTCAAATCGCAGTTCTTAACCATGGTCCCCTTTCTTAAAGGCAATTAGCGAAATGCTGTCTCAGAGAGGAGGAACTTATTGATCCTAATCAGTAACCCTCTTTTTTAGGCTTGTCCTTTTGGGGAGGAGCAAAGTATAGTATCTGTTCTGATGTTATATTTTATCTTTTCTGCCTTCGGTTGGTGAAGTATAAATCTTTCTAGACTAAAAAATATCTTACTTTCGTTCCAATCTAAAGTGCACTTTTTTTGGGGGAGCTGGATTTTCCCCATATAAAAACCGACCTTGTGTCTAACTCTGCCCTTGTGAGGAGGCAAGTAAATAGGAACACACATTTTTTACTTATGTTCATCACAAACAAGGCACATTGCCAGAGAGGCGTAAGGAGCTACTGTGATAGGGACCAGATTTATAGGGGGTCAAATTAAGTTGGGAGTTTTTCACATAACATTTACATTTCTGCATCTTGGTACGGTCGGAAAAACAGGGAGCAGTGAGAGAATTGCAAAATAAAAGTTGCCTGAGGAAAACAGGTATTAGAGTAGAAAATGGTACAGCGTCTAAGGGTCTCTACAGTAAAGAGGCGGGATTTTGCTGCCAGTCGGGTGGGTCGTAGGTATTGTTGTTGAGGGAGTAAAAGTAAGTTCATTACAGAACATATCATGGGAGTACTTGTAAACAAGCACAAACATGAAACACTGTGATGATTTGACAGGGACTGAGGTTTGGCACACAGTACAGGACCTATTACGTGTAAGACGTTTTCTGGTAGAGGGAGCGAACTTTCTATGTAGCAGACTCTGCAGTATCTTCTATGTACTTATCTAAATTCATATTGTCGGAGAACATTAAGCCGAGGGGGGGCGTTCGAACTTTGGACTCTCAGAGAGGGTGCTATCGGCCATGATAATCGGTGGTCAGAAAGGTTTTTGTTAAATAAATTGAGCTTTGTCTTTGTAATATTTAATGTAACTATTCGTTTTTTACCCCATTAAACTACCAACTTGATGTCATTTTCTAGGAATTCAGAAATTGCATTGGATGTACGAGCATTAAATTTGCCGGCATGACGAGAATAGAGCAAGGTTCGATCAACAAATATACCCATCTCAGAGGCGATTGCATCAGGGAGGTCATTTGTGAAGATCATGAACAGTGAAGGTCCGAAAATCGACCACTGGAGTAAACCCGCATTAATGTGATGTTGTTTGTATTTACGGCAAGCGGAACGAACTTAATCTTTCTTTTAGCGTAGAAGAATCTGATTATATTAAATATTTGTCCAGTAATACCAAACGAGTTGACTTTCTGGTGAATCACTGGGAGTCTTTGAACTTTCTCTGTGTTGGTACCTTTGCACTTGGATAATAGACAAAGACGGATGACAAGTCAGGCCATTAAGGCAATTGTAGGTTTCCAAACCTGATATTTTTATTCGAGTTTTCAGCTCTAAGAAGGTTGTCGACAAAGACTGAGGAACCCCCGCCCTAGTGGTTCAGAAATCTCGTTTCTCATCCGAATTTATAAGTAAAAAAGGGTTATCGCAGGCTTGGTGTGTGGGCACATTTTAAAGGTTTTTTTTTACTTAAGTATTTTTATTTGAATAAAATAATGTTTGAGATATGTTCCTTCATAATCGATGTTACATTTGTGTTAACAATTGAAATGGAAAAAAATATTAAAAGACACCAATATTGCAATAAAAAATCAAGTTTAAAAAACGATTATGGTCCTCGCCTGATAGTGGCGGCCTGACTCTCTTTAAATGTTGTTTCTTGTCCGAGTTCCTAAGTAAAAAGGGTTATTGCGAACTATGAGGAGTCTAGAAATTTTAAATTTTATGTTTACTTAGTTAAGTATTGTTAATTTGAATGAAAAATAGTTGGGATATTTACCTTCGTCATCATGTTATATTTTATTTAATTATAATTCAAAAATGTTAAAAGACACTAATATTACAATCAAAGTTCAAGTTTAACAAACGATTATGGTTGACATTTCTTACTTCCTGTTAATAATACTAAGAAATCCCAACAGAATAACAACATGTATTAACCTAATTGTATACAATTAATTATTTACAATAAATATTGTTTTTCGCATTAAATAACATCAAAAGAGCGATAAGCTGTAAAAAAACCTCACTTGACAAATGATTGGGAAGCAAAAGAGGTTGATTACAGAGCTGAATCTTTGTTGTATTTATGATATAAAATACTGCTGTATTATGTTTCGGTATTTTTAGGATTAGGATTAATAATTTGTATTTTTTAGATCATTCGGACTACTGTCCTCATCTTGGATGTTATTCTCATAACGTTTCGGTTTATGTAACTCCAACCTTCTTTAGGTATATCTTGTCGAACTCGGGAATGTTTTTGTCGAACACAGAAATCTGTACGGAATTTCAAACAGAATATATATAATATAATAAATGTTCTGAATTTGTTTGAAAAACATTTTTATTCACACAATTGTTACTGCCTATTGTCAAGGCACACTTTTTCTTGATAATAATAATAAATTCAAAATGTTTTCAAAAGGATTTCTTGGTCAATTTTTATCTCCGATATAATCCCCCCCCCAAAGAAAGACAGAACTGTTAACATCAAAATTATAATTATATATATATATATATATATATATATATATATATATATATATATATAAGTTACAGATCAGAGATATCATGCTGTGGTCTAATGTTAGTTTCGAAGCAAAATAAATCTTGCGCATATGTATATATATATATATATTAAGTAGAGAGTGGTAGTTTGCTTGAAGCATTGCTGGGTATAGTAGTAGTATGTTTTTAAAAGGCTGTGGGCAATGCAAATTCCGGGTAAGATGTAAATTGAAAGGAACAAAAGCAATAAATCGAATACGAAATATGACTCACTATTTATTTTTCCCAAAATCTTACATAACAGCAAGAGTGTTGTTAGCTGTTTGTGTGATGTCCGGATGATAAAAAAATCATTATTTAATATTTCGGGGAAAAGAAACTTCCCTTTGTCAAAATTAATCAATGCCAGAAGAAATCCCCGACTAAGCAGAGAATCTGACAAAACAAAATATATATATATATTATTCATAAGTACATATTATTTTACAAAATAACCCTATATACTCATGTGTTTCATTCCAAACTTGCAATCGTCAGACAATCCCTGTCGGTCACACGATTCAAACCCGGATAGAAAAGTCATGTTTGACTCAGTAGACGAGGCGCGTACCAATGCTACACCACGCTTTGTCTAGAAATGGGCAGTGAATTAACATATAAATAGCAAACGCAGCGGCTATCCAGCAAGCAGTAGAGAGAACTCAATTTAATCTACAGAAGTAGCTTGCTCTCGTTCCGTCAGCCATGGCCCGATAAAAGTTTTCAATAATTCTTAATTATATTCTAAGTATCGCCCGGAGTAGAGATTGAACTTTGAACCCCCAGAGGATTGTCACTTACAACTGTTTATTACTTAGCACTTGTACCTGTTGCACCATAGATATTAAACTCTAAGGTTTGTGCAATATTTTTTCTATATAAATAAGTACATAATAGAATGTTCTGGTGCAGCCGATAGATCGCCATCGATTTGGCGAAGGACTTTTAGGCGCAGTATTTCTGGATGTCCATTTATACACACACACACACACACACACACACACACACACACATATATATATATATATATATATATATATATTTAATGTTTTAAATCAAGCCTTTGAAATAATTCCCTCGAGCCTACTTATTGTTCGTGCCGGGTGATAGATTATGACAATAATCTAAAAACTACATCACTTATGTCTGTTTATAGACGGAATATTAATTTCAGTGACAAAGTAGCGGGACCCAGAAGAGATTCACGCAGGGTACGTCCAGAAAAAATATCAGTCATGAATTCCAACTTCACTGAAAAATATTGTTTTATGATTTTAGAACAAAAATGGTTATTTACTGTATCATTTTGGATCGACATCAGGAGACGGCCTGGTGTTTAGGATAACCGCTGTCCCATGCCATCATTGTTCTGAGGTCAAGTAGGATCACACAAAGCCGAGAAATCCTGGCGCTAACGAATGCAGCCTTGGGAGCTGATTACAAACGTAGAATTATGTTATAGACGATCACTGGGGAAGTGTTGACCTGGCTTGCAGAAGACGGAAGGACTTAGTTTGACAGGAGAAACCGTAAATGGACAGGTATTCAAGACGATAAGAGAACCAATGGAAACGGTTTTAAGCGAAGTAGGTGGAGTTTGGCGCGAGTGGAACATGTAATCTTGCAATTAATATAATGCCTGACAATTTCGATTTTATTTAGTATTGAAGAAAGGGTAGGAGACGAGCTTTCAGAGTTTTGCTAAGATTTTCAGAAGGAAACGTCCTTTGTTCGCCAGACAAGAAGTGTTTGACTTCATCTGTAGAAATACACGCTTTTAGCTCCGTACACTAAAACGTATCCGCTTACCATCGAGTAACTTAGTGAGACAAAGTTACAACGTATCCAACCCAGAAACACAAGGGGTATATACCCTCAATATAAGAAAGACGTTTGTTTTTTTAACCACAAATATCACGGAAATATATTCTTATTTTTATATTAAGAATATTTTTCCGCGCTATCTGTACCCCGCTTGTTTTAAATGTATTTCTTATACCTCAGTTTACGTTCATTTCTTTGATTGAAATCGATCCCTCAGTTCGGATCAATCAACACAGCGTGGAGGAGTCCAGCCCGGTCAACGAAGACACCACCAGTCTTATTCAGGTGAGCGGGAACTTTTCGTCAACGTTGGCGTCCTGAGAATACGACAAAAGACGGCGACGCCACGTCAACCAGTACAGAAGGTATAAGCGACCGAGCGTTGAAGGCTACGTTATTGTTGCCGTGTACGAGGTTTGCACTGTACATGTATGGTGCTCTGACTAATGGCGAAGGAGCAAGCGTTATACTTGTATTATAGATAGCAAGAATATCCAACCTAGGACAAGTTGATCATTTTTTAATATTGTTTTTTTTTGCTACTGAAGAGTAAGGGTTACTATAATAGGTTCCAGATTAATTGGGGTAATCTGGGTGGGGAGTTGGGTAGAAAGAGGTGCGTTCACATTAGAAAGATCAGTGATAGAATTCTAGAAGGCAAGAATGTATTAGAAAAGAAAACTTTCCGGAATGCTGGGATCTCTACAGTGAAGGGGTGTGGTTTTGCTGCTAGTTAGGTGGGTCGGGCGTATTTTCGTTGAAACAGGGGTACAAGTGCATAATGTTCATCGGAGTACATTCCGGGGAATTACTTGTAAAACAAACACAGAGATGCAACACTGTGGCGATGCGACAGGGCTAGAGTTTGGCAAACAGTGTGGGGTCTATTCATTTATAATTTTTCTTTGGAACATTGTCCAGCGTGGAGCAGCTCGTGGTTTGTGTAACAACCTATATGTGGAAATAATAATCCATGCACGGGCGAAGGGTGGCTTTATAAAGATATATTATTGTGGCAGATTTAGCAGCATTTTCTATGTACCTATTTCAATTCATATTGCCCGAGAAGTTCAAAGCGAGGAGTTTAAACACTGGACTCCCAGGAAGTTGTTAAAGGAAATGAGCTTTTTCTTGGTTGCATTGAATGTGACAAACCATATTTAATCCCTTTCTATTGAAGACTGGAGCTCACTTTATAAGGATTCAGCCATTGTCTATATTGAGTGACATTCGATTTGTCCTCATGCCGAGACACTTGTTGTCACTTTAATAAATACAACTCCCTCCAAATAATGGATACCATTTTATATATACACAACTAACAATGAATATTCTACGAAGGTGTACCCCTAGAATGATGGGTTCATAGCAAGGTAAGTGTTGCAAAATGAACAAACGGGCTTCACTTACCGAGTATTTGCTACCTTATTCGTCTTGTATGGCAGGGTAGATATTTTCTGTTGATACTTTACTCGGGACTGCTATCATTTTTTGAATGACTTTTAATTTGAACTTGATGTTATAGCTATATTAAATAGTGCGCCAATTCTTTAACTAAGAATTCATTATTGACTTCATAGGGCGACGAGAGTTTTTAACACCTTTAATTATCAGAACTTTAGATTACGTATGGCCTCTCTAACATTCTGGTAGATACTGAATGTGATTTCAAATTACTCCCACGCAGGCAGTTATGTCAACCAATCAATTCTCAACTTTTCTATGTAGTTCCAAATTACAGTAAGTATATATCCTGTCAGTCACTTCGGAAACGCAGCGAATCATTTCTATACTTCACTTCAACGCATTTTACTGACATAGAATATGCAACATTCTTGCAAGGATAAATCCAAGAAGAATAGAAACAATGATAGGGTACTCGCAGAAAGCTACTTATGAACACTATACAATGACATAATTAAATGTAAATTTAATAAAAACTAGTTTTGGCCATCAGTTTTTATATTTCGAAGAGAAAAGAAAATGACTGTTTATTACCAATAAAATAGGCATTTCTTTTTAAGGCGAGAAATTAATCACTGGAATAAGTGGTCAGAACATGTCAAGATGGTTGCTAGTGTAAATAGTTGTAATTACTGTTGGAAACAATTGATTTACGGCCAGTATTCGATACTTTCTGGTGATATATTCAAAAGTATCTCAAGTTAAAGAGATGTATTTAAAAAAAGTGGGTTTCAAGAAAAATCGAAAACATTTTTTATTATTTAAATTAGATTCCGCTTCTTTTTTTTATCAATATGGCCACAATGGAATAAATAAATAAATAAATATAGCGAGCTATCATTAATAAATGTCATGTAATAAGTTACGCCTTCTGTTGGAGATCATCTCCCTTGAATAAAACTCTCAAGTCTAAGATGATCTACCTTGAATAAGAACTTTCACGTCTAAGTTTATCCCCTTGAACGATAATTCTCTGGTCTATATATAACTATAAATATATCTATCTATCATTTTGAGAATCTATTCTTAGGTGAACAAGGACATATTTCAGTCGTGAGACTGTATACCGCCTCCTGAAAACGTAACGATCAGCCAGAGTCTTATCTAGGCCTTACTTCTCCATATTGTATGAAGTATTTCCGAAGTTATTCCATTGAAACCTTGATAACTCAAAACTATTTATCTGACCATGCAGTAATGTTGCATGGTGGTTACTGATGTCGAAAGATGTCAGATAAATACATCACATTTGAAAAGATCAGAAGTTGAAACTCCGTCAAAATTTCAATGGTGATCGAACTTTTGAAAGTCAGGGTCAAAAGTCAAGATCAAGTTATATAAGATGCAGGCCTACATTTGCTACAATCTTGGTCAAGTAACAAATCTTAACAACAGACAGAACCGAAGTTATCGCTTAAAGTGTGACTTTCACCTTTTCCATCACCTAGACATTGAACTTTGATCTAGATATTCCAAAATTGAATCAATTCCAAATTAGATAATTACCCATATTTTAACCAAGTTTGGTGACGATTGGTCAAGTAATGCGGACTCTAGGCCGTACACAAACATAGCGAAAATAACTTCACCGAAAAGTTAACCCCCACCTTGGCGGAGTTAATAAAGATAATAGTAATTGATAAACTAAAAAACACCCTGTGTTTTATTACACGCCCCGCCACTAAGCGTTTTTTTCACTCTATAAGTTGTGTTTAGCGATTCACAATTTTGAATGAGCGTTATTTCTAACTATATTCTAGCGTTTACAAGACTTGAAATATAATAAATGAAAACATTTCATTTGAATATGTAATAAAATATTGCAGTTTTAAATGCACCAGTTCGGTTCTCCCCACATTAAATACTGACCTTGTGTCTTACTCTACCCTTGTGAGGAGGCAAGTAAATAGTAACATCCATGACAAAATGCCTTTATTTATTGTAATTCATCATGAAAGAACGACGAAAACATCACGGAGAAAATGAAATTGACTCATGGTAGCTCACAAATTCCATCTCTCGATACATTAAAAAGAAACACAAATCAGTCACAATTAACCAAAGCTACAAGTGACTGGAGGATAATGCTTTATGAGATGGATAGATTGTCTGTTTAATGATGCTGAATATCACGACAGGATTGAAAATAATAATCTAATGAATAACATTTGATGGCTTATGAGGACGCTTAATGAGAACGTGTTTATTTATATTAGATTTAAAGACGACGGCGATAGTGTACAATAGTTAACATAAAAAGGGTGAAAACCAAATAAGCAACAAATAAATGGTACCAAAAGCAAGACAAGTTACTTTTCTACCTACCTGGATAACCGTTTCTGATTTTTAAATATTTTAAAGCATTTTTTAGTTCAATCAAAAAATACGTTCAAATATGTTACGTTAAGTCGAAAAAAATGTCTGACAGAGGTGAAGCCTCGATAATCACTCTAGAATTGTAAATTAAACAAAAATACAGCTAATAAAAATATACAGTTCAGTTGAACATTTAAGTTTCGCCCGATCAGTGACAGTTATCAGTTGTATTTTTGTTAATTTCTCCATTTTTGAGCGCGTGGCGAGGCTTCATAAGGACCCCCCTGTCAACCATTTTATTATCATTCTTACGTAACATATCTGTACGCACTTTTCGATTGAACTGAAGAAAGATTTAAAATATTTTAGAATGAAAAACTAATCCACGTAAGTAGAGAAATAACTTTTCTTGCCTTTGGTAGCATTTTTTGTTATCTACCTGTATTTTTCCTCCTTTTTTCTGTAAACTATTGTACATCGCCAAGAAGACTGTTGTAGCCACCAGGATAAGGAATCTTGTAGCAACGTGTTTCAGAGGTCGGAAGTTTTCGGAAATAAAGTATGTTCATGTAAATTCCAGTTAATGTTAGGCATACGGAGGGAAAAAGAAATTTATTTGCAGTAGTTGTAGTAAGACGAGTTCTTGGTGTGAGAGTTTTCCACGGAGGAACCAGAGATTGAAGCTCATAAGCATAGAAACAATCAGACGTTTATTGAAGGTCCTAATAACATATAAGCGTGTACGTTTCTCCACTACTACTCTAAACTTGTTTAATCTGATAATATAAAACCTAGCAGCAATCAGGGTCTTTTTCATACACTTTCGACATTTTTGTCTGGTTAACTCGTTAGAACCGGTTTTCTCTTAATTCCTTCTTCTATTTGCCTCTTCTATAATACATTTTACGTAACCCTATAAGCGTCATTTACTGAACTCTATATTTTATACTAGTTGGCTTTGTCAGCTCCCTATCGCTTCGCAAACTTTGCCACATGACAGCGAAACTTTTAACAATAATCATTTTATTTCATAAGTCTGTTGTAAACACAAACTAAACACTTCCGCATTTATTCATATAAATAGTTTAATATAAACATTTATTGATATGAATAGATATTAACGTTTTGCTAATTTTGATACAAATTTATTTATTTTAAAAATAAGACCGTAAAGAAATAAAAAAAATAAAGAATAAATCAATTCGCCTGAACGATGGTGTGTATGTAGGGGGACATTTTCTAAGTTAAATATTTTTATTGAATTTAAAACCAATAACAACAAACTGTGGCGTTCCTAACGGGAGGGAATATATATATATATATATATATATATATATATATATATATATATATATATATATATATATATATATATAAATTACCTCCTCTAAAATTTAATCACTAACTATTTTAAGAAAGGTTTCATAATTTATCCTTTTATTAAATCACTTTAATTAATTACTGTTAGTATCAACATAACTATTGCATGTATATGGCAAAACTAGGGCAATACAATTACAAATAAATAACAAAAAACATTAATTTATTATTAATTGTGTAAACATAGTTATGCAAATAACGTATTCAAATATATGTACTTGGACCCGTTCGGCTCTACGATATATACAGTATTTCAAAATACTATATTGTATAATTTATTTAAATAACAGAAAGCTGTGTTGATGTTAATATAGGAGTTATAAATGAAAAAAAAACATTTCGCAATTATTCATTTAGATTATACGCCTATATAAACAGTGCTGGTTAAGTATTATTCGATAAGACTAGTGTCCAGAGAAGATGGAGAAAACGTCTATTGGGTTTTCTTTAACTATTAAAATCATAAATAAATCTTTTTGGGGACATAAGTAAATTAAGTAAATAGGTTTGAGTTATGACAGTTATAGAACTACGGTTAAAACGTTTTTGCTTGATAATAAAAATACACAGTATTATTTAGATTACTCGGAACACTATTCCAATCTTGGTTGTTATATACAACATATTTCGGTCGATGCAATCTCCGACCTTCTTTAAATGCATTGTTTCGAACATGGACATTTTATTTGGGTTATATATACTACTATACTCATATCCTCACAACGTTTCGGCCTATGTAACTTTCAATTTTCTTCAGCTGCATCTTCTGAAATTCGAGAATCTTTATGTCGAACTCGGGAATCTATATGGAATTTAAAAGTGAAGAATTTATTTACTCCACGGGGGTTAATTTTTCTTCGTTGCGGCAGCCATGACCGAGTAGAATTTTTAAGTAATTTAAAAAAAGTTTTAGTTATAGAATAGTCATGAACAGAATTTCGAACTTAACCCATTACCTAATCAAGATGGGAATATTGTTTTCATTCCCTCAACCATCGGAGATTGCAGTCAGAATAATACAAGTATTGATTTACTCCTCTCCAGGAGTTAGGCACGAGGCCAGTTTTTATCTTACTCCCACAAGTAAGATGTGACCCAAGGTAGGGTCGGGAAAGTGGGGTTTAAAAATTGCCTGGGCAGCCCCGTCGGCATTCCCCGGTAGGGGTGCCTCAGGCAGTAAGCAATAAACTTACTCCTCCACAAAGAGGGGAGGCAAAACCTGGCAGTGTGGACCTCCTAGAACTACACAGGACAGACCCATAGACCAGCGTAAATCAAGCCCCGAAGGCCAAGACAATACCAGTCTATGGGGTGCAGTATCCATCGGAACAGATACTACACTTTGGTCTTAGCCAAAAGGCCAGAAGTTATTTAGGCAGGTTTTATTTACTCCTCCCCAGGAGTTAGGCACAAGGCCCATTTTATCTTACTCCCACAAGTAAGATATGACTCAAGATCGGGTCGGGAAAGTGGGGTTTGAAAAGCCAGCGCCCGAGAAAGTGAGCAATAGGGGCGCCTCAGACAGTAAGTAATAAACTTACTCCTCCCCAAAGAGGGGAGGCAAAGCCTGGGAGGGTGGACCTCCTAGAACTGCACAGGACAGACCCATTGACCGGCGTAAGTCAAGCCCCGAATGACAAGACAATACCAGTATGGAGTGCAGTATCCATCGGAACAGATACTACACATTGATCTTAGCCAAAAGGCCAAGAAGTTATTTAGGCAGGTGAATTCCCTCGGACAACCTTCATCTTTATCTACAGATGAAGATTTTACAAACCTTGGGAACTCACCAGACTTTAGGCATAGCGCACCGGATGTAGGGGGAGGGGGGTCGGGGATAAGTGAGACAAGCTGTTAACATTTTTTATTTTCAACAAAAAATACAACAAAATAGAAAAGAAAACTTTTGCTTACTCTTAACCAGATTCTTGCACCAAAATACCGCACTCACTCTGTGGATGGATCCCTACTTAACATATCCCCAAAAGTCATCGTTGTAAATAATAATTATCGTGGGAGTGGGATAAAATATTAAAAACACCCAAAAAGAAAGAAAAATAAAGAACCAAATAAAATGATAAAAAGGGGGGTTAGTATGGCCCGTCTTTCCCTCATTGCTAAGTGTTGGACCACCCGCTGTTTTCCGGCCCAAGACCGTAAACAAGCGGGTCAGTCCCTAAATGGGAGTGGGAACTTAAAAGAGGGGTATTCAAAAATAACTTCATCGGGAATGGGATCAAGGGGTGGATGGCGGTTTCCAAGATAGTAATGCCAAATGGTTCCAAAAGACCGGGGACAAAGTAAAACAATGGAAGTGGGAATCTTTGGAAGCTCTCTAGTGCCGACAAAAATAAAATAGGGACAGGATAACTCTCATTCCTACTAGTTAAGAGTTGCTCTTTTAGTCAAAAAAGTCTACAGGGGTGGGTTCCGTAGAGCCCAGTACCGCGTGTGCCATAGCTACGGAGGGAACACGAACTCAAACTTGGTGCCTCGTCGGATGCACAAACTAGTGTCATGCACCCATCTCCTATTGAAATCCATGCGATGTAATCGCTTCCAATCGCATATGATTTTCACTTTAAGTTGATGTTTAAAGTAAACTACCAGATCGCGATCTGAAACCGATCCAACCCCATGAACCTCATCAAGACGTGTAACCCACGTCACTAGTCTCGCTACGGCTAGGATGGCCAGAAACACCATTCGTTTCTCCCCAGTCCACTGCGGTGCTGCGTTGTTGATGACAGATGCGACATCCAGGACCATCGGCTGTTCGGCGTCGATGCGAGCCGTCACCTCTCTGACGTATCCCCAGAGACGTCGAAGTTTTCTGCAGGTGAAGAAGGCGTGCTCGGCCGTTTCTTCTTCGTCGTCTTCACAGCGCGGGCATAAGGGGACGTCCCTTAAGCGATCTCTGCGTAATCTGCCATAGAGGGGCAGTGCGTTCCGAACCAGTCGCCAAGTCAGAGAATACTCAGAATTGTTGAGATAACTCTGACCCGGCGCCCAACTCCACTGAGAGCGGGCCTCCTCCCTCGACAATCCAAGCCGCTTCCCAAGTGGGTCCGAAGCGGTACCCTCCACTAGATCCCGATATAGTCTCTTCCTAGACCGGACAAGGTTACTGGACCCCGGCAACGCTCTAAGCGCGGCCCGGCATTCGGTGAAGAACAAGGGCTCCCCTGTCAGCCTACGTCGACTTTCGACCGAGAGGTCGGGTATGAGGTTGGGAAAGGCGCTCCCGACCGCAGGGACCCACGGAGTGTCTTCCATCAAAGTCCGACTCAGGAAAGCCAGTCTCTCGGCATGTCGATGACTTACCAAGTCAGGCATCCCCAAGCCTCCCACACTCGGAACTTAAGTACAGACCTGTCTGCGGACGTACGCTTTCCGGCCCTTCCAAAGAAGCGAGAAGAGTAAGCGCGTGAAAGCGTGAAGGCGGGCCGCAGGCAGTGGTAGTACAGACAGCCGGTAAAGGATGAGAGGAAAGACGTAAGTGGCGCACGCCTCCGCTCTGCCCTTTAAGGAAAGCTTCCTTCGAATCCAAGCCCGGACCGACGATTCGACCTTTTTCTGTACTTCCGACCAGTTCTTTTTCCAGCTGGAGGCCCGGTCCGAACCATACGCCGAGAATTCGAACAGGGCCATCCGACCAGCTGAAGTCACCTGGGAGAGCGGTCTCTCCGCTCCAGGCACCCAACCGCAGACCGTTCGACTTGCTGCGGTTGGCTATGACCCCTGTCACTTCTTCGTACCGAGCGAGCGCCTTAATCACCGGTCGAATGTCAGTACGGCTCGACACGAAAACGGTGACATCATCGGCAAACGCGGAAACCCTGACTCGCGCTTTGCGAGGAGGGATAGCGACCCCGCGCAGAACTGGTGTTGTCGCCTGATCCCTTAATTTGCGAAGGAAGGGTTCCAACGCCAGGATGTAGAGCAGGGGCGACAGCGGACAACCCTGACGTACCGACCGAGAAACAACGAACGATTCCGACCTCTTTCCATTGACTTGCACCACTGCCGTCGGCGAGTCATACAGAATAGAGATCCACCTGCGGAAGTCCGGACCAAAACCGGCAGCCGCTAAAACAGCTTTCAGGAAACCATAGTCGACCCTATCGAAAGCCTTGGACTGATCTAAATTGATCAGCGCGGCTTCAGCGTCGTCTTCTGCCCCCTCTATGATCATGCGAATCAAATGCAAGTTGTTCTGAATCGACCTCCCCTTCACAGCAAAGTTCTGCTTAGGCTTGATCAAATCACCGATAACAACCTGCAGGCGGTTCGCAAGAACGCGGGCCAAAATCTTTAACACCGTGTTTAGCAGAGTTATGGGCCTGTAATCGTCTAAATTACCCCCACCAGGTTGGTCCCCCTTCTTCAGTAATGTGACCACTCCTTTGATTACCTGTCCAGGGATTGACTCCCGAACGAACCAGTGGTTAAACTTCAGAATTGGGACAAACATGGGCAACAGCCTCAAATACATTTCGTACGGCAGACCATCGAGTCCTGGAGATTTGTTCAAGCCGACCTGCTTCAACGCAGTAACGATCTCGCTTTCCGTAATCCTGCCATCACAACCAGCTGCTCGAGCCGCCTCGAGGCCGGGCGAGTCAGCCAAATAGCTGTCAAACTCGTGGCCGCGGAGTCTGGGCAGTTGGGTGAAGCGTTCCTCCAAATGCTCACGGAACCCCTCACAAATTTCACGAGTCGATACCAGGGTATGTCCTTCCAGGTTTTTCACCTTCCGAATGTACCCATCCGAGCCACGACGTAAAGCAGCCTTACGCTCAACAGCGTCAACGTTCACGGCTTCGTTAGACACTTTCTTTAACCTAGCTCTAACTACTTCTTCATATTGCTCGCTGGCCAAGCGATTGAGGTCCCCCGTAATTAATGCTATCTCTAGGGGATCCCCCCGTCACCGCCCGGGTCATCTTATCCTCTGCATGCTTTTGCGTCCTAGCCCTATCTTGAGCGAGGCGCTGGCTGTAGCGGACACAAAAGCTTCTAACACGAGCCTTAGTTTTGATCCAGTATCTACTCCCGATAACCACCCCCACTAATCCCTGCTGAAGTAGTAATGTCAGCTGTTCCCGGAAGTCGCGTATCTCCAGTAAGGAGGTATTAAACTTCCAGTACCCAGCCAACCTAGGCCTATCGCTTAAGTTCAGACCAATTTATGGTCCGAATGTCCTAACATAGTGAACGTGGGACAAGATAAGAAATCTATGCTGCCTCTTCTAACTAACATTATGTCCAAGTAGGTACTCGCACAGAAGGCTGCGCTAGTATACCACGTCCACATCTCCCGCCCTGGGTGATCGACGCGAAATCTGTCGACAAGATCGCACGAGGCCATCAGGTCAGACAGACTGCTCTCACACCACGCCGACCCTCTATTCCCACCGACCTTATCTATCTTAGAGTCTAGGATGGCATTAAAACTACTCGCTCCGGACCCCGGAGGAACGCCTTTAATCGTCGAAAAAAAGAAAACACTCTCGCTAGCAATGTTGGGCGCATAAACCGCAACGATCCGAAACTTACTGTTTCCAACGGCAACATCGACCACGACCAGTCGTCCCGCCGCATCCGCATGAACAACGCTAACGTTCGCCGACAGGCTACGTCTAACCATCACCGAGATGCCACAACTACGAACATTGCCATATGCTGAGTAGACGTCAAAGTCGTCAGTCAGCACATCACAATTCCCGTACGAACAGAAGTGGGTCTCTTCAATCGCAGCTACATCTACCTTACGGGCCACGAGATCCCTTAGCACGCGAGCAGCTTTGCCTCGGGATCTCATGCCCCTCACATTCCAAGAAGCTCAAATGTGTGGTCTCCATTAGTTAGTGTCACAGACGGGGCTAAAGTCCTCGGGAGTGAGGACGCCAAAGGCTTGACCGAGACTGCCGGTCAGAAGTTCGGACGAAATCCGTCCGTCTCGTGCCAAACCACCCACGTCCAAGGGGAAGGTTAGTTTTAGTGCCCGAAAGAAAGAGAGGTGAACGTAAACAGGGACCCTCCCTGGACATTGAAAAGATAATTTTTTAAGGGAAGGGTGCTCCTCGTCAATCAGTTTGAAGCCCGGGAATGCTGTCTTCCCTTCCTCAACCATCCTCCAGAGAGCATTTGTTCTGCTCCCCTTGTTCTCTCTCAGGAAGGTGGTTATCATGGGAGCCTCCCGGAACTTCTGGGGGCTATCAACCCGCTTTCCTTTCACATGAGTGAACGCCTGCATTTGTTTTAAATACTGTCTTTGCCTCGCGCTTAGGTCTGGTTGAACCTTGGAGGCGTTGGTTACACAAATTCTCTCCCCCGGCAGGAAAGGGGACCTCTTTTTCTTCCCTGCCTTCCAGCTGGTGGAGTAGGGGGCGTTTGTGTTGGAGCGGACTCTTTGGTCGCTGCTGCTTCCGCAACGGCCGTTATGGGTGTTTTGGAGAGAGGAGCGGAGTCCTGTACCACCGGGGGTGTTGGTGCCTGGATAGTCGGAGCAGTTTCGCAGTCTTCGGCTTCCTTGATTATTTTGGCCTTAGAGTCCTTTTCCTTAGGCTCTACCGGCCCCTCCACTGCCATTCTCTCCTCGTTAGCCGTTGACCCCTCCTCTGACTCCGACGACTGTTGAAGCTTTCTTTTCACCGACTGGGAAAGGAACCTGGGCTGGAGCTGCCACTGGCAGGTTGGGCCAGGGAGGGCCCTCTTTCCCCTCTTGGAGGCCATAGTGCTAAATCCTTCTTCCTCCTTGGGCTTTTCCGCCGCCACTGTTGTTGCTGCCACTGGAGCTGGAGCTTTGGCTGGGACGGGTGCCGGGATCTTTGAGGTGTTTCTCTTGGGGCAGTCCTTGGACATATGCCCCGGCGTCTGGCAATGCCAACAATGTGGCCTCCGTCCCTCCACTATGATGGACATCGTCCAGCTCTCGCACTTGAGTTGGGCAGGAATCTTCTGGAATTCCGCACGCTCCAACCTCATGCGAAATTTAAATTACCCTGTTTGGATGTTGCGGGAGCCACGGACCGGAATAACCTCTTCGACATCTCCATACTGTGACATTATTGCGCCTAAGTGATCAGCGCTGACACAGCATGGGACGCCGAGAATGGTGACATTCGTCCTTCTCTTTTCAAGGTATTCCGGCTTCAATTGCAGGTCTCTCCAGCAAAAGTCCCCTTTTGCTACCTTTTCCGCCTCCTGCTGGGTTGGGAGCAGGATGTCCCACATCGCATAAGACCTCTTCGTGATGTAGGTCGCCGGTATTTTGAGGTCCACCAGCATCCGGAACATTTTGTCCCTGGTGACTCCAGTGAGTCCCTTCAGTTTCGCATCTGTTGTCACCAGGGAGACTATTCTCTTCTTCAGGTTCTTCAGAGTACCCGGGACAAGTCGAATAGTACTGCCCTCCGTGTACTCCTTGTACTTTCCCCTGAAGAGTTCTTTATAGTCTTCCGGGGTCTTTTTGGACTGGGGACCCCATGTAGTGGTCTTCGGCATCGTTTTGGCTGGGAGCTTTGTAGTGGACGGCCTGCTCCGGACTTTTGGTATTCCCCTCCTCTCCTTCATCCTGCTAAGGCTCTCCCCCTCCGACTCCGCCGGTGAAGAACCCCCCGAGGAGCACCCCAAAAACAATTTAGGGTTGTACCGCCCCTGTGCCACTCCCAAATCGAGAGATTGGGATTTTCTTAGCAAAGAGGCTGGTGTTTTTTTTTGCAAGGAATTTACGCCTCCCAAAAGGAGTATTGTCGAAACCGGCAAAAAACTCCTTACGAGAAACGGTCACTCCTGGGATTTTTTCGAAATCCCCAAAAAGCAAATCCGGGCGGCCATCAGACACGGAACCTGAAACTGGGTCGTCACTAGACGTGATTTCCACCGACCGGACTGGAGTGTCGCACGGCACGACACTCCCCAACAAAGATCCAGACGTGCCCTGCGGGGCTACACCTCCTGGGGGGGGGGGCACTCGGGTGTGCCACTCCCCGACCGGACTGGTGTGTCGCACGGCACGACACTCCCCAACAAAGATCCAGAAGTGCCCTGCGGGGCAACACCTCCTGGGGAGCACTTGAGCGTGTCCCCCCCTCACCGACCGGACTGGAGTGTCGCTCGGCGCGACAACCCCCGAACTCGCAACTGTGCAGCCCACTATCACAGGGGTGCCCTTCGCGGCCACACCCCTCTCGCTGTCCTTAGCCAAGATAGCTCTGGCTTTCGAGACCCAGGTGGCCTCCATCGAAGTCTGGGTCTGTCTGCTGCCCACAACCCGCCGATTCGGAATCAGGGAGACCGTCGCCTAATAGGTACGTGAGTCTTCCCCGAACCTGCCGGCTGCTTAAGTTGGGACAAGCAGTCAGACTCTGAACAAAGAATTAAAATTATTTGCCAAAAAAGCGGCTACAAGAAAGATGGCTCCCCAAAAAGGGGAGCCGAAGAGACAAAGCTCTACCAACGGGTTGCTGCCCCCCCCCCAACGGGGGAGGAATTAGATAGGAAGAAAGAACATAGAAAAAAGAGAAAAAATCCCCAAAAGGGGGAGCAGAAAAGTGAAAAACTCCCCAAAAGGGGGAGCAGAAAAAAAGTGACGAAAGCCCCAAAAGGGGACTTGGTCAAACAACGCTTTAACCTAGCACAAGGCCCGGTAGCGGATCATTGGTCTTTGGGAAGACGAAAATGTCGCAACTGAGAACAGATACTACACTTTGATCATAGCCAAAAGGCTCAGAAGCCAAAAGGCCAGAATAATACAAGTAATTAGAGTTTATTTTTTATTATTAAAAACGAAGTGCGATCAAACGTTTTCAAGACTGATTCTATGAAAAGACCCATTTTATACCCTGTTTTAATCCGACCATAAACTCGTTGCAGACCTTAACATGTTCGATGAAAGTCTGACTCTTTTAAACATATTTCAAAAACACCGTCTGTAATTGACACAGGATCTTTTCGGTGTGAAAACGGTACCCTTGAAAACGCTGACTAGAAAAAGAAGAAACGGCTACACGTAAATCAAACTCAAAGCATAGGTTAAAATCAATTTTCTCTCTCAGAGACAAACAGTAGAAAATGCTATACATTTATATAACACGAAATCTTCATTTGAATATATACCATAAAGGAATTCTGAAAAGAATCTGCAAGAATATTGAATTCGATTAAATTCATTTGATAGTTTGGATACGATTAAATATTTTGCCCAAAGGTATCCCTTCTCGTTACAGAGTTCCTCTTCTTTTAATCATGAATGTAAACATGTATTTGCTATTCTTTTGTTGGTTTCTAATTCTTTGAAATCTTTGAAAAATGATGAATTCAATTAACATTATTAAAGCGTCCTATTCTCGTTATCGAGTTGTTTCTTTTACAAATCATATAACGACGTGTTTATTTTTATTCATTTTCCGGGATGGCTTTGAATATTTTAGAATTTTCAAGAATGTTGAATTCAATTGAAATTATCTGATTTTTAAAATCCTTTCAACGAAATTGCTCTCTTCTTGTGAGAGGGCTCCTACATTATTAATCATAGATTTAATAATTCTGTTTTAGTTATCCTTCTTCTTTCTTTCTTACTTTTGAATTCATTGAAATATTTGAAGAATGTTAATTCAGTTAATATCAGTTCAATTTTTAAATATCATTAAATAAGATCTCTGAAAAAAATGGTCTTTTTTCTCATAGCGAAATGGATCACATGCGATTTTCTAGGATAGTGATATCTAAAAAGACCACCTATTATATTTCATAATGTTTTAATGGAAAAGTTTGAGTGACACTTTTAAGGGTCAGAGGTGACCCCAAACCGAAGTCGCGAAATCACGTGATTTCTGGGCGGAGATATTCTGTCTATTTGGCTGGCGAAGGAGGGGGCGTGCACAGTATTTCTGGGTGTAGCAATACGAGTTATCCGTCTGTCTCCAGATTTCTGTCTTTCTCTCTCTTTTCCACACGTGCGAAAGTGACCCGTTTTTTCTGATGTTTGCTGGGACTGTTCTCGATACTTCTTCAGATTAGAACCCGAGCTAATTTTGACGCTAACCCTACTCCTCACCCTAACCCTAACCCTAACCCTAACCATAACGATGGGGTCAAAGTTAGCTCGGGTCATAATCTGGAGAAGCACCTTCTTCTCATTCGACGTCGGAGTAGTTTTCTATTTGCAAACTAGCAAGAACCCGGATGTATAAGGTTTATCCACGCATCGGTGTGTTAAGATGTATGCCAGTTGACACGGTTAAGATTCGGATAAAAATTGTTGTTTGGGATAAATACAATTTAGGCGCGCAGTGTGAATATAATTGTATTGGCGCGTGAAAGATAAAAAATAACGCCCACGCAAATTCCGACGTGGCCTTATATATTAAATCAACTCACAACGACCGGACGTAGTAGGGAGCACACCACGTGATATTTCTGTCCAATGGGATTTCTCCAAAGACATTTTTCTAAACTTTTCTCCTTAAGCTCGCTGGAGCCTATCCAAATAGTATTTAAGCACACACAAACATCATACTCTCTCTCTCAACTGACTCTTCATTCGGAGGTTACACGCGTCTTACTATCACTCTTCCATTTCACCTTTCGCGCGTTTCATACAATTACACAGGCGAACATTACCTATTGCCTCTCTTAACATTTTATAACATATGAGCATTTCAACAAAACAAAAGACATTCTCCCTTTTACTTACCCTGAAACTAAAGAAAGGACTTCTGAACTCATTACGAAAGGAAATATGTTATATTTGTTAATGGTTTATTTCAGTGAATAATTGGTTTTGCATGTAAGTCTTCTTCTTATTATTTTTATTTTTATTTGTGGAGGAAGTTATTACCAAAAAATAGCATGACGACCCCAACAGATGTAACAATTATAGGCCAAAAGACCAGGTATGATGTTTTATAGAAAATAATATTACAATTTGTCGATTTCGTGGAACACAGGAGTTAACAAAAAGAAATACAACATTTTGACAAGTGCTCGGATTTGGTTGGAGAATTAACATAAATATGTAGCGTGAAGGCACATGTTGTGATAATAGTGATTAAAGTCAGCCCTGGTGAAAATCCTGAATAAATATACTGGGTGACTGTCGAATGTATTACTCCAAAGAAAAATTGGAACCATCCAGATAAGAAAACTGCTGAGGTCAAGTGGAATAATGTCGGGGGTAGGTGTCTGACACTCGTGGAGATATACAGTTATTTACACTCAACTGAAAATCACTTGGCAGCACTGCTTGTGTTAAAAATGTAATAATGTCAGTAAAAAACATTATTACTACTACTATTATTATTATTATTATTATTATTATTATTAGTAGTAGTAGTAGTAGTAGTAGTAGTAGTAGTAGCAGTAGTAGTAGCAGCAGCAGTAATCGGTGATCCTGGGGAATCTTTAAGAAATGTAATAAAAACTAAAATAAATATTGCTAAGGTCACTGGATAAAATGGTTGGATCATTCTGGCGCCCCTAGAAATGATCAAACACCTGACGCAATCTTCTAACTGTATAGGAGTCAGATGAGCCTTAAAATTGAGTACTGTTGCAACACTTGTAAGAAGTGCCTCTCAGATCACTCTTTTCATATCTTGACAGTACAGAATCGACTTCGAAATCTTGTAGGGGTGTCTTCTTATCTAACTTACATCCGCTTTCTCACAGTAGAGACGTTGTTAGTCTTTATTTGCTCTATCTTTATTTTCATGGTAGCTGCTTCAATGTGCTCCAATCTCTGGTTCCTCATGTAAAACATTTACAGCAAAAACTCGTCTTTTCTAACTCTGTGTACTTTATAACTAAATGGAACTTCTATTAACAAAGTTCATTTCCCAAAGCTATCCGTTTGTGGTACACAATACAAAGGGGCTACTTACGCGCTAACTAAAACATGTTCGTTTTCAAGTCCAATGTAAACAAATTTTTGTCGAACAGTCCTCTTAAATCATCAAATCCTGATAATGTTCAACCATCGTCTCCAATCCTCAAGGTGTTGTCTCACCGTTTACTTGACACACTCATTAACCCTTATCCTCGAGTGGACTTTGGGCCTCGATAAACGATGGCTCATTAGTGCAGTAAAATGAAAATGCTATAAATATATTTTTCTACTTTTAATGAAAAAATGCAATTATTTGAGTGCGTTCACTAAATTTTCATAAACCGGAAACAGTTTAAAAACAACCGCTTAAATAAAAAAATATATATATTAATGAACTTTAAGATTTCAATTATTCTCTACTGTTACCAGTAGAAAAAAAAGTCTTAAAGGTGGCCACAGTTTGTAGATGATAGCGTATTATCTCAGTCCTCGCCACAGTCTCCCCTCATCAGCTACACTCCTTATTTCTCTCAAGCCCACTGATACCTTTCTTCTCTGTCATTTAATTAGGAGAAATTGGGGATAAATACACGTAAATTACTACCGTATATTTAGTTCTCGATTTAAAAGGCGAGAAACATGATCGCATTCTCAGTCTCGAAAAAGAACACAGTATATGACACCACCGTTTCTGTAATTTGTAGCAAATAGGAGAGGATCGGTGACAGACAGAGGTAAAAGATTAATGGTCTGTTATATATGCTACCTAAACAAGGAATCCTCATTTAGAAAAAGATATAGAACACGTAGAGAATGTTCAATGGTTGACAACTAGGAGGTTGACAGAACTTTCTACCCTTACCGACAAAGAGGACTCCAAAGACTAAATCTATTTTCAGTTGAGCAGCGGAGGATGCGAGGAGACTTGATTCTGACGTACAACATCATCAACGTAAATTTAAATCTACTTTTCGAGGTGTTTTAACTCCAGCGCTAAGTTGTGGGCTCCGCATCACCCACAAAATATGTACGACCGTCGCTTTCAGCTCAATAGAAGAGAGGCAGCATCTCTGTCCATGTTTCTGCTCCGTGAGACAGCCTGCCAGAATATGTTGTCACGATGACAAGAAAATCCAGGTTTAAAGCGACCTTGGACAAACATTCAAACTGTATGTGGATGTAAATAGCTTCTACTTGTCTCTTTACTAAATATACAAATGGCATCACATACTCTGATATCACCGTGTATGTAGGTTAATTATTGACTTTATAAGTCACCTGCGCACACGCCGATAATAATCTTAAGTCATAATTATTATCCTTGCATATAATTATACCCAGGATTGACAGATTCCATGAATTATCATTTACATTTTTATGGGAGGCAAGTATTGTTTGAAAAATATCTTATGTTAATCAACAAATATCTTATTTTAATTAAAAACCGTCTGTTAGTTTAGTTTCTCTGAAGGTATGTTTGGACTATATTTAAACTTCAAATAAATATCACCGACATGCATGCAGTAATATAAAAAAGACTAGAAATCAAAGACAAACAAACTATATAGCACATAAGGCAAGAAATTATAATGTTTTATCAACTAGCATACTTTAAAGTTCTGAAAATCTTTTAAAGTTTTGTTTTCAATATAAGATTTCGTCATATTCTGTTTCTTCAAGATACTAAAACATTTTTCCCTAACCATTAATGCTAAGTCTGACTGCTTCCCCCGGACTTAAGGTTAGTTATAGGTTAACCCTATTTTTTACTATCTCTTTGACTGAAATTGCATTTCCAAACTAAATCGATCGACATTTTTGATTTACTCGTGTTTGGCTAAGTGAAAGTGACGATAACATATTCGAGGATAATCAACTTTACCATAAGTTTCTGCCCTTTAAAATTATACACGTCAGTAGAAAATTTAATTTTTTTGTGCATGGTAAAAATAATTGTATATTTTGTTGGCTTTCGATTTACCGACTGTTAACTATACTACTATATTCCAAATTGTATTACACTTGGCACAAAACGGTTCATTATACAAACTT
Organism: Sepiola atlantica; assembly: GCA_963556195.1. NCBI lineage: Eukaryota > Metazoa > Mollusca > Cephalopoda > Sepiida > Sepiolidae > Sepiola > Sepiola atlantica. The sequence continues at coordinate 54,293,690 of OY744518.1, forward strand.
TGGTGCAGTTTTGACGCCTATTCGTGTTGGTTATAGTAATAATGATAATAATAATAATAATAATAATAATAATAATAATAATAATAATAATAATAACGAACACTAATAGGCTTCAAAACATTATTATTATTATTATTATTATTATTATTATTATTATTAGTCAAAGATGGCTAAGAATGTTTCCAGGATAAGCAGAGAAATATTGATGTTATCTCAGAGTTTTCCTCCTTCTTGACTGGAGGGTCAAGTCTACCAAACTATTTAACTCATATAAGCGGCATAAATGGATGAATAACTTTCAACATTCCCATAGGTATTAATAAAAGTTTGTAGCTCTGGCAGAATTCGAACACGGCGGGACAATGTATTTAGATACATAAAATACTTGTATATGTATGCCTGACTATTTATCTGCTATATACGCAAAAACAACCAAATGAAGTTCAACCAAACTATGCATACCTATGTAATATATAACTTTTTGATATTAATGAATCGCCACTTGTCAAGGCAAAATACACTCGAGGATAATTTTTAATGAGATGGAGAGATTGTCAGTTGAATGATGAACACTATCATCAGATGATTGAAAATAATAAATGAACAACATTTGATTTAACATTGGATTTAAAGAGGACCATATCGTAGTCAGTAGGGAATCGATCCGGTGATAATGCGTTCCACGGATGGGAAGTTCTTTGCAATTGTGGTAGAAAACGAGTTCGTGTTGTAAATGTAAGGAACCAGCGATTGAAACTCAATCGAGCAGCATCCATGGAAATAACAACATAAATGTGTCCGATGTCAACGGGGAAGGTCATAAAAAGTAAAATAAAAATGAGTTCAAAGGAGGCATTTCTGAAAACAATCTTTTAAATTAAAACGCTTCATAAACAAATAAATGTATCACCATGCTAAACATATGTGTGTTCTGTGCTATAAGAATGGATCTTAGTTTTGGTAATGAAAACGCTGGGTCAGCGGCCAGACTGAATATTATTATTCAGTAAAGATGGCGGCCATTTATGCGGTATAGTTAACAGCCGATCAAGCGCATACCTAGAATAAAAAGAAGAGAAAATAAGCCACTTACCTCTTTTTGTTTCAGTACTGAGTCACCACTTATAAGGCTAAAGTCGATTCAAGGATAAGAGTCAATTCGTAAGTTAATTTGTCAGTTGAATCATGAAAAATATTATGAGAAGATTTAAAATGATAAAGGACTGAAAAAAGTTGATTATTTATGATGTCGGTTTAGTCATTCATTTATTTCGAGTGAATTAGATGATTGTTGGCATTGGTTTCCTTGATTTTATATTTGTTTGGATTCTTTCTAGAAAGATATCGGGTACTTACAGAAGAGACCACGTGAAAGTTGCTAACATTCTACGTGAAAGTGTTGCTGTGGAACGAACTGGATTCGAATCTGGCAAACGCAGGTTGTCAGTTTGTGTCGTTAACCATTGAGCCATCGTCAGCTCCCGATGGTTTCGTAAAGTACTTGTTCACATTTGATTTGAAGACAATGGTGTAGTGTTGCATAACGAAAGTCGTTGTTTGAATATAAAGTCTGAGTGACACCTAAAGGTCAAAGATGAAATCCAAACGGGGATTTTCTGACTCTTTTCTGGCGACACGTCATACAGAGAAAGCGTATCGAGGGCACGATCGTGACGGGAGGCGCACAATGTAACTAGGTGTAGCGAGAGGAGAGATTAGTTCATCTATATGTCCGTCTTTCTCTCTCTTTATGCCACGCGTAAATAAGTAACCCGTCTCTCTGTTTTTTTCTTGTGACTGTACTTCTCTTTTTAATAAACCTTTTTAGAGAGTTACATCGGCGTTCGAGTGATTTTCTTGGCAGACGATCCTGAACCTGGGTTCCCGATGAATATATAATAGTTTATACACACATAGATGACTGAATACATAAGAGTAAGCTGGAGGGAAGTAGTCCAGTGGTGATGTGTTTCACTGATGAGAAGTTCTTGGTAAGAAAATCTATTCTTGAAAATACAGTTCGATGTTAGGCATGAAGAAAAGTTCGTTACAGTTGTGATATAGAAGAGTTTTTGTTCACCGATGCACACTAAATAGTAATCAAAATCCGCTGTCTTCAAGTACCGTTTTAACTAGAGCACATACTAACGATGATAGAATAACAAAAGCATGGAAATTGACAAGTTGATTTTTGTAAAACTGCGTTTTATTGATTATTTCTCTCCACACGGAGAGTTTGTATTCACCAACCATATATTCTTCAGAATTATCTGATTTATTCCCTGCCTCCTTGGTTCCAGCTCGTTTTACTCGTTGGTCTAGTGGTCTTCATCAATTCACTGTTCAGAAAGTATCTCGTTATAATACATCTTCTTACTCCAGTAGCTTCGTCCAATGAACTGCAGGCTCATGGAACCCTCTTCCTGCTGACTGTTTTCTGCCTATTAATAGTCCTGATCTTTTCAAGACTACTGTCAATAGACATTATCTGTCTTTGCATTAATCGTCTTTCGTTCTGTAGAGCTCCTTACATTAAGTAGCTTCATGCCGATTCTGGAACGACTTCAATATAAAACACCCATCTAAGTACTAGCCATGTTAAACCTTGCTCAACTTCGCTGATCCGAAGAGAACCGGTGTTTCAAGTAATATAGCCGTAATATGGTACTAATATTTGTTTGCTCAGACGAATTTCTGTAAATCTTGGAAAACAGCTGTTTAGTATTTCGCCGTGGATAGTCTTAACAATCTTAACTATTAATCAAAGATCCGTTTATAAGATAGCATTAACGTTTTTTTTTTTATTGAAGTTGCTTAAGACGTGGCATGAAGCCACTTAATGTAAGGTGGTGAAAAGAACGCAAAATGATTAACGCAAATAGAGAAGATACCTATTGACTTTAGTCTAGAAAAGACCAGAGCTATAGATAGGAGGAAAACAGTCCACAGGAAGAAAGTTCCACAATCCTGCAGTTCTTGGGAAGAAACTATTGGAATAAGAAGATGTATTGTAAGGACGTATATAAACAGAGAACTGATGAAGACAACGAGATCAACTAGTGGAACGAGCTGGAACAAAAGAAAGAGGTATATACAAACACATACAACTCAAGTATCGTTTGCGTAAAAAAATGTCAATGTAGCCACGCCCGCGCGCGTTTATTTAGCGACGGGGTATATCCGTCTGCAGCTAACCTTTTTGGATAGCATACACTTTGCAGGTGGTTTTGAATCAATACAAAATTATTTTATTTCCGACAATAAACCGAGTTTTGTTTCTTCCTGCTCTCAATCAGGTTCTATTTCTTCCAGCCAGATATTTGTCTGTGTAAAGTACGTTTGATTCCTGCCGAGTAAGATTTCCGGTACATCTAGACCAGATATGCAACAATATTTAAAAGTATAAAAAATACAAAATTACCGTAATTTAGACAAATCTCAGATATTTATATTGTTAATTTGAATCGACTAAGAAACTTTTTCCCTATTTTTAAAATGAAGTGCTGCACTCTAGGAGTTTTACCGCATTAATTCCAAACTAGCGGGACCCGTGTAAATTACACGAAATGATGTTTTTAATACTAATTATCTTGTTCCTAACCTATACATGTTTGAATAAAATATGATAAGATTTGGACTTGTATATTTATTAAAAAAAAATGAACAATACATGAAACAATTTACAAAACTTCTTTAGATACAATATTGCTAGTGAAGGTAATATTTCGACGACTAAACCTTACTTTGCAAATGTTTTCGATTAAATTAAATTTGGCTCCAATTCATGAATATTTATTTACTCCTCTCCAGGAGTTAGGCACAAGGCCAGTTTTATCTTACTCCCACAAGTAAGATGTGACCCAAGGTCGGGTCGGGAAAGTGAGGTTTGAAAAGCCAGCGCTCGAGAAGGTGAGCACTCTGGCCATTAAAAATTGCCTGGGCAGCCCCGTTGGCATTCCCCGGTAGGGAGCCCCAGGCAGTAAGCAATAAACTTACTCCTTCCCAAAGAGGGGAGGCGAAGACTGGGAGGGTGGCCATCCTAGAACTGCACAGGACATACCCATAGACCGGCGTAAATCAATCCCCGAAGGCCAAGACAATACCAGTCTATGGAGTGCAGTATCCATCGGAACAGATACTACACTTTGATCTTAGCCACAAGGCCAAGCCCATTCATGAGTAGCATACAAAGATTCGGAAGGTCGTTGCTTTTGATGTAAGCATGACACACAAAATCACACACGCTTTTGTATTAATTTGTGTCTTCCCGGTCGTCCCCTCCCAACCTCTCTTCCTCTTCCCCTCGAAATCTAGAAAAAACATTTTAGAGGCTGGTTGGGATCGAACTATAAACCAGTCGGGCTGAAGTCAAAATTACTACATCGCTAACCGTTGCGCCAAAGGGAAAAGTTTCGAAAATTAGGCGAGTTGAATGCTTTTCAAAATCTAGGTGCGGCACGCATGCACAGAGCTTTTGTCGGAAGCGTGACACACGAACACAGACGCTATCGTATTAATATATAGATACTGTATTGCACAACTAGTAGAAACATTATAATTTGCACAGCTAATATAAAAAATGACAGCTACAAAACTCACTTAATTATTTACATTAGAAAACTATAAACTGTCAATGCATCCAATCATGGCTAAATACAGGATAGGTGTTTTGCAATTTACTTTCTTTATTATTTATTAATTCGAATAAATATATTTTATATGTATTATAGTAAGAAAATAGCGTCAGCATTGTACACATTAAAACATTTAAATATATCCGTTTTCGTTCGAAATAATGACGTCGTATTATAGTGTTTATTCGTAATGTTATCATATATTTTATTCAATACTTTACAATCTTTGCTCATATAAAGTTTACAGATACATATATTGTCGACAAAACCTTTCTACGAAGATGTTTGATTACTCGTGATGGTGAAGAACGCCTTCACTTTTCTCACGGGGTGGACTTTCGTTTGGGTAGACTGAAAAGACCCACCATTCCATACCTTCCATTCTGGCTTTGAGAATGAGCAAGTTTAAGCTTAACTACCTGAGGCCCCCCCCCCTGACCATAGAATGCCGACGGGGCTCCTCAGGCAGTTTTTAAGAGGACAGAATGCACTTTGTGTACTAGCTTATTCGACCCACCTGCCGGCCTTGTGTCACACCTTCCTGTGGTGAAGGGGAAGTAAATACCTGCTGGATTACTCGTTTGATTTAAAATAGCATCTCCTCCCCCCTCTCTCTCTATTTTTCTCCCTGTCTCTCCCTCTCTCTATTTTTCTCCCTGTCTCTTTCTCTCTCTCTCGCTCTCTATTTTTCTCCTTCTCTCGCTCTCTCTCTCGCTCTCTCTCTCCTTCTCTCTATTTTTTCTTCTTCTTCTCTCTCTCTCTCTCTATATATATATATACATATATGCTGTCATATTCTCAGCACATTTCAACACTTTCCTTCTAACTTACTTATATTCACACATTCCTGACATAGCCAGCTGGACAAATACTCTTACTCTCCAAAAATTTCACACCGAACCACAGCAAAATCTCACCTCTCCACCCTCACCCATCTCATTCTTTCGACTACTTCTTTCACACTCTTACCAGCCCACTCCGACCACTTTCAAATCATCTTCATTTCTTCAAATCTTTTTCTAAAACTATGACACTACCTACACACCAAAAAAGACAGAGCCACCCCTCCCCTCCTCTTTCCCCAGCCCGTCAAAATCCAAGCTACACCTCACCACAACTAAAACCTCAGCACCCCCCCTCTCCCACCCTACTATGGCTACTACTTCTTCTCATTAACCCATCATGTCAACCCAATATTTCTATGTACTTACATGACATTTTTCTTAAAATTATCATCCTGAAGAAGTCTTACAAATAAAGACGAAACGTTGATGAATACATAAAAAAAACATCCTTTGGTTTTTCCTTTTTCATTTCCTATTACGTTGGATTACCCTCACCCGTCCTTTCTCATATATATATATATATATATATATATATAATTAACTTGTTACAAATATCCAGGGGGTATAAATCCGAAGGAAGTTGAAACCGGGTTTATGAGAGTGCTCAATGAAAACTCAGAGCAAAATATATTTTTTGTTGGTGATTTTATTATTCCATTAATTGCGACAAAATATATGCTGTTTCATTAACGCTCGTAATGAACGTCAACTCTTCAAGCTATAATGGAATCAAATGGCAAAGATTTTAACTTCAACCTCAACCGGAAATTGAAGATACATTAGAGGGAGGGGACAGAGATGGAGCTCTGCTATAACGGGGACATGAGAAGGGAAGAGGGAGAGGGGGAGACCCCCAACATGTCATGTTTCAAAAAGTTGCGTCGGAGGTTCTCTCGTGTCTGGGGCATCGTGACCTCAATTCCAGCCAGGGCGGGGGGGGGAGGGGGGGTGGTTAACTTTAAAATGAGAATAGAATTATAATCATAGAGTTATAACTGTCATATTTGCTGTAATAGGTAATTATCGTGTAGATAAAATGTTTGATAATTTTAATTTAGGGTATTAATTGCTACTTTTGCATTCTATTTTAATATAGTTATTTATGGCTTGCTCAGTAATTGTAGTGAATTTAGTTGTGATAATATTTTTTAATTGTGATTATATTATACTAAAATTAATACAAGTGGAATCATTATATAAAAGAAGTTTAAGGGTGTTACCATTTTTAGTATTAATAAAATTTATTACAATAACAATAATAATAACAATGCCAATTCTACCTACGATAGTCGCAGTGATAATAGCATTAATTATATATTCTATCGAAAAACTATATATATATATATATATATATATATAGTATGTATGACAAGTTAGTTGAAACAAAAATGTTTTCAATCGCAAGTTCTACAAGAGTTAACATACATTATTCTATCGAAAAAGCTATATATTAAAGTGAGAGATTTCATCGATCTGGTCACGCTGGATTGGGGATAGAATCCGGCTAGTATCGACCAGTGGGATTTATTTACTTCATGTATGTATATATATATATATATATATATATATATATATATATATATATATATATATATATATATATATATATTAGCTGTTTTACATGGACATTTCATGGAATGTTTATAATTTGCTATTCATTGTTAACAAACAGTGTTTATTATATTCAATCAACTAAATATGTATAGTCGTCCTGGTAAGATATAAATAATTTAGAATTTTTAGAAAAATGAGATAAGAATCGTAAAAGTAACTCCTCACTATACTAACTCCACAACCGGAAATGTGCTTTTCCTACTTTCTGTTCTTCATAACAAATCTTCTACGTATTCCCGTAGTCTTCCCAGCCACTTCCCCTGTCTCTGTCTCTGTTTGGGTTCTCTCTCTTTCTCTCTCTCTCTCTCTCTCTCTCTCTCTCTCTCTCTCTCTATCTATCTATCTATTTATCTATCTATCTAACTTGCTAGTGTTCTGCTCTGTTCCATGATAATGTCGACAGCAATCACTGATTTATCAGTTCCACTTCCTCCCACTTTCTCATCCTATTCCTTCGTTCTCAGTACCAATCGTGAAACAAAAGAGAGTACTCGCCTATTAACATACTGAATTACAATTTTCTTTCACTTTTTTCAAACTTAGAAAAGATAAAGTAGTTCTTTATATCTTCTCACACGTATCCAATTACGCATTCACACCTGAAACCGTGTTCACCCAAGCAAGTAGTTTTCTTGGTCTTTTTATCTTGTAGAAACGAATAAAGAAAAAACGGTTAATAGTTGAGTTCGCTCGTGTGTAAAATACTTCTATTCCTTTACCTCTCAACGAGGGCAGAGTTAGACACACAATCGGTTTTTAATGAGGTGAAATCTATCACTTTTAATTGTGACATAAAGAAAAATTGCTTAAGTTTATTATAATTTCTCTTTTGCTGAGGACAGATCAGATACTACATTTTCAACCTAAGAATTGGTGGGATTCTTTTTTTTTAAGCATTTGTTAGGTAATTTTAAGCTGAAACAACGCGTGTTTTCTTTACGAGTGGTTTATAGATGTATACATTTTTAGACGTACGGCATGTAAATGTAAATAGTCTGTAAGCGATAATTCTATTAAAACCAGACACTGGGTTCTGACAATTGCCACTAGTCCCGGTCAGAATGGACATGAAAGTAAAGGCAATTAAGGAATGACTACAGTTTCCCTGAAATTGAAAATTCGGGCTACACGACTAGATTCAATTCCGTATCATACCCAGAACACATTTTTATTTTACCGATACTGGCGTTTTAGTAATAAGTATAGAACTTCTCCATTCATCACCAAATCAGTGGCATCTAAGGTTCTATAAAAAATAGACACATTTTCAATAAGGTTGAGGAGCCGAAATCTATATGGTCCGACTCTGATTCCGATTCTAAGAATTCTAAACATTTCGACTCCTAGAATTCTATAATATCAGACTTCAACTCCTTACGTTAAAATCTTCCACTATTCAGTAATAATCGAAGTCGGATTAAAAAATCCGACTCCGACTCCGAACCTTTCTTACGAATCCGACTCTCACTCTGACTCTGACTTCTTCTAAAACCGCGGACTCCCTCGACTACGCAACCCTGGTTCACAAATACGAACTGTGTGTTAAAGGTTACCATATTCATTAGCTCTATCCGTTAATGGTTTACGCTATTTATTGATATGTTGGTTTGTTCAATTTTCCGTCACGATATTTGTTAGATGCGTCTAAACATCTATAAAACAGCATCTGTCGGACAGTCGATCAGTTTGCCTGTTACGTTTACGATTAGGATAGCATTTTATTTGACTTGTCACTGGAAAAAGTTTAAAATAGCATTTCTAGTAGCGTCCACGAATCTCTATAAAAAGATCTGCTCGTACATTGTTCTGTCAAGTTTATATTTGGATTGCTAAACACGCAGGTTGAATTGGCGCATTTTAATAATATCCTTTTTTATATTTTTTCTCTGACACTCTGTGCGCCCCATTGTCCGGTGAAAGACAGACATAGTATCATTAATATTCTAGACTTATATTCATTCACATATATCTATGATAATGAGAGTGACAGTTTATACGCTTGTCTTGAAGTAAAGTCACGATTTCTCTCCGTAGGGAGGGAGGCTTATCCAAATCTGACATAAAGGCTTTGTATACACCCCAGCGGATCAGCTAGATAATAAAGTAGGTTTTAATTTCATCCGTGAAGTAACATTTTCTGGATTAGGGTTAGGGTTATGGTTATGGTTTGTCTTTCACTAGAAGTGACCGTTGCTGGCAGAACTCAATGAGTCCTTCAGGAGATTCAACGCACTGACACAGATCGCAGAAATATATTTCTTTAACGCGCTGCCGATCGTAGAAATTAATTTCTTCCAAAAGTTATGGTCTGCTTGCTTCAACCTGATTGTCTAATGCGTTGCTGCAAACTGATTGGTTAATAGTTTCGTCAACTCTCGGGCGCTTTTGAGACCTGCCCGAACGTTGACGACGCGTAGTCACGGAAACGCGGTGCATTCTCTATAAGAGTATTCTACAATGTTATTCGAAAGAAAGAAAAGGTTAACGTGGTCTGGACTTATTTCCCGATTACCAGATTCGATATATGTAAAGAAATCATATAGAGAATTGAATGCAAGAAAGATCAAGAAGACGATCACCAAAATATAGGCCGACCAGATAAGAGTTTAAACTTCAAGCATGTGGCGAAACTCTCTGAGGTATGCACATTATAATTGACAGACGATTAACCTACAGACGGACAAGGAAAGTTTCTTATAGATATGTGTGTTCGTGTTTAAAAGTAATATTTAAAACTTAAGTGTGACTAATCGACAAACTTGAACTAATCTAGAAAACGAAGTCATTTTATAGCGTTGTTGCATAGCCGTCCTGGAATGGGCCATGGCAGTTCTCGCTTAAACAACTGGTCATATATAACACCAAAAAGGCATATGTTGCATACCTTTAATTTCTCGTACCTTTACTTCTGGGTCTCGATGTCGTCTAGTGGTTGAATTCTTTCTTCGTTTCTGTACTGCCGTGAACATCGCCGTCCGTTGTGTCTGCAACAAAACCTTCATAACACAAAATTCACGAGGCAACAATCTTTTGATTTGATTTGTTTATTTCAGGCGTTAGATTTCCGTCGGCCACGGAGATGCTTCAATAACGTCAAGGGAGAAACCAAATAATTACTCTATTGTAGTTAATTCCTAGCTTAAGTCCTTAGCCATTCGAGAAGGGGGAAGAAGGGATCTCATGCCTGTATTCTCTTAGGGAAATAAATTCCCATTTCTCGTTTCGGTCTACATAGAGAAACACGTCTGTTCGATATACTTCCACTAACCAGACTGGCAAAACTCTGTTTCCCACACAAAGGCATGTGACGTCACAGAACCCCCATGCGCAGGTGCACATTGACCCTTGATCTGAGGTCTCGTTAACGTGGTGACCCCGTCAACGTCTGTGAGCTCCGACTGTGAGAACCAGTTTATTTTGCACTCGACTGTACGGGTCCACCCGCACTAAATCGCGCAAGCCAAACCAAACGATCTCCCCACATAGTCTAGTTCAAGATGCGTCCGGCCCCACATGGCCATTATCCAACAGCGTTATTTTATATTCCTACCTATATCAATGCTGACTTTAGGTATGAATAGCATAACATACATCAATATAAAAGCCGTGTGTCCATCTATCTGTCAATCTATCTGTTCGTATGTCTGCTAACTCTTTTTAAATGATTAGTATTTTCTTGGCTAGTTCAAGACATTTAGATAAGGTTGCTGCAGTTTGACTTAGAGCAATAAAGTAAACCGCTAAATCGGAAATGGCTGTCATTTTAGATCAAACAGGCCAAACACAATGCGTGAGATATGTAAATCAACAATAAAGACTTTATAAGTACGTAGGTGTAACATTTTTCGTATGAGTAGACTGCTCATAATGATGCGGAGACAGGGAATGGATGCGATCAGTTAAACACTAGCCGATATAATTGACGGTGTTAACAACACTGACGCCCGAAATAAGTAGGCGTCGAAAGATTCTTCTGCTATTATTCTAAGTTATCTTTGTCTTGCTTTAGCCGTTCCTCCATCTCTCTCTATCTCTATCCTTTCTCCGGAAGAATGAAGAGAAAGTGTACCTAAAAAAACAAAAAAGAATGATATATGTTCATACGACTGTCTTCGTGTGTTAACCAATGAACGGCTAGTGTGATAGAACTAACACTGAGAAAGATCGAGGACAAAACCTCTTCTATCAAAAATCTGCACTTAATAAAATACCGACAAAGGACAAACCGCCACCAATTATTCCCACAAAAATAAAACTTATCATATAACACGTTGACATAATTCATGAAACCGTAAACAGGTTAAATATAAACATCCGACGCCTAATACAAGCTTTCTTACAAGTTCGACTCAGACTTAGACTCCTACTATTTCTAAAACCTAGGGCCCCCTCCCACTCCGAATATGAATCCGCAACCCTGGTTTCCACATACTCACTGTGTGTTGAAGGTTACCATATTCATTAGTTCTATTCGTTATTGGTTTATACTATTAGTTGATATGTACCTTCTATGTTTGTTAGATGCGTATACAAATTTATATAAGAGCCTCTCTTGGTCAACCTGTCATAGACTTAAATCTAAAATAGCATGTTTTAGTTGCGTCCAACCATCTCAATAAGAATATATGTCCGTCTGTTCGTCTGTCACGCTTATGGTTGAAACAGCATTTCAATCGCAAACCATGCAGATTTAATTGGCTCATTTTGATAATATCCGTTCTTGTCATTCAATCTGCCACTGTTTGCGTCCCATTATTCGGTGAAAACGTGAGATCATTAATATTCGAGACTTATATTAATTCATATCTATCTATTATTATGAGAGTGACAGTTCATACGCTTGTCTTGAGAAGAAAATCACCATTGCTCTCCGGAGGGAGGGCGGGTTTAAACCAAGTCTTAGACATGATATTTATATACATCCCAGCAGATTAAAATAGATAAAAAAAATTAATTTCTTCCATGAATTAACAAAAACGTATATTATTATGCAGAAGCTGCTATTCCGATTCTTTGGCTATGATAGGAATAGCAACTTTAAGATTTGGACGTCTGAAAGAAATAAACAATATGGATTAGGAAGGATATGGCAACGCTCCTCTGAAGTTAATACTTTACAATGCGTTGATAGTTTCTGAATATGTAAGTTTAACATGAACTCTACTGACTGAGCATTAGGGAAAGTATGAATGCCTTTGAAATGAAATGTTTTAGAGCTACTCTTGGAATAACGTTGCGAGATAGAAGAAATGCATTTACATATCTATTAACAATGTTATTCGCAAAAAGAGATATACGCGGTTTTAACATGTTTTCCAGCTCGCAGATTTCATATATGTATAGAAATCATATCAGGAAAATTTAATTCAAGTAATATTAATTGAACGATCACAAAAAATGGACGGGCCAGATCAGACTTGAAACTTGCATGCCATTCCTGAATTATTAAAGTCTGGCTGAAGGCCATGATAAGTGGCGAATTTTGTTTCCAAGTTTGTTACGAAGCTCTCTGTAGTATGCACATAATCATTTAAAGACGATTAACCTACAAACGGACGGGGACTGTTTCTTATAGAGATGTTTGAACGCTTCTAACAATGGTAATTAAAAACTTAATATGCGGCAAATAGATTGGACTCATCTAGAAAATGAAGCGTTTTGTTTATATTCCCAATAACAATGCTAACTTTAAGTACAAATTAACAAAGAGGCCTTCACCCATGGCTGGTTAAAGCGACTTCCTCTGAATAAGGAAGTTTCTATGGAATATCAAATTCACACGCGGTCTCTAGTTTCATGTATATCTCGGTCAGGGGAAATGACGACGTTACGTTTTTGCCGTTCTTGAAGGGAGGTGTCGACGTCCTTCTACATACAGCGCCTGGTATCCCTAAATAGTCACTCATCTGGTACTGACCAGGCTAAATACTGCTTAACTTCGCTGATCTAACGAAAACCAGTGTGTCAACGTGATTATGTTGTATCGCTATGTGTGGGATAATATATACCAGTATGAGGACTGTATATTCATCTGTATGTCGTGTGATCTTTAACTGCTTTTAAACTATTAGTATTGTCCAAGCTTGTTCAACACATTTATATCAGATTGTTACAGTAGGGTTGGTGTTGTACTGAGTCATAAAGTAAACGACAAAATCGGAAATGGATGTCTGTTAGGGTCAGACGGAACTAACAGATATGGAATCAACGATGAAGACTTCACAAGTACGTAGGCTGAGCATTTTTCGTTTGAGTAGAGAGCTTACAATGATACGAGGATATAGAGTGGATGCGTCCAGTCAAAATACGAGACGATATAATTAATGGTGTTAACGACAGTTTGTGCCTGGGGGAAGTAGGCGTCGAAGATTCGTCAAATAAGATCCGAAGATTGGTCCACTCTAAGTTATCTGTCTCTCTCTTTAATTTTCTATACTCCTCTCTCTCTCTATCTCAATATTTTCCTAGAACAGTTAAGCCAACGTGTAATTGAAGAGCAAACAATTATATATGTTCATACAACTACCCTCGTGTACTAACAAATGAACGGTCAGAGAGATTGAATCAACACCTCAAACGACCGAGGACGAAACATCTTGAATCAAAAATCTATCAACTACAAAAAAATAAACCCAACATTGTATAACACCAGCTGAAGTTATTGCTACAGAAATAAAACCCATTATATCACACGTTTACATAATTCATTATTCATATATATATATATATATATATATATATATATATATATATATATATATATATATATATATATATATATATATATATATATTTATATATATATATATATACAGGGTGGGCCAAAATAAGGGTCCTATCTTTAAATTTGAATAACTTGAATTTGAATAACTTCCACAAAATAAAAGTTAAACTCACCAAACTTTGTGTGTGTGTGTAGACTGACCCTTCCGAGACTTTTGGAAATAAACAAAACAAATTTTAGCCGAAAAACACTTCTTAAAACTTACAAAAACTAAAGTATTGTTTTTTACACTGTTTTGAGTTTTTAAAGCAAAAATAATGTTTTCTAAATGAGGGTACGTTCCTTAGGGCTAATACGGCTCATGCTTGCTTCGGAAGGGGTCCTTTACTTATTCTAAAAAAAAAAATTTAAAAAATCAATAAATAAAAAAGTTATGAATTTTTAAAAATAGGACCCTTATTTTTGCCCACCCTATATATATATATATATTAGATCTCTAAAGTTATGTGACGTTGAGCCTTTTCAGTGCCACATGGGGGACCATTCGAACATACTAGGGAATGTATGTAGAAGGATGACATGGTCGCCTTACAAAAAAAAACTACCAACTCCAAAGTTGTCATCTTCCCTAAGACATTGAGAGAAAGACGCAATGCAATCAATTTACTGTTTGTTTTGTTTTACCATATACAAACTCTTTTCGGGTCATTTAAGGCTAAACCCAGTCATTTTGGTAAAAGAAAATTGTGCTTCAAAATCTAAGATTCTTCGAATATTTGTTTATGTTATCTTTGTTTTGTCTCACGGCATATCAACCCTTGAGATTTTGTTGTAAACACCAGCTTCTTTGAAATAGTCTAAATACTTTGTCTGGATTTATCTGGAGAATTACCTCATCATTTCTATTTCTCCTGACATGGTATGCAAATTGAAGTTGCTTTTCTTCCAAGAAGGCAAGGGTGAGTGATAATAGTGTGTCCTATACGTGGTATTGATAATATCACTTGTTCTTTTCTGGTAATTTTAGTAGGATCATCATTCTTTTCTTCAATTTGTTCTTTCATTGTATGTCATTTTTTTTATACAAGGGTTCAAGGATTCACTGTCTGTGACCTCTCTCTTCTGTAAATATATTAAATGTCACAGTAAACACCAAACAGTAGAATTAATTGTGTTGAAATATTCATGTTCTGAGAGCCATTTATTTGGTAAAGTGAATATTGTTTAAAAGCCAGCAACAGTTTTCTTTGGGTGTATAGGCTTTTGTACTATCGTGTTGTCATGTCCATTCATATTTTTGGGGTAGTCGCTCCAGACAGGGCATGAAGCCACTTGATGTAAAGAGCTAAAATGAACAGAAGATGATGAACACGAAATCAGAAGATGCCTATTGCCATTATTCTTAAATGGGCCAAGGTGTAAGTAAGATGAAATTTGTCTACAGAAAGAGAGTTTAACAAGCCTGGAGTTATTGAAAAAAAGCTACTGAAATAAAATGATGTATTATAACCAGGTATCTGAAGAAATAATTTCTGAAGACCACTAGACCTACGAGTCAAACGAGCAGGAACAAATGAAGCAGGGAATACATTAGACAATTATAAAGAACACATGCCATAATAGTAATTATAGACTGCAACTAGAAACATCACGCCTGTGAGTAAGAAGTTTCGGAGAAGAAGAAATCTTCTTCCATTACTATGTTTATCTCATGGCTTTCTATGTGGCATCTTGTATAATCTGAAAAAAATACCTGCAATATTTATGAATCAGAAAATGACGATATTTTCACTAATATGATTCTGTTCTATTGTCATTAATTTTTATGATGTATTCAGGTACTCATAGTTGGAACAACATGACGATCTCCAACATCCCGAATAAAAGTGGATCTATATATTACATAGTAAGTGGGTATGTTTGCTAGCATTCATCTCGTTATTTTAATTCACAGACCGCTGTCGACTCGTACACATGTAATTGGCTAAACAAGTGCTTTTAAATGCCATCTCGACCCTGGATGTACTGAGAACAGCTGTGACGTCAGCTAGGGGACGGAACGAAGAAGGATCAGTCGAGTGAATGATTTTTAGGGCGACAGATGTGGAAAATCGCTGAATTTCGTACATAATTACTACAAATCCGTAGCCGAGAATGCACACCCGCCGCTGGTAGAGGGAAGAGTCCACCAACACCGTCAATAAAGGTTTTTTCTTTAAATCGATGATTCTTTATTCTTCATGATTGTGAAACAATTAGTTGCAGGGTTCTAAGTCAGGGGAGGAAAACAACGACGCAGTAGGATTTGAGCAGCATGTGATAAAAAGGTATGTTATCAATCCGTATACTAAATTAATTCTTAACTGTAAGGCATTGGGCCTCCCCTAAGAATGTAGGGTATGCTGCATATTTACCCACTATAACTGGAACACATAACCCGCACCAGTATACACTATACTCCTTCTTTGAACATTTGATGGGTAATCGATAATGCTCCGAAAAAGATTTTTTTAAAATAATTAAATAAGATACACATAAAAAAAAGAAATAAGGTGCGTCAGATCTGTCGGCTCCAATTCGTTTTATCTATATAATAATACACGGAAGAACTGTCATTTTCGTACGTTCGTTATTACCCTTCGCTCTCTTCTTTAAATGAAATCGGCCTATCGCTTTAGATGCAATGCAAATAAAGTAATTTAAAAAATTTCATTTGACATCGCTGTTGTGTCGAAATTTAAACTCACTCAGATACTTAGATAAAGAATATTTCCGTTTAAACAAACGTGTTACAATACAATCGTGGCATCTACGTTCGGACCGGAAGTCCATAGAATGGACATATGTCGTCATTTTTTAAGTACAGCAGCAATATATCAGGTTGTCTAGAAATATTGTGTCAATTTTTAGTTGTTCATGTCTAATTAATGACAGATATAGTATACTTATATTTCCGGTTAGAGAATACTTCAAGCTATCTCTTGAGAAAAAAAGTTATAAAATAATTGACATATATAGTATATTTACATTTACGATTAGGGAATACTTCAAGCTATCTCTTGAGAAAGAAAGTTAAAAACTCATTGACAAATATAGTATACTTACATTTACGGTTAGATAATACTTCAAGCTATCTCTTCAGGAAGAAAGTTATTATTGACAGATATAATATACTAACATTTACGGTTAGAGAATATTTCAAGCTATCTCTTGAGAAAGAAAGTTACAAAATTATTGAAAGATATAGTATACTTATATTTCCGGTTAGAGAATACTTTAAGCTATCTCTTGAGAAAGAAAGTTTAAAAAAATTATTGACAGATATAGTATACTTATATTTCCGGTTAGAGAATACTTCAAGCTATCTCTTGAGAACGAAAGTTAAAAAATTATTGAAAGACATAGTATACTTACATTTCCGGTTAGAGAATATTTAAAGCTATGTCTTGAGAAAGAAAGTAAAAAAATATTGACAGACATAGCATACTTACATTTACGGTTAGAAAATACTTCAAGCTATCTCTTGAGAAAGAAAGTTAAAAAAGAATTAACTTGCGTTAATTTCGGAGCCATTTGAAAATGGTAGATTTTAGGCACTTGATGCTTTTCTATTTCCATAAAGGCAAACGTGCCTCTAATAACAAAATATATATGCAGCGTACAGTGAAGATTTTTTAGCTGACAAAACTGTACGGAAGTTGTTCGCAACGTCTAGAGCTGGAGATTTTTTGGCTTCATGGTGAAGAACGTCCAAGTAATCTGCATCTGGCCAATGACGACGAAATGTAAATATTAATTGAGAATTACCCACGTTACACAACACAGTAACTGACATAAAAGCTTAACATATGAAAATCCACTATTAATAAACATTGAGTAAAAGTTGGGAAAACAAATTGGCACGAACCTTCCGGACAACCTGATACAAGATATAAACGATACAACTGTGCAATTTCCACGGGCCCCTCTAGTATTTGCATTAAAACTATCAATAAGAAGCAAACTAAAATGTTGTTTTCCCGAATAAAATTTAAAATAGATTCGTGTGTTAGAAAAGCAATTCATTTTCTCAAGTCCAAACAATTGACTTTCTCGTGATTGTCTATTCTAATTACAGACAACGCAGAATTAATGTCCATTAAAACACACCAGTTTCGATAAAATGTTTTTCGTAAATACTGTTATCATTTGTGGCAGACAGCATTAACGACGAAACATGAATTCCGTGCAAAATGAAATGCGTCTAACGTTGTGTAATGTTTAATTTTTGTTTTCGGTTCGCACACTTTTATTATTAACACATTCCCCCACCTCACGCAAATCTTCTATATTTCGATAATTTGTATAGAATGATAACATACTCTTCTCCTAAAAGTCAAACACAACCCTGTTACTAATGTATGATAAAAAAGAACTAAATTATAAATCAATAAGACTAAGTAATTATTTATTAAACTTGTTTTTCCTAAATCAATCAATAGAGTTTAGTCTCATTTACATTTATAGAAAAACAAATTATATATATATATATATATATATATATATATATATATATATATATATATATATATATATATATAACGTAAAATATAATAACACGAAATTACATGATTGTCGATGCAATAATTTATTTCAACCTTGCGGTTTTATTCAAGCATCCAATTTGACAATTACATTTTTGAGACTGACAGAAAACTGAATTCACCCTCGACAATTCAAATACAACCAGAGAGAGTGGTGGTCGCAGCCAATCTGAATACCCATTACAGAGCGAGTAGGAATTAACATCTTATATTTAACTAAGGCAATCGAAAGGGATCTTATGGTTTTTTTTGTTTGTTTTTATTAAAATAATAACGTCTGTGTTAAACGCACATATTCTTTCTACATTTCCGACTTGGTGACATTTAACGTTCATACGCCTCCATACACACGCACACATATACCTATTCTTAACATCAGACACACACAATTTTTGGCTAGCTCGAAATTCAGTTTTCCGCCCGAAAGGAGGAAGAGAGATAAGACACTAACACACGTTAGCGTGTCATCGGCCGATTGACATTTGTCGTGCTTTCATTCTGTCTAGATCCGAGTGATAGTATCTACAATCATCATCATCATCATCATCATCATCATCATCATCATCATCATGATTATTATTATTATTATTATTATTATTATTATTATTATTATTATTATTATTATTATTATTATTATTATTATTATCATTATCATTATTATTATTATTATTATTATTATTATTATTATTATTATTATTATTATTATTATTATTATTATTATTATGCGTCAAAGATGGCTAAGAATGTTTCCAGGATAAGCAGAGAAATATTGATGTTATCTCAGAGTTTTCCTCCTTCTTGACTGGAGGGTCAAGTCTACCAAACTATTTAACTCATATAAGCGGCATAAATGGATGAATAACTTTCAACATTCCCATAGGTATTAATGAAATTTTGTAGCTCTGATAGAATTCGAACACGGCGGGACATTGTATTTAGATACATAAAATACTTGTATATGTATGCCTGACTATTTATCTGCTATATACGCAAAAACAGCCCAATGAAGTTCAGCCAAACTATGCATACCTATGTAATATATAACTTTTGATATTAATGAATCGCCACTTGTCAATGCAAAATACACTCGAGGATAATTTTTAATGAGATGGAGAGATTGTCAGTTGAATGATGAACACTATCATCAGATGACTGAAAATAATAAATGAACGACATTTGATTTAACATTGGGTTTAAAGAGGACCATGTCGTAGCCAGTAGGGAATCGATCCGGTGATAATGCGTTCCACGAATGGGAAGTTTTTTGCAGTTGTGGTAGAGGACGCATTCGTGTTGTAAATGTAAGGAACCAGAGATTGAAACTCAATCGAGCAGCATCCATGGAAATAACAATATGAATATGGCCGATGTCAACGGGAAAGGTCATAAAAAAGTAAAATGAAAATGAGTTGAAAGATAACATTTATGAAAATAACCCTTTAAATTAAAAGGCTTTATGAAGCCTTTTAATTTAAAGGGTTATTTTCACAAATAAATGTATCACCATGCTAAACATATATTTGTTCTGTGCTATAAGAATGGATCTTAGTTTTGGTAATGAAAACGCTGGGTCAGCGGTAAGACTGAATATTATTATTCAGTAAATATGACGGGCATTTATGCAGTATAGTTAACAGCCGATCAAGCGCATACCTTTTGCTACTGAGTCACTGAGGCTAAAATCGATTTAAGGATGAATGTCAATTCGATAGTTAAATTGTCAGTTGATGTACAATGATAAAGGACTGAAAAAAATGACTATTTATGATGCCGGTTTAGTCATTCAATTATTTCGAATGAATCAGATGATTGTAGGTATTGGTTTCCCTGATCTTATTTTTGTTTGGATTCTTTCTAGAAAGATATCGGGTACTTACAGGAGAACCACGTAAGGTTGCACGCATCATACGTGAAAGTGGTGCTGTAGAGCGAACAGGATTCGAACTTAGCAAACGCGGGTTGCACGTCTGTGTCGTTAACCATTGAGCCATCGTCAACTCCCGACGGTTTCGTAAAGTACTTGTTCACATTTGATTTAAAGACAATGGTGTAGTGTTGCATAACGAAAGTCGTTGTTTGAATATAAAGTCTGAGTGACACCTAAAAGTCAAAGGTGATAACAGAACGGAAGTCTTCAAAACTATCTGACTTCCGAACGGAGATTTTCTGGCTCTTTTCTGACGACACGTCATACAGAGAAAGCGTGTCGAGGGCGCGATCGTAACGGGAGGCGCACAATGTAACTAGGTGTAGCGAGACGAGAGATTCGTTTATCTATATGTCCGTCTTTCTCTCTCTTTATGCCACGCGTACATAAGTAACCCGTCTCTCTGTTTTTTTCTTGTGACTGCACTTCTCTTTTAATAAACCTTTTTATAAAGTTACATCGGCGTTCGAGTGATTTTCTTGGCAGACGATCCTGAACCTGGGTTCCCGATGAATATATAATAGTTTATACACGTATAGATGACTGAAAACATAAGAGTAGGCTGATGGGAAGCAGTCCAGTGGTAAAGCGTTTCACTGATGAGAAGTTCTTGGTAAGAAAATCTATTCTTGAAAATACAGTTCGATGTTAGGCATGATGAAAAGTTCGTTACAGTTGTGATATAGAAGAGTTTTTGTTCACCGATGCACACTAAATAGTAATCAAAATCCGCCTTCTTCAAGTACCGTTTTAACTAGAGCACACACTAACGATGATAGAATAACAAAAGCATGGAAATTGATCAGTTAATTTTTGTAAAACTGCGTTTTATTGATTATTTCTCTCCACATGGAGAGCTTGTATTGACCAACCATATGTTCTTCAGAATTATCTGATTTATTCCCTGCTTCCTTGGTTCCAGCTCGTTTTACTCGTTGGTCTAGTGGTCTTCATCAATTTACTGTTCAGAAGGTATCTCGTTATAATACATCTTCCTACTCCAATGAACTGCAGGCTCATGGAACCCTTTTCCTGCTGACTGTTTTCTGCTTATTTATAGTCCTGATCTTTTCAAGACTACTATCAATAGACATTATCTGCCTTTGTATTAATCGTCTTTCGTTCTGTTGAGTCCTTACATTAAGTAGCTTTATGCCGATTCTGGAACGACTTCAATATAAAACACTCATCTAAGTACTAGCCATGTTTTACCTTGCTTATTTCGCTGATCCGAGGAGAACCGGTGTTTCAAGTAATATAGCCGTAATATGGTACTAATATTTGTTTGCTCAGACGAATAATGTTTCAATTTCTGTAAATCTTGGAAAACAGCTGTTTAGTATTTCGCCGTGGAGAGTCTTAACAATCTTAGCCATTAAACAAAGATCCGTTTATAAGATAGCATTAGCGTTTTTTTTATTGAAGTTGCTTAAGACGTGGCATGAAGTCACTTAATGTAAGGTGGTGAAAAGAACGCAAAATGATTAACGCAAATAGAGAAGATACCTATTGACTTTAGTCTAGAAACGACCAGAGCTATAGATAGGAGGAAAACAGTCCACAGGAAGAAAGTTCCACAATCCTGCAGTTCTTGGGAAGAAACTATTGGAATAAGAAGATGTATTGTAAGGACGTATATAAACAAAGAATTGATGAAGACAACGAGATCAAGTAGTGGAACGAGCTGGAACAAAAGAAAGAGGTATATACAAACACATACAACTCAAGTATCGTTTGCGTAAAAAAATGTTAATGTAGCCACGCCCACGCGCGTTTATTTAGCGACGGGGTATATCCGTCTGCAGCTAACCTTTTTGGATAGCATACTCTTTGCAGGTGGTTTTGAATCAATACAACATTATTTTATTTCCGACAATAAACCGAGTTTTGTTTCTTCCTGCTCTCAATCAGGTTCTATTTCTTCCAGCCAGATATTTGTCTGTGTAAAGTACGTTTGATTCCTGCCGAGTAAGATTTCCGGTACATCTAGACCAGATATGCAACAATATTTAAAAGTATAAAAAATACAAAATTACCGTAATTTAGACAAATCTCAGATATTTATATTGTTAATTTGAATCGACTAAGAAACTTTTTCCCTATTTTTAAAATTAAGTGCTGCACTCTAGGAGTTTTACCGCATTAATTCCAAACTAGCGGGACCCGCGTAAATTACACGAAATGATGTTTTTAATACTAATTATCTTGTTCCTAACCTATAGATGTTTGAATAAAATATGATAAGATTTGGACTTGCATATTTATTTAAAAAAAAAAATTAACAATACATAGAACAATTTACAAAACTTCTTTAGATACAATATTTCTACTGAAGGTAATATTTCGACGACTAAACCTTACTTTGCAAATGTTTTCGATTAAATTAAATGTGGCTCCAATTCATGAATATTTATTTACTCCTCTCCAGGAGTTAGGCACAAGCCCAGTTTTATCTTACTCCCACAAGTAAGATGTGACCCAAGGTCGGGTCGGGAAAGTGGGGTTTGAAAAGCCAGCGCTCGAGAAGGTGAGCACTCTGGGCATTAAAAATTGCCTGGGCAGACCCGTTGGCATTCCCCGGTAGGGCGCCCCAGGCAGTAAGCAATAAACTTACTCCTCCCCAAAGAGGGGAGGCGAAGACTGGGAGGGTGGACCTCGTAGAACTGCACAGGACAGACCCATAGACCGGCGTAAATCAAGCCTTGAAGGCCAAGACAATACCATTCTATGGAGTCCAGTATCCATCGGAACAGATATTACACTTTGATCTTAGCCAAAAGGCCAAGCCCATTCATTAGTATTGATTTACTCCTCTCCAGGAGTTAGGCACAAGGCCAGTTTTTATCTTACTCCCACAAGTAAGATGTGACCCAAGGTCGGGTCGGGAAAGTGGGGTTTAAAAATTGCCTGGACAGCCCCGTCGGCATTCCCCGGTAGGGGCACCTCAGGCAGTAAGCAATAAACTTATTCCTCCTCAAAGAGGGGAGGCGAAGCCTGGGAGGGTGGACCTCCTAGAACTGCACAGGACATACCCATAGACCGGCGTAAATCAAGCCTTGAAGGCCAAGACAATACCAGTCTATGGAGTGCAGTATCCATCGGAACAGATACTACACTTTGATCTTAGCCAAAAGGCCAAGCCAATTCATGAGTAGCATACAAAGATTCGGAAGGTCGTTCATTTGATGTAAGCATGACACACAAAATTACACACGCTTTTGTATTAATTTGTGTATTCCCGGTCGTCCCCTCCCAACCTCTCTTCCCCTTCCCCTCGAAATGTAGAAAAAACATTTTAGAGGTTGGTTGGGATCGAACTATAAACCAGTCGGGCTGAAGTCAAAATTACTACGTCGCTAACCGTTGCGCCAAAGGGAAATACTTGAAAATGTTTCGAAAATTAGGCGAGTTGAATGTTTTTCAATATCTAGGTGCGGCACGCATGCGCAGAGCCTTTGCCGGAAGCGTGACACACGAACACACACGCTATCGTATTAATATATAGATACTGTATTGCACAACTAGTAGAAACATTATAATTTGCACAGCTAATATAAAAAATGACAGCTACAAAACTCATTTAATTATTTACATTAGAAAACTTAGCGAAAGAACTATAAACTGTCAACGCATCTAATCATGGCTAAATACAGGATAAGTGCTTTGCAATTTACTTTCTTTATTATTTATTAATTCGAAAAAATATAATTCATATGTATTATAGTAACAAAATAGCGTCAGCAGTGTACACATTAACATATTTAAATACATCCGTTTTCGTTCGAAATAATGACGTCGTATTATAGTATTCGTAATGTTATCATATATTTTATTCAATGCTTAACAATCTTTGCTCATATAAAGTTTACAGATACATATAATGTCGACAAAACCTTTCTACGAAGATGTTTGATTACTCGTGATGGTGAAAAAAGCCCTCACTTTTCTCACGTGGTGGACTTTCGTTCTGGATAGACTGAAGAGGCCAACTATTCCAGGCCTTCCCTTCTCGCTTTGAGAAGGAACAAATTTTCGCTGAACTACCCGAGGCGCCCTGACCATAGTATGCCGACGGGGCTGCTCAGGCAGTTTTTAAGGGGACAAAATGCACTTTGTGTATTAGCTTATTCGACCCACCTTCCGGCCTTGTGTACACATCTGCCTGTGGTGAAGGGGAAGTAAATACATACTGGATTACTCGTTGCATTTAAAATAGCATCTCCTCCCTTTCTCTCTCGCCCTGTCTCTCACTCTCTCTATTTTTCGCCCTCTCTCTTTCTGTCTCTCTCTCTCCCTTTCTCTCTATTTTTTCTTCTTCTCTCTTTCTCTCTCTCTCTCTTATATATATATATATATATATATATATATAGAGAGAGAGAGAGAGAGAGAGAGAAAGAAAGAATAAGAGAATAAGAGACAGCGCGCGCGCGAGAGAGAGAGGAAGTTGCTTGGAAGACTATGTATATATAAATATTTTTTCTCCATCTCTCTTTCTCTCTCCATTTTCTCTCTCCTTCTCTCTGTATATATATATATATATATATATATATATATATATATATATATATATATATATATATATATATATATATATATTCACTCTCTTTCTCTTCATTAATATATATATATATATATATATACATATATATATAGCATGTATGGCAAGTTAGTTGAAACAAAAATGTTTTCAATCGCAAGTTCTACAAGAGTTAACATACATTATTCTATCAAAAAACTATATATTAAAGTGAGAGATTTCATCGATCTGGTCACGCTGGATTTTGGACATAATTCGGCTTGTATCGACCAGTGGGATGTATTTACTTCATGTATATATATATATATATATATATATATATATATATATATATATATATATATATATATATATATTAATGCAATAATGAAGGGAAGACATGTTGAATTTTTCATAATTAAAAGATTTAAAGGATTTAGGGATGAGAAAAAAAAAATTGTGCCAGTCGACTAGTTACGCTCACACTTTACAAGACTGATACTAGTACATCTGGTACTAGACGTGAATAAATATTTTCAGAATTCGAAATTTTAAATTCTCAGGCAGAGAGACTTTTACCTATTTCGGAGACCAAAGTAGGGGACCTTAAGGCTAGGCTGAATGATCTGGCCCACAATTATGCAAGTACACCAGTATCCCATTCAGAGTTTAAATGTAGAAGGAACACTATTCTGTCATTAAAACTCTACGTCAAAACAAGTCTCTTGTAATAACTAGACCGGATAAAGGCTCGGGGGTTGTTGTGTTAAACCATCAAGATTATTTTCACAAAATGATGGTTATTTTGAATGATACAAAGAAATTCGTCAAGTTGGGTCCTGTTAGCACCCATGACGCAACAGCAACCTTAGAAGCCAAGTTTCAAAGGAAATTGGTCAAATGGATAAAAAGCGGTGTACTCCATTCAGATGTAGCCAGTGAGATCAGACCCTCTGGCTCTATCCGTCCACGTTTATACGGATTACCGAAAACGCATAAGGCGGATATCCCAGTAAGACCTATCCTTTCTATGGTCGGGTCATCTCAACAAAAGGTTGCAAAATGGATCTTTGGTATTTTACAGCCTGTATTAGAGCCCTACAGTAAACACTGTTTAAAAGATTCGTTTTATTTTGCAAACTACATTCAGCAGTCTAAGGTTACAAATAAATTTATGTGCTCTTATGATATCAGTAACCTGTGTCCCTATTTTGGAAACGATAGATATTTGTGCCGATTTTTTATATCGTAGCCACTTATCGCCTCCTTCCATTCCTGAAAGCACGTTCGTTGAGCTGAAATTTAGTTTCAACGATGTTATGTATAGGCAAATCGATGGTGTTTCCATGGGGTCAGTCCTGGGACCTACGTTGGCGAACATTTTTGTGGGTTTCCATAAGAAAGAACTACTATCAGGACCCATGAAACCGTTAGTCTACTTTAGATATGTAGACAACACATTTTGCCTCTTTAATAATGAAACAGAGGCAAATACATTCTTCTCCTTACTGAATAATATGTATCCCGCATTAAAGTATACATATGAAGGTGAGTGCAATTCCTCCCTAGCTTTCCTGGATGTATTGGTAACGAAAACTCCATTCTGTTACCATACATCAATATATGGTAAACCTACGTTTACAGGATTGTATAGTCGTTGGGACACATTCTGCCCGGGCAAGCGAAAGTTGGATCTAATTTGGACCCTAACACACAGAGCTCTTATGATCTGTTCAAAATCAAAATTGGACGAAGAAATACAAATAATTATTGATACTCTGTCCAATAATGGCTACCCTTTGGATGTGATTAGGTCAGTCATCAATAGGAAAGTGGCCAAGTTTTCCGAGGGAAAACTAGTACGGTGGCTAAATGTCCAATTTATATTCGTTTGCCTTGGTTAGGTACAGTAAGTGAGAAGTTCGCCAAACAAATCAGCTCAGCGGTGGAAAATTATTATTTTTCATCTAATGTGCGGGTTGTGTTCTGTACAAAACCTCTGTTACCATCCTCTCGAAAAGACGTCCTGCCCCCCCCCCCCCCCACCCACCATAAAAATAATGTGATTTATCTTTTTAAATGTAATTGCAGTGCCAATTATGTGAGCCGGACGACGTTGAGATTAGACAACAGAGTACAGCAACACATCCCCAGTAAAATCAGGAATGGAACCTTCCGGTCACGGGACGTTCTAAGAAATACATACGGTTCTTCGATAACTGAACACCTGATTAATAATCTGTCGTGCGCAACGAACTTTAACACAGATTCATTTTCCATCTTAAGCTGTGCTCACTCATCTTATCATTTGAAAATCTTGGAGACTATCCACGTACGCCTCAAGAGGTCCTCCCTCTGCAAACAGAAGGAGTGTCTCTTGGGGTTGAGTGTGATTAGTCTCTAAGACACAACCTCCATTCCATATAACATCACGCTTATTTTATTCTAAATTCGAACTTTTTTTCCACTTCATAACCTAACGCTAATTTCATTTTAAATGTAAAAGGTTTTTTTTTTTAAATCCCACGATATCAGTCTTGTAAAGTGTGGGCGAAACTAGTCGACTGGCAAAATCTTTTTTTCTTCTCATCCCCTAAATCCCCTAAATCTTTTAATTATGAAAAATTCAACACGCCTTCCCTTCATTATTGCATTAATAAAGTTTTGTACCCACCCAAAAATAATGATATATATATATATACTAAGCACCTTTAAGAAATTAAAGTTGAGCACTCTCGGGGATGTTAAAAATAGACTGTCAAAAAGCTCTAATGCAAAGTTCCGAATACGTTCGTCAAACACTCTCGACTAGTCTTCTATCTGTGCCCGCTTCTAGGTACATATAGATCTTAATTTCCCATAATTACGTGACAGTTTCCGTTGGCCGAATGGATATGGCGACTGTAAACCGGGTTCGCGCCTCCCGACCGTCTGAAATTGTTACTTTCCTGCTCTGATGAGAGCAATAAGCTTGAAACGCTAGCGTAGGTATTAATAATTTAATATTTGTTTATAAATATTATATATATATATATATATATATATATATATATATATATATATTATATATATATTATATATATATTATATATATATATATATATATGTATATATATATATATATATATATTAGATGTTTTACATGGAAATTTCACGGAATGTTTATAATTTTCTATTTATTAACTAACAGTGTTTATTATATTCAATCAACTAAAACTGTATAGTCGTCCAGGTAGGCTCTAAATAATTGAGGATTTTGAGAAAGCAGAGATAAGAATCGTAAAAGTAACTCCTCACTATACTAACTCCACAACCGGAAATGTGCTTTTCCTACTTTCTGTTCTTCATAAAATGTCTTCTACTTATTCCCGTAGTCTTTCTAGCCACTTCCTCTGTCTCTGTCTCTGTTTTTGTCTCTTTCCCTCTCAGTCTTTCTTTCTTTCTTTCTTTCTTTCTTTCTTTCTCTCTCTCTCTCTCTCTCTCTCTCTCTCTCTATCTATCTATATTGCTAGTTTTCTCCTCTGATCCATGAAAATGTTATCAGCAGTATCTGATTTATCAGTTCCACTTCCTCCCACTTTCTCATCATATTCCTTCTTTCTCAGTACCAAGCGTGAAACAAAAGAGAGTACTCGCCTATTAACATATTGAATTACAATTTTCTTTTACTTTTTTCAAACTTAGAAAAGATAAAGTAGTTCTTTATATCTTCTCACATGTATCCAATTACGCATTCACAGCTGAAACCATGTAGTTCTCTTAGTCTTTTTATCTTGTAGAAACGAATAAAGAAAAACGGTTACTCGTTGAGTTCGCTCGTGTGTAAAATACTTCTATTCCTTTACCTCTCAACGAGGGCAGAGTTAGACACACAATCGGTTTTTAATGAGGTGAAATCTATCACTTTTAATTGTGACATAAAGAAAAATTGCCTAAGTTTATTATAATTTCTCTTTTGCTGAGGACAGATCGGATACTACATTTTCAACCTAAGAATTGGTGGGATTCTTTTTTTTTAAACATTTGTTAGGTAATTTTAAACTAAAACAACACGTGTTTTCTATACGAGTGGTTTGTAGATGTATACATTTTTAGGCGTATGGCATGTAAATGTAAATAGTCTGTAAGCGATAATTCTATTTAAACCATACACTGGGTTCTGACAACTGCCACTAGTCCCGGTCAGAATGGACATGAAAGTGAAGTCAATAAAGGAACGACTACACAGTTTCCCTGAACTTGAAAATTCGGGCTACACGACTAGATTCAATTCCGTATCATACCCAGCACAAATTTTTATATAACCGATACTGGCGTTTTAGTAATACGTATAGAACTTCTTCATTCATCACCAATCAGTGGCATCTAAGGTTCTATAAAAATAGACACATTTTCATTAAGGTTGAGGAGCCGAAATCTATATGGTCCGACTCTGATTCCGATTCTTGGAATTCTAAACATTTCGACTCCTAGAATTCTATAATATCAGACTTCAACTCCTTACGTTAAAGTCTTCCACTATTCAGTAATAATCGAAGTCGGATTAAAAAATCCGACTCCAGCTCCGACTCCGAACCATTCTTACGAATCCGACTCTCACTCTGACTCTGACTTCTTCTAAAACCGCGGACTCCCTCGACTACGCAACCCTGGTTCACAAATACGAACTGTGTGTTAAAGGTTACCATATTCATTAGCTCTATCCGTTAATGGTTTACGCTATTTATTGATATGTTGGTTTGTTCAATTTTCCGTCACGATATTTGTTAGATGCGTCTAACCATCTATAAAACAGCATCTGTCGGACAGTCGATCAGTTTGCCTGTTACGTTTACGATTAGGATAGCATTTTATTTGACTTGTCACTGGAAAAATTTTAAAATAACATTTCTAGTAGCATCCACGAATCTCTATAAAAAGATCTGCTCGTCCATTGTTCTGTCAAGTTTATATTTGGATTGCTAAACACGCAGGTTTAATTGGCGCATTTTATTAATATCCTTTTTTATATTTTTTCTCTGCCACTCTGTGCGCCCCATTGTCCGGTGAAATACAGACATAGTATCATTAATATTCTAGACTTATATTCATTCACATATATCTATGATAATGAGAGTGACAGTTTATACGCTTGTCTTGAAGTAAAGTCACGATTTTTCTCCGTAGGGAGGGAGGCTTATCCAAATCTGACACTAAGGCTATATTTACACCCCACCGGATCAGCTAGATAATAAAGTAGGTTTTAATTTCATCCGTGAATTAACATTTTCTGAATTAGGGTTAGGGTTAGGGTTATGGTTTGTCTTTCACTAGAAGTGACCGTTGCTGGCAGAACTCAATGAGTCCTTCAGGAGATTCAACGCACTGAAACAGATCGCAGAAATATATTTCTTTAACGCGCTGCCGATCGTAGAAATTAATTTCTTCCAAAAGTTATGGTCTGCTTGCTTCAACCTGATTGTCTAATGCGTTGCTGCAAACTGATTGGTTAATAGTTTCGTCAACTCTCGGGCGCTTTTGAGACCTGCCCGAACGTTGACGACGCGTAGTCACGGAAACGCGGTGAATTCTCTATAAGAGTATTCAACAATGTTATTCGAAAGAAAGAAAAGGTTAACGTAGTCTGGACTTGTTTCCCGATTACCAGATTCGATATATGTAAATGAATCATATAGAGAACTGAATGCAAGAAAGATCAAGAAGACGATCACCAAAATATAAACCAGATAAGAGTTTAAACTTCAAGCGTGTAGCGAAACTCTCTGAGGTATCCACATAATAATTGACAGACGATTAATCTACAGACGGACGAGGAAAGCTTCTCATAGAGATGTGTGTTTGTGTTTAAAAGTAATATTAAAACTTAAGTGTGGCTAATCGACAGACTTGGACTCATCTAGAACTCGAAGTCATTTTATGGCGTTATTTTATATTCCTACCTATACCACCACTGACTTTAGGATAATATACATCAATATAAAAGCCGTGTGTCTATCTATCTGTCAATCTATCTGTTCGTATGTCTGCTAACTCTTTTTAAATGATTAGTATTTGCTTAGCTATTTCAAGACATTTAGATAAGGTTGCTGCAGTTTGACTTGGAGCAATAAAGTAAACCGCTGAATCGGAAATGGCTGCCATTTAAGATCAGACAGGCCGAACACAATGCGTGAGATATGTAAATCAACAATAAAGACTTTACAAGTACGTAGGTGTAACATTTTTCGTATGAGTAGACTGCTCATAAATAGTTAAACACTAGCCGATATAATTGACGGTGTTAACAACACTGACGCCCGAAATAAGTAGGCGTCGAAAGATTCTTCTGCTATTATTCTAAGTTATCTTTGTCTTGCTTTATCCATCCCTCCATCTCTCTCTATCTCTATCTCTGTCTCTATCCTTTCTCTGGAAGAGTGATGACAAAGTGTAATTAAAAACAAAAAGAATGATATATTTTTATACGGCTGTCTTCGTCTGTTAACCAATGAACGGCTATCGTGATAGAACTAACACTAAGAAAGATCGAGGACTAAACCTTTTCTATCAAATATCTGCACTTAACAAGCATAAAATACAAACAAAGGACAAATCAGCACCAATTATTCCCACAAAAATAAAACCTATTATATAACACGTTGACGTAATTTGCGAGATAGAAGAAATGCAGATATCAGAAAGAAGCTTAACATTTACATATCCATGAACAATGTTATTCGCAAAAAGAGATATACAGGGTTTTAACATGTTTTCCGGCTCGCAGATTTTATATATGTATAGAAATCATATCAAGAAAATGTCATTCAAGTAATATTAATTGAACGATCACAAAAAAATGGATAGCCCAGATCAGACTTGAGACTTGCATGCCGTTCCTGAATGATGAAAGTCTGGCTGAAGGCCATTATAAGTGGCGAATTTTGTTTCCAAGTTTGTAACAAAGCTCTCTGTAGTATACACATAATAATTTAAAGACGATTAACCTACAAACGGACGGGGACTGTAGATGTTTGAACGCGTCTTACAATGGTATTTAAAACTTGAGTGCGGTAAATAGATTGGACTCATCTAGAAAATGAAGCGTTTTGTTTATATTTCTAATACCAATGCTAACTTTCCGTACAAATTAACAAAGAGGCCTTCACCCATACCAGGTTAAAGCGATATCCTCTGAAGGAGGAAGTTTCTATGGAATAACAAATTCACACGCGGTCTCTAGTTTCATGCATATCTCGGTCAGGGGAAATGACGACGTTACGTTTTTGCCGTTCTTGAAGGGAGGTGTCGACGTCCTTCTACA
Source organism: Sepiola atlantica (assembly GCA_963556195.1). Lineage (NCBI taxonomy): Eukaryota > Metazoa > Mollusca > Cephalopoda > Sepiida > Sepiolidae > Sepiola > Sepiola atlantica. The sequence continues at coordinate 54,325,833 of OY744518.1, forward strand.
TACAGCGCCTAGTATCCCTAAATGGTCACTCATCTGGTACTGACCAGGCTAAATACTGCTTAACTTCGCCGATCTAACGAAAACCAGTGTGTTAACGTGATTATGTTGTATTGCTATGTATGGGATAATATATACCAGTATAAGGACTGTATATTCATCTGTATTTTAACTGCTTTGAAACTATTAGTAATGTCCAAGCTTGTTAAACACATTCATATCAGATTGTTACAGTATGGTTGGTGTTGTACTAAGTCATAAAGTAAACAAGAAAATCGGAAATGGCTGTCTGTTAGGGTCAGACGGAACTAACACGATGCACGAGATATGGAAACCAACGATGAAGACTACACAAGTACGTAGGTGGAGCATTTATCGTTTTGAGTAGAGAGCTTACAATGATACGAGGGTATAGAGTGGATGCGTCCAGTCAAATACGAGACGATATAATTAATGATGTTAACGACAGTTTGTGCCCGGGGGAAGTAGGCGTCGAAGATTCGTCAAATTAGATCCGAAGATTGGTCCACTGTTACTTTAAGTTATCTGTCTCTCTCTGTAATTTTCGATACCCGTTCTCTCTCTATCTCAATATTTTATTTTTTGAAGAGCAAACATGTATATATGTTCATATAACTACCCTCGTGTATTAACAAATAAATGGCCAGAGAGATCGAATCAACACCCCAAACGACCTAGGACGAAACATCTTGAATCAAACTTCTATAAGCTAGAAAAATATAAGCCCAACATTGTATCAAACCAGTTGCAGAAATAAAATCCATTATATCACACGTTTACATAATTTAGGACACTGTGAAAAAACATTAAAATATAAACAACCACATATGATCGCCTTAAATAAATCCAGAACGTTATTTCTTCATAGCAATATGTCAAAATGTAGATTAAGTGTTTTAAAGCAAATAATTACACAGTCAAATCTCATTAATTAAACCAAAAGACTATAAAAAAATTAAAAATGGACTTAAATCTCATCCAATGTTCTAAAAATCACCGCAGAATATGGCACTTAACATAAAATACACACAAATATCTCTCTTTCTCTCACTCACTCTTTCTCTCTCTCTCTCTCTCTCTCTCTCTCTCTCTCTATATATATATATATATATATATATATATATATATATATATATATATAATGAGAATTATGGACATAATATTCCAACGTGATGGAAAATGAAAAAGAAAATCCAACATTTTTTATATATTCATGAACGTTTCGTCTTTATTTCAAGATTTTCTGAAGATGATTGATTTGAAGAAATAACATACAAGTGCAATATTTAATACACTAAATATTGTACTAGTATGCTATTTCTTCAAATAATTAATCTTGATAAAGTATTGAAATAAAGACTAAATATAAATAATTTGGGGTTTTCCTTTTTCATTATTCATATATATGTATATATATATATTTATATATATATATATATATATATATATATATATATATATACATTTATAGGATATAATCACGTTGACAAAGCAGTTCACGTTAGATTTCTAAAGTTATGTAACGTTGAGTCTTTTAAGTACCACATGTGTGACCATTCGAAAATACTAGACACTGTATGTAGAAGGATGGCATGACCGCCTTACAAAAAAACAAAAACTACCAACTCCAAAGTTGTCATCTTACCTAAGACATTGAGAGATAGACGCAATGCAATCAAATTATTTTTTTTTACAATATACAAACTCTTTTCGGGTCATTTTGGTAAAAGAATTGTGCTTCAAAATCAAAGCCTCTTCAAATATTTGTTTATGTTCTATTTGTCTTGATATTTTTTCTCCTGAGATGGTATGCAAATTGAAGTTGCTTTTCTTCCAAGAAGGTAAGGATGATAGATATTAGTGTGTCCTATACATGGTATTGATAATATCACTTCTTTTCTGGTAATGTTAGTATGATCATCATTCTTTTCTTCAATTTGTTCTTTCATTGTATGTCATTTATATTTGATATAAAGGTTCAAAGATTCACTGCCTGTGACCTCTCTCTTCTGTAAATATATTAAATGTCACAGTAAACACCAAACAGTTAAATTAATTTTGCTCGAATTGTTCATGTTCTGAGAGCTATTTATTTGGTACAGTGAAGTATTGGTTAAAAGCCAAACAACAGTTTTCTTGGGGTGTATAGGTTTTTGTGCTATCGTGTTGTCATGTCCATTCATATTTTTGGGGTAATCGCTCCAGACAGGGCATGAAGCCACTCGATGTAGGGGTCTAAAATGAACAGAAGATGATGAACGCAACAACAGATGATGCCTATTGACCTTATTCTTAAATGGAATAAGGCTGTAGTTATCATGAACACTGTCTACATGAAGAGAGTTTAACACGCCTGAAGTTATTGATAAAAAACTACTGGAATAGAATGATGTATTGTAAAGAGGTATCTGAAGAAATAATTGATGAATACCACTAGACCAACTAGTCAACGCGTACACATGTTATTGGGTCAGCGAGTGATTTTAAATGAGATTTCGACCATAGATGTACTGATAACAGCTGTGACGTCAGGTAGGTGACGGAGGGAAGAAGGATCAGTCGAGTGAATGATTTTTAGGGCGACAGACGTGGAAAAATCGCTGAATATATTTATCTACCTCCCACAAGGTAAGATGTGACACAAGGTCGGGAAAGTTGGATTAGATAGGCCAGCGCTCGAGGTGAGCACTCTGACCATTTAAAAATTGACTCAAAGAGGGGAGGCGAACTTTTTTTTTGTATACTTTTTAAACAAATTTCAAAGTCTGAATTACTTACGGTTGATTGGGTTAGAAGTTTAAATAATGGTAATTCATAATTCAGTTTTTTGCAGTATTTGATCGTGAATTATAATTTTCTTTAAATTTATATTGAATAAAGATCAGTTTCAGGATAAATCGAATCGTGTTCCTTTCTTTTCTTTTTTTACATGCAATTTTTAAAGTTTTCTAACGCTTTGTTTTAAATATTTACAATATCGTATGGTCAACATGTTTTGATATTTTGGATAACTTTAGTAAAGGTGTTTTTTGTTTACAAGAAATAATACATTTGCACCAAGCTTTATAATAAAGTTATGGATTTATTATATTCCGTGATCATTAATTAATAAATACTGAAAATTTCATTAAAATTGGTTGATTTCCTGAATTTTGATGGATTATTTAGTGAATAGAGAAGTCGAAATGCCTTCTTATTGTCATTACGTCGGTCCTTGTTTTGACACGGAATGCAGTGACGTCATTTTCTAGCTAACCGGCTTGTAGTAACTCTCGGTGGCCACGATAAGGTGCGTCAGATCTGTCGGCTCTAATTCGTTTTATCTATATAATAATACACGAAGGAACTGTCATTTTCGTAAGTTCGTTATAATACTTAACCCCTTTTTAAATGGGATAGGCCGATCGCTTTAGCTGCAATGCAAAAAAGTAATTAAAAATAATTCATTTGACATCGCTGTTGTGTCGAACGTTAAACTCACTCAAATAGCTGAAGAATATTTCCGTTTGAACAAATGTGTTACTATAATATCGTGGCGTCTACGTTCGCGCCGAACGTCCATAGAATTGACATATGTCGTCATTTTTAAGTACAGGAGCAATATACTAAGTTGTTTGGAAAGTCCGTGTTAATTTTTAGGTGTTCATGTATAATTATTGACAGATATAGTATACTTATATTTCCGCTTAGAGAATACTTCAAGCTATCTCTTGAGAAAGTAAGTAAGAAAATTATTGACATATATAGTATACTTATATTTCCGGTTAGAGAATACTTCGAGCTATCTCTTGAGAAAGTAAGATAAAAAAAATATTGACAGATATAGTATACTTACATTTCAGGTTAGAGAATACTTCAAGCCATATCTTGAGAAAGAAAGTAAGAAAATTATCGACATATATAGTATACTTATATTTCCGGTTAGAGAATACTTCAAGCTATCTCTTGAGAAAAAAGTTTAAAAAATATTGACAGATATAGTATACTTAATTTCCGGTTAGAGAATACTTCAAGCTATCTCTTGAGAAAGAAGGTTAAAAAGAAAAATTTAATTGCATTAATTTAGGAGTTATTTGAAAATGGTAGAT
>OY744518.1:54334938-54344938 GCA_963556195.1 Sepiola atlantica
TTTGTTCTGTGAGGATGATCTTGCTTATTAAGGGTGATAGGTTAAAGAAACCATTACGTTGCTTGATGGTGGTGGAGGCGGTGATGAAGGCAGTTTCTAATAATCTTCGCCGAGATTTGTTGTGGATATATTTAGTGATTTTGGCTTGTTCAAATTTGAACGCATGACCATGTTCTAGTGAAAAGTGCACTGAGAGGGTTGTTGTTTTTTATGTCCCTTTTGTGTTCATTTAATCGTTTCTTTAATTCACGTTGTGTTGCTCCCACGTAAAATTGATGGCAGTCATTGCAAGGGACAGTATATAAGCCGGCATGAGATGTGGGTGTTTTTTGGAAATGTCTGGATGTGTTTAAAGTTTGTTTTATGGATTGAGATGTGGTTTGTACTGTAGGAATGCCTAGTTTGTTAAGCGTGTTGCATATGGATGTGTTATTGGAGTGCGTGGGTAGGAGAAGGGGTCTGTCTATTAGAGAGGTGTTAGGAGTTTGATTTTTTGTGTGGTGTTTCTGAAGAATATTTGGAAGGCTTTTTTCTTGGCATTTAATATAAAATGTGTGGGGTATTGCAATGTTTTAGGGAGTTAAAAATGTACTTTATTTCTTCATCACCGCCCTCCTCCACCCCCCAATCCCTCACTCATTGCTATCATTTTCCAAATATTTCAAATATTTCACACCCTATCACAACAAATCCTCCCTCTCCCCCACTCAACTATTTTCTCCCATACCCCTTCTTAAATTCCCTCATTTTCTCAAAACGCTCTCTAAGACCATAACTTTCGCCCATCCACCAAAATCACAGCCCCCCTTCCTCTCTACCCATCCTCCTTTCCCTGCATACACCCCCCATACACAAACATTCCAACCTACTTTTTCCCCTTCAATCTTGAACCGCAGCCATCTGGTCAAACACCCTCTCCCCCCCTCTTCCTCACCTCGCTCTCTGCCATCCACTTTACCCCTGCTCATCCTCCACCTCTTTCTCTTACCACCAGCTACAGTAGTCCTGGCTCACCCCATCCTTCCATTTTTTCCCCACTCATTCTTTTCTACATTCATTTCTATTTCTCCAACAAATACGGACGTCCACCCAGTAGTTGGCCACTATTTCATTCTATTTTTCCCAATATGTCTACCCTACATGTATCTGTGCTTGCATGACATTTTTTCTCTATTTTATCATCCTGATGAAGTCTTATAAATAAAGACGAAACGTTGATGTACACATAAAAAACATCCATTTTTTGGTTTTCCTTTTTCATTTTCCCATCACGTCGGATTACTTTCATCCTTCTCTTCCCATATATATATATATATATATATTAGTAGAATACGCAGGACGGGTATAAGCAGTAAATTTAGCATTAGTTTTAAATGTTATTGTTTTTACTCTTTTGTAGGGTATGGTACGGTTTCTGAGGCACCCCGCTAAACGGTAAAGTTTTTCAAAAAATACATATTCCATCATTCATAATTATAAGTACAATATATTAGGAGTTCCTCCGACTCATACATATTGTCGACGCGTACGCAGACACACACATCTTCTCAAGCATTTATTACGTAATCTAACTCAAACTTTAATGTAGAGAAATTCTTTTCTCTAATAATGGTTTTGTACTTAACTTATTTTAAAAGTTTGGGAGCGAGTTAGGGTGAGTGCCTCCTTTAAATAATAAAGTTTACAAAAAATAATGTGCTCATGTTACACACCGTGTTATAAAAAATATTTTCTAAAACATATAATGATCGGTTCAATAGTTTAGTAGTTTATTCTAAAAAACCGATATATATATATATATATATATATATATATATGAACACCCCCAAATGTTAAAATATACAACAACTATAATGTGCTATGTTACCGTGTTATTCTGAAGTTTATACTCCAAAATTCAATATGATCTGTTCATTAGTTTATGGTATTATGCTATATATATATATATATATATATATATATATATATATATATATATATATATATATATATATATATATATATATATATATATATATATATATATCTAACTTAATATATCTAACTTTATATATATGTACATAATGTGTACGTATATCTATCGAAGAATATATTTTATTATGAAATGCAAAAGTAACGTATCACGTGTTAAGTATAATCATTAACGAGAGTGCGTGTTTTGAATGAAATATATCTAAAATTGTACGCAGTATGTAAAAATAGAAGAATAATTCGCAATGTTTATTTCTTTTTAGCGAATGTGACACTACTTAATTGTTTCCTGTATTCTAACATTAAAGGCTATCATTCTATTTCTATAAAACCTTCATATTAAAAAAAGAGAGATAAATTAAGCGTCGAAACAAGTATAAAATAACTCATTATAATGGAGATTTTGTGTTTGTTTGTAACAAGTGACATTGTGAGAACGCATGTATGCATGAAAAAGAAGACGTTAAAATTAAGTGGGGCAAGTTTCTTTTTTCACTGTTCAAAAGGCGGATCAGGCGTGCAGCATTTCCGCTGCCTCGGTTTCATGTCAGCCCAACTACACACCAACGAATATAGACTTTAACAAGGAAATAAGAAGGAACCAGTTTATTTTCGTCATACTGATAACAAATTGAGAGCGGGTATTCGTCACTTATTTCAAGATGTGGGGGTGATCATTCTTTTGGTTTATAAATGTAAAAATTTACCAAAATCTATATTTAGCATGCTGTGGTGGTGTGGCCTTGTTCTCTGTCGGTTTGAGGTATAGTCCTGTACAGTTCAAGGAGGTCTATCCTCTCAGGCCTTGCCTTCTCACACTTTGGGAAGGTGTTAGTTTATTGCTAATCGCCTGAGGAAGGCCAACGAGGTATACCATGCCATTTTTATCCAGCCAGAGTGCTCCTCCTCTCGTGCGCTGGCTTTTACAAATCCCATTTCCTGACCATGTGTCTATTTTTCCCGCCGTGAGAGGAAGATAAATAAAATCCATTGTTATAATTTCTTTTTCACGATTGATCGATTCAGTTGCTGCATAACGTCGTCTTGGCTTCATTCTTAGTCATCTACCATATGCTTGAGAACGCTAACTTTATTAGTCACAATGAGATTAGCGACTATAACGATCTCCTCTTCTCTTAAACAACAACAATAGCAACACCAATGGTAACAATAACAGCAGCAACAATAAAAACGATAATGGCATCAATTTCTTCATGTATTCACTTTGATTCTTGCGCCATCGCTTTAAAGCTACTATTTTATTAATAATAGCATCCATCGGGTCGGGCAATGTTCTTTACGAGCGCTCAATTATACGTTTGTATTACTCGGGGCTGTCTGTAAAGAGCACGACCATTGTCAGCTCTCTCTCGTCTGTGACGTAACTCACAAGATCTGGCTTCACACTTTCATTTTATTAAACCCCACATTGAACGCAAGTTGGTAGTGTGTCTTTATTTGAGGAAGGGTTGTAATTGTGATTTCACGTCTTTCCATATCGGTATTATTGCAACGATTTCGTTACTAAAAATTCGAGACGTGTAGCTATTAGCGTGCTCACTTACTTTTTTAGTCTTTTGTGCATTCATTAATTCTTTAGTACTCTTCTTCTTTTTTAATTGTAATCGACAAGCGTCAACATATCGATCGTATACTATAGTGCGTGAAATACCTTCTTCTCTTCTCTGTCTAGTGTGGGCTTCGCGTAATCTCTTAGTTTCTTTGCCGTTTTTTCTCCTCTCGGTCCGTGTTGTCACTTGCTCCTTCAAATCGTGTCGTCCACTTCTTCCTCCTTATGGTTGATAATCGTTATCAGTGTGGTTAGGAATTCCTGTGCAAATAACACTTTTTACAGAAAGGAAACCAAAGACAGCAGATTTGAGAGTGTTTTAAGTTTTATTCCGGAGAGAAATATTCGCGTTGACATATTAAACATTACTTCGAGAGAGAAAGAGAGACCAAATTTAGTATTCTTACTTACTTAATAGCTAACTAGTCGGACAGGCAGACATAATTAGAGTCTTGGCTACACTTCGGCGATTTTAACGTTTTTTTTTACGTATTACATCTTTATCGGCAATGTATCCCGCTTAAAGATTCACTGACGACTGATCCTCAAACATTCACTCTCTGCCAACTCTACAAACGTGACGTACTCTTACCTTACAGATCATACTAGTTTATTGTTCAGCCTGGGAACAGTCAGTAAGTTTACACAATAGAACATATGTGATTTTAATTTTAAATGAAATCAAATTTATTTGCAAAAAATAAACAAAGAAGAGGTAAAAGATGTGTACATCTATATATCGTCTGAATGTTTTGTCCAAGGCGACTTAAAATCTGAATATAATAGACATCGTCACTACTTCAGGAAAGCAATTCCACGTAGCAGAAACACGGACAGAGAATTACCTTTGTTCCAATGGGACGAAAGCGACTATGGTACATTTTCTGCTCGATCTCATGGAGGCAACGAATTGGCGCTGGGTTAAAACCTCGAAACGTATATTTACATTCAGTTTTATGATTTTTTACGCTAGAATCGCGCTTCCTCGCATCCCCCGCTTCTCAGGTGAATGGTAATTATCCAAAGATCAGCGGCCATGGCCAAGCGCTGCCTTAAACTGTTTGGTTGTCCGCAGACTGACCACAGCTTCCAGAAGCCTGCTTCATGATGCAACGACCCGAGAAAAAAAGACGCATCCGGATAATTAAGCTGAAATCATCTCAGGTACAGTTTATCTGAATTTCCACAAAGTCCTCTCTACGAAAATCTCTAAAACCGCTCCTGGTGCTGGATATCTCGAAATGAAACAGGGGGATGAAGTTTGGATGCTATATTCCAGAATGAGTCGCACACAAGAAACGTATTTGGTTTGGCGCCAGTTTGCTATACTTTAGTAGGGTATTCTCCAAGGTCCAGTTATGTTCTTTTCGAGCGCTTATTTTATAAGTTTGTAGTATTCAGGCGTGTCTGTAAAAAGAGCGACCATTGTCAGCCATCTCTTCTCGATTACGTCATTCGTGAGCTCCTGTCTCATCCCCTCTCTCATTATACCACGCATTAAACATAAACCGGTAGTGTGTCCACATTTGAGGAGGCAGTGTAATTGTGATTTCACGTCTTTCCCATCAGCCTTAGTCCGTAAGTGAACACAGTATAACCGATGTGATTTTAATTTGGTTTGGCACCGGTTGTTTTAGTATCGTAACACCAAAAATAGTTTAACTGTACTTTAGCCGGATATTCCTGTCGTACCAAAATGGAAAATACGTAACGCATCTGTCATATTCTCTTCTGTCAGAATTGCAGGAATTAGAGAGCAAACACGTTGTAAAACGAGCCACTAAGATAGAAACAAACTAGAAAAAAGGGCTATTCCTCAGAAACTAATAAAACAGAATAAGGATTGAGACCCACATTTCCTATTCTGATTCATTTATCATATGGGAAATAGAGAAAGCGAAAGATTAAGATAGACAACTCTGCCAGTCACCTCCGTGACATTTCTCTTTTCGCGACTATCCGCTGCGCTGCTCTCCTTATACGTCTAGAGAGTGGACCATCACTTGTCTCTTTCTAAAACCAACCTGATGAATCTCTTCGTATTTATATGTCTCACGTGTGATAGCGTCTTCGACTAGTCACGTCATTCCAAACCATAGTTTCTTTGTTTTAATTACACCAAAATCAGATGCCACCAAAATGTTTCTCCATCAACTAAAACTAATATTTCCCAAGATAAATCACTTTCCGTCATAATTTTTGTCTACCAGAATGATTTATCTTTAAATTTGAAAATAATAAATATTTCAATTTATTAAAAACACCTTAACCCTTACCCTTACCCTAACAACAACATTCTAGTATTCAAGTGAATATTGTATTTACGTATTGACACTTGATTAGACAACATCTCCAATGACCGGTTTCTTTCAGCCAATCAGATAATCCCAGCGCGTGGTATAAAAACCCAAACATGCAGTTATTTTTCTCTTTATTTCCGGGATTTTTCTTCAGCAGACAAGTTATTTGCCGATAGGCATTTACAAAGGAAACGATGGATTTTCACGGACTACTAAAAACAGCATCAGCATCAGCATATACACGCTGTTTAAGCGAACATTTTCGCACACGATTAAGGACGTACATTATCTCATTGACGAAACAGGAACACTAATATACACACATAGCTTCCTGTCTATCGCATTTATACACACGTACACACACGCCGTGACAATCGAAAAAAACATGTGTACTAAAATATATCTTAGCGAAGATAGATTGTGGTTTCTTGCTCTGTCTGTCTGTTTGTCTGTCTGTCTGTATGTCTGTCTGTCTGTCTTTCATGCTCTCTCACATATACATACAACATCGCTCAGGCGAATTGAATTTTTTCTGTTTATTTCTTTACAGTCTTATTTAAAAGATACAATATTTTTATCAACAATATCAAAATATTAATATTTATCTATTTATATGAATAAATGCGAAAGTTTCTGTCTTGTCTTTACAAGAAACTTATTAATGAAAGGTTTATTATTTAAAATTTTGGTTTTGCGAAGTGATAGCTAGGTGACAAGGCCTGCTTATATATATATATATATATATATATATATATATATATATATATGAAATAGCATAAATATTAGTTTTTATTTAATCCTTGTTTATAAATAAACTAACGTCATATTTATCAGCGGTTGTTTCGGTCACTTGATTCTAACATTGCAAGCAAACTCATTATTTATTATACTTGCAATTCTATCACCGCTAAATAGTTTTTGTAATCAAAGAACTCAACATCTTTAGCAATTACTCGTTCCGTTTTTCACAATTTTTGTTCAAATTTTAGATCTTTTAAAATATCTTGTTTTAGTGTTGCATTTTCTACTTTTAGATTTTTCGCTATTTAGTTTTCATTTGATCACGTATAATCGTGACAATAAATTAAATTTAATATTTCAAAAATAGTTCATTTGTATTTTATCGCAAGAGCAACATTTCCATAAACTTCTGATTTTTTAAAAGATTATTAGAAAATTAGGCTAGATTTTCATTTGATCACCTGTCTTAGGTGATCAAGTTCAGATTCTGATTAAAAATTCAGTACTTTTAATTTCTTAGATAAGTTTGATAAAAAAAATTAAACAAATAAAAGAACGCGATTCTCTCCTCTAAATACGAACACAATTACCATTATTTTGTGAATCCACCTAATAGCATTTATGCACGAAAAATGAAAGCTGTTAGAGTCGACAATCATAAACTATATATAAAAAATAATTTGCAAGTATAGGTTATGTTATAGGTTATGTCAGTTGGATTCCTATCCGAAGGAATGCATATGCCATGAAAGTTACACGTAAATATCTTTTTCAAATTGTTTGCCCAACATCATTTTATTTAATTAAAAAAATGAAAACTGTGATTTTCACTGTTTAAAATATTTTAGACTTTAGTTTGTTTATAAATTCTGATTAACTAAAAACTATTTATATTGACCATTTTCTTAAATAATTATTAAAATAAATATCGGATGTAAAGTTGTAAAATCTATCAACATCTCCATAAAATATAAAATGTTTTCAGAATTGTCTAATCTATTCTCTGCTTCCTTACTTTCAGTTTGCTTGACTCACATTCCAAGAACTGCAGCCTTGTGGAACTCTCTTCCTGCTGACCGTTTTCTTCCTATTTATAGAATTGCTTTTTTTAAGACTAGGATCAACAAGCAGTTTCTGCCTTTGTATTAATCATTTTCCATTCTTTTTAACTCTTTATACCAAGTGGCTTCATACCTTGTCTGGAGCGTGTTCTATGAAAAAAGCAAAAAAATAAAAAATAAAGAAACATGATATTTATATTGTTTACAAACTAACCGGTTGGTTTGTTTATAATTCAGCCGGAAGTAATAAAACGGCGCGAAAGCAGAAATGAACATTTTAAATCTACATTTTGAGGTTCTTCCGCATCAAATAACCAGCATTTACATTTTTACTAACCAAACATGCTTCAATTTATTTAATAGAGTCGCATTTTATTTTTTTATAGCATATCGTATAATAGGATTATCTCTTGTTTCATTAGAGTTGTTCGAAATACTTTTCTATTCTTTCGACTTTGTTTGTACTTCCTATTTTCAATTTGCAAGAAGAATTTATTTTTAGCGAAACATCTTTCCATTCTACATTCAAATTGCCTAACATATATCAGAGTCCGAACAATGGAAATGCGAATTATCTCAGGCTCTACCTGTCAGCAGAAGTAATGAGTTGGGCTGAGATATGATGTGGCGTGTCAAAGGCGCGATTGTTCACTTATCACAAATCCAAATGCTGCCATTACCTTTAACAAACAACCACACCGCAAGCAAAACACACACAATACACAAACACACACACATACACAAATATTATAGTAATCCACAGACATACTGTTTCGCTATATCACAACTATTCAGTGATATATATATATACGGTGATAGTTACAGAATTAATAATTTATCGTAATGAAGAATGGACAAACACCTCACTAACTCACTAAAAACTCTGCAATACCCCACCTGCTTTATACTAAATGCCAAGAAAAAGGCTTTCTAATATTTTCTAACAACACAAATCTCATACATCGGACACCTCTCTACTAAACAGGCATCTCGTTTTACCTACTCACACACATAGCAACACTCTAAATAAACTGGGAATGCCAACAATAGAAACCACATCTCTAACATTAGGCATAAAACACATTTTGAAAAACACTCACATCCCAGCCAGGTATATATACCATTCCCTGAAGTGTTTGTCATCAAATATACGTAGGAGAAACACAAAGGAAATTTAAAAAAAAGGCTCGGTGAACAGAAAACAGACATAAAAAATAATAACCCCCCTAAATGCACTTTTTTCTCACATTTGGCAACACAATGATCACTATTTTAATTTCGAGCAGGTCGGAATCATCAAATTCATTATAAATAAATCGCGAGGCAGACTACTAGAATCAGCAATTATCATGAACTCAAACACGATTAAACAGCGAAACGGTTTCTATAATCTAACCCCTTTAATCAGCAAAATCATACTAATGGAACAAAACTTGAAGTTAGAGCCCGGTTAGCGTTTTTACACCATTTCCAAAACTAGTCTTGTACATAATTATAATGATGGTATTATTATTATTATTATTATTATTATTATTATTATTATTATTATTATTATTATTATTATTATTATTATTATTATTATTATTATTATTATTATTATTATTATTATTATTATTATTATTATTATTATTATTATTATTATTATTATTATTATTATTATTATTATTATTATTATTATTATTATTATTATTATTATTATTATTATTATTATTATTATTATTATTATTATTATTATTATTATTATTATTATTATTATTATTATTATTATTATTATTATTATTATTATTATTATTATTATTATTATTATTATTATTATTATTATTATTATTATTATTATTATTATTATTATTATTATTATTATTATTATTATTATTATTATTATTATTATTATTATTATTATTATTATTATTATTATTATTATTATTATTATTATTATTATTATTATTATTATTATTATTATTATTATTATTATTATTATTATTATTATTATTATTATTATTATTATTATTATTATTATTATTATTATTATTATTATTATTATTATTATTATTATTATTATTATTATTATTATTATTATTATTATTATTATTATTATTATTATTATTATTATTATTATTATTATTATTATTATTATTATTATTATTATTATTATTATTATTATTATTATTATTATTATTATTATTATTATTATTATTATTATTATTATTATTATTATTATTATTATTATTATTATTATTATTATTATTATTATTATTATTATTATTATTATTATTATTATTATTATTATTATTATTATTATTATTATTATTATTATTATTATTATTATTATTATTATTATTATTATTATTATTATTATT
>OY744518.1:54347438-54392438 GCA_963556195.1 Sepiola atlantica
TCATCATCATCATCATCATCATCATCATCATCATCATCATCATCATCATCATCATCATCATCATAATAATTATTATTATTATTATTATTATTATTATTATTATTATTATTATTATTATTATAATATATATAATAAAATAAATAAATAAATACATAAGTAAAAATCAAACCTCTTAAACTGCTCCAATTTGTCCATTTCGGGCAGTTGGGTGCCGTGTGAAAAGATATAAAATAAATAAGGGCTTATTTCCACACCACATTCGTATTACACATTTTTATTTTAGTCGACCATGTTTCGCCCAGAAGATAAACATAAATATTTTTTATATTCTATACATACAGACTATTTCCAAGTAATGTACCTGTATGGCAAAGTTGTGGCACGAGTCGTTTGATGGGGTGGCAGACCTTTTCGGAACGTTTATCCTTGTCGCGACATCCATGTGGCTAGATTTTTTATCCTAGGGACGAATTGTGGCGAAATGTCGAACGGGAGACGTCTGGCTGCATGTGCACGTAATTTACTCGCCGTTCTTACCAGTGAGCAATCATCGTTTATACGATAATCGCTGTCGCCTTCTCTTCTGGAACCGGCTAGCTGAAAGGGACGATCATGCTGCAAAAGAACCGTATGTAAAAAAATTTAATAAAGCCATTTTTACTTTGTAATATTAAAATATATTTATTTTCTTCCAGAGCACATTTATATAACTTTACAGAGAGCGCAACAAAACGCGCCCATCTCTGTCCGAATTCAACACCCGTCTCTCTTCTAGAGAGAGAGAAAGGGGCGAGAGAGAAAGAGAAAGAGAGAGAAAGGAAGGGGGAGACAAAACCAGTCAAGGTACACCTGCTGTTTTGCGTCTCGGGTAATGTTTAATGTTTTGAGTTGTTTAACTCAAATATTCTGATATGTGACCCCATCAAATGCACCTATACATTGAATTGTTTTGACACCGACCCTCAGCCCTCCAAACATGACCGAGGCACAGTGCACTCAGTGATCTAAAAACGCAGAGAATCACTGTTCTTGAAACAAGTCTGGCATAAGGATTACGAATATTACGTATTGTGCCATACTTGTGTTTATAACTTTTACATTTCTCTTAAACCATCCTGCGGAAGTATTTTCTTGATGAAGACGAAACGTTGATGACTTTACTGATAATTTAGTTTCTCCTCCTTTCATGCACATTATGTTTAGAATACTATTTCCATTTTTATCATATATATATATATATATATATATATATATATATATATATATATATATATATATATATATATATATATATATATATATATATATGTTATGGGGACTTAATCTATTCCATCACTGTATGGATTCTTCCTGGCTCTATGAATAGAGTCGTTATACACAGCAGCAGAAGTGAGAAAAAAAACTACGTAAAAAAGCAGCATACTTCAACTCATTACATTCGTACTTTCTGTTAATACAATTTCTGGTCAATTACCTACGTTTAATGTAATTTCTTTTAGCTATTTAAGACGCATATATATATATATGATTATTTTTATTTACACAGACATGTACAAAATCTTCGACACTGGCATGTCGATGTTATCGATCAACAGCTATTATAAACTGAGATCTCATCAGTTAGAATCCGATCTTAACCTTAGATCATATTTGGAAAGAATGAAATGGAGAAAAATAAAAATGAACTTAACATTTAAATTTGGAAAGTCACGTGGTTGGACCGTTAAAAATCAAAATAAAAAAGTAATAATTTAAAAAATATATGAAATGAAATAAATTATTAAATAAAATGTAATAAATTTATTTTATTTTATTTTATATATTATATTTTATATTCAATATTAATGCTTTTTTTGGACATTATTATTTTTTGTTTTTGAGTTTGATTCTTAACGGTCCCAACTACATGAATTTTCAAATTTAAATGTTAAATTTCATATCTTTTTTCTCCATTTCATTCTTTCCTAATATGATCTAAGGTTAAGGTCCGATTCTATCTCTGCCTGATGATATCTCAGTTTATAATAGCTCTTGATCGATAACATCGACATGCCACTGTCGCAGATTCTGTTCAAATAAAAATACTCACATATAAAAGCTCTATTCGATATTGAGCACTTTTTATAAACCCGGTTTAAATTTGTTGGATTACAACCCTGTGGATGTTTTACCTGGATTATATATATATATATATATATATATATATATATATATATATATATATATATATATAATGTATCTCTCTCTATATTTTATATATAAATATGTGTGTACATATATATATATATATATATATATATATATATATATATATATATATATATATATAAGATTAATGAAGGAAGAGAGATAAAGATGTACGGATGACAAATCTATTTAATCTTCGATTGTTTAATGCAAGGTGTACTCGATAAAAACATGTTTACTTTTCTTTCCTTAAGCCAGGCTTTTCAAAGAATAAAACTTTATCATCAGAGGAATTACATAGATTGATATGTTGGCAGTCGAATAGCCAAAATTAAAAATTTTCAAAATTTAAAAAACAATATAAAGTAATGGAAAGTAAGAGTGTGCATGTAAAAAGATTATTGAAATATAGAGTCTATCCAGTTGGTGAATGTCCGTGGATAAAATGTCCGGCGACGAAAGATTTAAAGATGGAAAAATGGATTTCGTGGAGACAGCTTAAAAAATGTTCAAAATGAAGTAAATCTAATAGAAAAAAGTTTAGTTCAACCGTAGATGGGAAGCACCTAATTGTGATGTAATTTTGAGGATTAGGGCCATTTTAAAATACTTCCGTGAATCAAGAATAAAACTAGTTTTTTAGGAGTTGAATTTAAAATGTTGTGTATATTTTACGCAGGGAATTTCAGTAGTAACTTCGATCGAATCTAAGAAATCCGAGTAGATTTCTGGTCGGAGAAAAAAAAAGTAAAAAGTGAAGAAGGGAATGATAGTGTATGAGGAGACTTAGTTTAGTGGATGGAACTGTGGTTGATGCTGGAAGTAGGGTAGGGGAAGGGTTTGTTTAGTTACAGCTCAGCGCTGGTAAGCAACAATAAAATTCCAGGTCTGGGCTAGCTTCAAATAGGGGTTGGGATGGGGTTTCGATAAGCTAAAAACAGTAGCGTTTCAGGTCAGTAAGTAAACAGTTCTGGAGAGGAGTATGTAAAGGGATTTTATAAAAAATTATATGTAATTAAAACAGTTTAAAAGGGTTCAAATTGGGAAATTAGGGCTCAGACTATTTGAAATCGGGTATATACGTGTTTAAGCTGTACTAATTCGGACAATTATTGTATTTTAGAGTTTTATGTTTAACGACTTTATAGATTCTCAGTTAGTTAAATATTAGATGCATGACTAAATAAGAAACTTTAATATATAACTGAACTTAGAATTAGGAATAGCGTTGATATGTTTACAAAAATTGAGTTTTAGTATGAGGATTATGGGGTGGGATTGGGTTTAATTATGTAACCGAAGTGATAACATAGATTATATAAATTACAGATATGTTTTTAGGGGACAAATAGGCCATTATAGGAGGCACCAAGGAGCGTAGTTTACAGGTGATATTAATAAAATCTATATGAAAAAGATAATCGGTAGAGCGAAGCGTCCACATAATCGTTGGATTGCATGCAAAAGGGAGAAAATAGAGGCAATGGATAGGTATGTGAATGGGGTTGGCTAGTAATTGAAAAAAAATTGAATAGGAATTAGAGTATTGGAGTAGAGGAGATTTAGGATTAGTAGAGTGGAGAAGAATAATGTTAGTTCTCAATTTACATTAAGTATTATGGGTTAATAGATTTATTAGGTGTACAGAGGAGGATACGCTATGTTATTGGATGGTTATTTGTAAGGTTGAACAAGTTCAGAGTTAAAAAATTAACAAATTATAATGTTAAATAATTAGTTTAATGCTAGAGAGAGGGTTGTTGGCTGGGAGGAGGAATGTCAGAGGGAGTAATGAAATTAATGTATTTAAATTTTCGCTTGTGCCTGCCTTTTGAGATAAGTTCGTTTTTAGAGTTAATAATATTTCTGCTTTTATTTGCAGTAGTTATCATAAATGTTTCTAATGTACATAGTTAGCAGGAAGTGGATCATGTAGTGTAGGATTTAAACCTTTTTAATATTGACCAATGTAGGGAGTATGAAGTTTTTTAAAATTAAATTGGATAGAGAAGTTCCAGTGACATTGTTATTATTGTGTTTTAAGGAGTAGATATGGCTTGAGATTCGTGCCTTGATGGGGAAGGCACTAGCCCCAATGAAATGATTCTTTTGTATAACGTTGTTATTGTAGTATTTGTGTTATTTATAGTATCGGGAGTAGTTTGGGTTTGTATGTTCAGGTTCTTGGACAAAGTTAAGTGGGAATTTTTAGGTAGAGATGATTTGAGGAAGGAGATCAATGTTATTGTTAGTTAGCGAGGGTTGTTGGTTAGTGCAACGGGTAATTTAGGATGTCGTTTAGTACAGAGAATTGGGGATGTGAAGAGCAATAGGGCGAGGGGAGAGTTTGCATGCTGGTGTCATTTCGAATAATGGGATTTTGGGGGAATTGTTTAACAGTACAAGCGTATATAATGATGAAATAGATTTGTCATCCGTACATCTTTATCTCTCACTCTTCATTTAACTTCATAATTGCTCTATCATGTATATTGAGCTTAAACCATTTCACTATAGGTTCAATTTTCTAAAAGTATTCTTTTAGTTCCATATTTTATATATATATATATATATATATATATATATATATATATATATATATATATATATATATATATATATATATATGTCTATTGTGTAATGGTCAGTCATTGAACCTAGAAATAACTCCGGAATCTCATTCGAAATATATATATATATATATATATATATATATATATAAATTTGTGGGGGTCTATTATGTAAATGTCAGTCAAGTAACTCAAAAATAACTCCGGAAACTCCCAGTGATGTTTATAGAAAAGTAGACGGAGAGGTACGGAATATTTGATGAATCAGCACATATGAAAGACAAATAGAGCTGATAGAGATCAGTTGGCGTATGATCGAAAGGAGGAGAGAGAAAGAGGGAGAGGGACAGAGAGAAAAAGCGAGGAAAAGAGCCACGTAAGCTGTATACGCACGTATTAAAGAAACGTTTATAAAGTAGACTCACAATCCGTCAACTCCTGCATCATTTCTTTCTGCAACTTGCCTTTCATCTCATTTGAAGTAGAAAAAAGTCAAGAAATATTACAGACTTGCGGTATGTATGTATATTAGCACTCGCACATTACTGCCGATATTTACAATAGCATCTAGAAGATGATAGAGCGACTGAAGTTTGAAGTTTGAATGAGAAATGTGTATACATAGAATCAACATTCTCGTTTTGCGATTATCTGATCATCTTTAAACAAGAAACACGTGCCACGTGTTGTTGATTCCATCTATACGCTTTTCAAACTTTATATAGATAGTTATACACTTTCGTTGAAAACGACGTGTCAGTGACTGATTCTCAGACGATCTCAACTTATGAATTACAATATATCTGACCATGTAGTTCACTAGCCCAATCATTCTACTTGGGAACATGTGTATACTGTAGTTACTTTACCAAGGTTTGAAAGTCTAGTATATTTGATAATTTTACCCATAGCTTGCGGATTAGAGATCGGTTCATAGAAATGTACTAGTGGAATTGCTGTATAGCCATAACTTGATTTGAGAACCTGGTGTAATCAACAATTTTATCTCATTTGATAAAAACCTAGCAAAATCTATCTACCCTCCGGACAGCAATTAATCAGGATAGGGGAATCTATAGTTAAAAATATGTTTAATTCAGAGAATTCATAATTTTACCAATAAACTTTGATAAATATGTAAATTTACACCCTCAGTTAAAAATAATGAGATTTTACTTTTTTGCGATTGCATGTAAAAACCCTTAAAAACTTGTCGGAAAGAAAAAAATAATAAAAACAAACATTATTTTTAAATTTTAAGTTAGGGATCAGTTTCGTATATAAAATTAACGTAAGATTTTCCACATTTTCTGACCATTATAACTTATTTGTTTTACCACTAACCTTATGTCAGACTGGCAAGGTCATAAAACCACACGTAATCGCCTCAAAGAGTGGCCCCCTCAACCCCTAAAAAATAACGCACGTAATGTATCCCCCAAAATGTTAAACTGCCATAAAACGCGAGAATGGCCCGGAAATGAGGTCCCTGTCTAAATTCTAAACTAATCGTTTCTTTCTTCTTTCCACCAAGTGTTTCAGGGCTTTCACACGAAATCGCTTAAATTAAGTAAAATCTATTTTTAGTCGGTGATTTAGCGGAGGATATCTATTTTTGTCGACTGGTATCGAACCATAAACCGCTCGTCTTGGATATACGCTGCTAACGTGTCGGCCACCAAAGCGAGTATAAAATCTATGGAAAATTGGTAATTTATCTTATGATCCGCCATAAGGCGATCGAATGTAAGGTCCACAAGTCACATATTTTAGATAATTTCTATACCAAGAAATACATTTTTTTAATCATTGAATATTATACGTGTGAAAGGTGTAGGAATAAGAACATGTACACTTTATGGTACTTGTCGAGTATTAGTGTATACTGATTTTATTCGAAGTCGAGTCGCTTAAGAAATTGTAGAAATTGTATGTTGAATGATGAAATACAGCAAAGAACTATGCTCGTTAATTGTATTCTCTTAAAACCGGAATGAGTATAAATGCATACGTAATAAGTAGAAGTAACGTACTCCAGTATTCTCGTAAGTCAACAGAATTAGTGGGAGCGTCGATTAAATGTGTGTGTAATATTCTGCATCATGTAATAAGTTAATAGCAGACAAATAGGAAATAATAACGGATACTTTTTTGAAAAGTAAACGTTGTTTATTACTTCCCGGTGTCGATGGGGTGAGTGTCAGTACTTAAGTGTTTGGCCGAAAAGTTTTTGCTACCATCTATTCGGAGTATGTTTTGAAGAGAGTCGAAATGGTGGGCCAAAAATAATATTTCATGTTAACTGGAGAAAAATAATAACACATTAACTAAACCACGCTCGGGTGAATAAGCGTAATATAGTGGTGAGTTTAGTAGCCTGTGATGCATGTGGTTATTTTCTTATTCTTCAAGAAGGTACAGGGGAAGATCGTCTTAACTTGATATATTAGATATATTTATTCATTATATATATGTATATATTTGCTCGGCTGAAAAGAAGGAGATTATGATGAAATAACTACATACACTGACTCTAAAAGAAGACGTAATGACTGAGAGGATAATATAACCACACACACACACACACACACGCGCGCGGAGGAGTTAATGCCTGGGATCATGCTACTATTACATCAAAATCGATAGCACACAACTCTCCTCCTAACGAAAAAGAAAACGATAATCCTGATAGGATGTTGTAGTGGGGAACGTATACAATACTGCCTCCCCTAAAAGAGGAGGTAATACCTGGAAGGAATGTATCATGACGAATGAAAATATACTACACAAAATTAAAAGAGCATAAACTGGTTATATGTTGATATAGTTAGGATCGGCGGACACCACTTTCGCATTTATTCATTAGGATAGCATTAAAAACAATGGCAAGTTTCCTTCTCCACGTGAAACGCCGAAATGAAAAGTAGATGGAAAAATATAGTCGCCATCTAAATAAACAAAGAGAAATATGGTAGCTAAGGAAGAACGATGACTTCCTTTAATAATTTTTTAGTTGAAAAATACCTGTTTATAAACTTGTGTTGTCTTTCCTTAGCTAGCCTCTTTTTTAACTTGATATATGTCGACTATATTTTTCTGACCTAATAGTTTTGCAGCGTTTCACGTATACAATTAAACTCAGCATAACAAAAATATAACCATCAGTTTCTCTTTGTACTAAAACGTGGTTTAACTTTTTAAAAAGTTGTTTATTAGTAATGTTGAACACTATTCTACTTAAAATAATTTGCGTAACTGAAATAGGAATTAATGACAAAATGTTGTTGATATAATGTTGTTGATAGAATAATGTGGAAAAATACTCTTTGTTACTATTTCAGTCGCGTAAATTAAACGAAAATAAATATGAGAACACATTTTTTGTATTTGTAGTTGAGTTTTAGCTATTTCTCCCCTCAAACTAATCTATAATGCTATATAATATTCGCTGTTAATAGTTCTTCCTATGAAAGTAAGCGATGAACAAAATATCTCGCTTTAAGTCATTCAAATGTCGAGTAGAAAGTAGTAGAGCGTCTATGTCGTTGTGCAGCTCCTTATCTAACAACTATGTTCTACTTATTAATAGGTATTATACATAAATTATACACTATTGCCTAAACTTTTTTCTTTTGAGTATTTAAAACGGTTTTAGTGGTCATAAAATGAGCACAACTTCCTATTTGAAAATTCAAATATTTCAGAGTTCCATTACATTTTATCCATAGTCATTTGACACCAATTAAGCAAGATTCCCTGAATTTTAATTTCTTTATAAAACCCCTTAAGGTAAAGTCTTTAATTCTTATATATTTTCACAAATAAAAACCCTTTTAAACCTACCATAAACTACCTACCTCAAAACCTACCTTTAAGAAAAAATTATAAAAACGAAATAGTTAAATTCGCAATACAAAATTAATGAAACTATCATGAATTTATCATAAATTTTAATCTCCTTAATTGAATATAAATTGGAATAATACATAAAAGATACTACCAAGTCTGCTGCAAATATGATAGGCTCTTTCTACTGGGCTAATAACGCATGCAAGTATTCTATATTTCTATACTTGTTCAGCAACCACTGATCTATCTTTCGTGGACAGGATACACAAACGCATCTTTAAGCTTATAGATCATGTACTGTCTTAGCTTCAGTCCCTATCCCATCGCTGCAATATTGAATCCCTGTGATTGTTTTACAAGTACTTCCACGGAATGTGATTCGATGAACTTGCTGCACTTGTACCCTCTTCAGCGTAAATACGCCAGGCCAACCCTACTCGAAGCAAAATTCCACCCCTTTCACTGTAGAGGTCCTCAGATGCTGGAAACCTTTCTATTCTAATAGATTCATTTCTTTAACTGCGTACCTTTATAATACCCTCCCGGTTTTCAGTTTCCCTGACTGTACCAACATGCATAAAATTGAATGTAATGTAAACAAACATATTGCTTCACAACTCCCCACTTAGGATTCGCCCATAAAATCTGGCCCATAATCACAGTACCCCATTACGTCCCAGTGGCAATATGCCTTGTTTGGCGTTAATAAAAGTAATAAAAATAATTCTAAATTAATAAATAAAATAAATACTTAAATATATAAGAATTAAGGATTATAAAAATGAAAATGATTTTATATACTCATTGTATTAAACTCAGTAAATAAAATCTATATTTTAAAGTGAAAAAATAATCTATATTTAAAATAATCTTTGTCCGTTTTGATTTATCAACTTATTTCTTTCCAAACAATTTTGATCGATGACGTTGCCTCCGAAAACTATTTTCTAAAAGAATTCATTGCTTGAGTCGTTTATTCTTATTTTTATACACAATGATTGGTTTATTTAAAAGAATCTGACATCCAATATCGCCATCTTTTTCTTTTTATTTATATTTTTTTACATAATTATTTATACAATTTTTTCTTAACTTAACTTTCTCAAACAATGTAAAATTCTGCAACTTTCAGAAAGTAGCAGATACTAAGTGCTTAATGATATTCTTACAGGATACTCCACAAAACATGAATTCAGCGGCATGATAAATATGTTCTGAAATCGGTATAAATCAAAACATTGAAATTTAAACTTAAGGGTTACTATTAATACTTAAATGTTACTCTTAAATATCATAAGGCCGATTTTGATAGCCATCCTACTATTATATTAATCTCCCTTTGTATATCAGATATGGGTATGATAATCAAAAATATATTAGATAGAATATTACCGAATATTAAATCTAAAGTTTGCCTTAAATTATGGTCGTGCTCCAATGAATTTATAGTCTGGTTTAAGGATTTACACTAAACTAATAGTGGTCAACTTATGATGTTCGACATAGCCCCTATCGTTAATAAATGAAGCCCTCAACATAGCCAGGAGAGAAAGTAACATAACTAAACTGGAAACTGACATTATTAAATTGACCAGGAGAACATTGATATCATACAATGATAAATTATGGACTACAAAGAATAGGGAAAGAAACTTCGACATCACGATGAGATCTCCTGATCCGGTGCAAGTTACACACCTAGTGGGCTTTATATTTTGACGAAAATTCATGAGTCCATATTGGGCCTGTTGGATGGGCTATATAGGGATAAGCTTTGTTCTTCGTCAATTGTACTAATAGAAACTTAAAGAGAACTAAATAACGTTGCATGAGTTTTTCGGGAAATAGAACCTAAAAATATCAACTATATATTAAGATATCAACTATAATACAGTAAATCTTCTTGACATAACACTAACTTTAAATAACGAAATATTTGAACCTCAGCATAAAGCGAATAACACTCTATACTATATAGATAATAACTTAAATCATCCGCCATCTATACGTAAAGTTATCGTCTCTAATATCTCTAAAAGAATACTTAAGTTATCTACAAACGTACAGTAATTCAATAAACAACAATCAATACTACAATAATGCATTAACTAGATCGGGGTATAGGAAAGAAATACGCATTACCATAGAAAAAATATTGGATAATAGAACCAAAAGTAGAAAGCAATTTTCTTTGGTATCATACAATATGGCCATGCATATAAACAAATATAAAGTTGGCAAACATAAGAATGATAATGCGTCATCATGAACGTAAACAAAATACCAGAT
The DNA here is from genome assembly GCA_963556195.1 of Sepiola atlantica. NCBI lineage: Eukaryota > Metazoa > Mollusca > Cephalopoda > Sepiida > Sepiolidae > Sepiola > Sepiola atlantica. The sequence continues at coordinate 54,358,334 of OY744518.1, forward strand.
ACAAATCAAACTTAACGCTTTCAATGGTATGAAGAAGACGAAAATCGATTCGGTGCCACCCTACTTATAACAAGCATATTCTTACCAATGTTCCCAAGGAAGTTTACCGAATTGTAGAAAATAATTTTTTCCGAGATAGCAGAATAAGTAAAAATCACCAACAAGAATACAGTTAGATCCATATTTTCAACTTATAACAACTTAACGGCTTTTATTATAGGTTCAAACATTGCCAAAATTCAACAAATAGTTAACAATAACAATACACAGACTCCTACTCCTACAAACTTCAGGACTGAATCCTAATGTAACTTAGAAACTCTAATAACTGTTCATTGGACAGGAAACACATGCTTTTAAATATAGTATATAAATGTAACGTATTAATAGAAAATAACTCTCGATTTTATATCGGGTCTACTTCGTGCAGCTTTAAAAATAGATATACAAATTATATGTGCTCATTCAAGACTAGGCCTAATTTTGAAACCAAAAATACCCCAACTTCTCTAGCCAAGTATATCAGGGAAATGGGGAGATTGGATATTCATTTAATATTTAAATGGTCCACATTAGGTAGAACTAATAAATAGCCTCCTAATAAACGATAAAAAAACAACTTATATTGTCTTGAATCGTATCATATAGTAAATTCTAGAGATAATAAATAAATAAAAAGCATGACATTGTACAATATTGTTTGTATCGAATTAGGTATACAATCTCCTATTGTAATCCAGACTAAAAGTTACTTAAACATAGTGGACATGTATTGGATTCACGTTTGGATTCAATAAAACTAATTACTACCAGAAATAATAAGAAATATATCTCCAATGCAGAATTACATCATATAAAACCAGTCCTGTCTATAAATTGTCAATAAATAGGTATCAGAATACCTATTCTGACTAGCTAGGTAATATAATAAAATTTCCTCCAAATATTGCACATGGCATGGCATTTAGACATTTTAAATGTAAGGAGATTGATGGATTAACCTTAATTTCTAAATAATTGATAAACTAAAAGTAGGTCTGGATACAAACTCTTTAACTTGTATAATACTTCGAAAGGATATTTAGAACTATACGGGTAATACGATCAGACGATCGTCATTTGGTTTGTTAATAATTCTAATATGTCAACTTATCAGTTTTTGTAAGAGGGAGACAGTTACCTAGATGCGTTGTTCTTGGTTTGGTATGAGTCTCTACGGTTGAGCCAAATAGAAAACTAGAATCAGTAATTACAAGTGCGAAATGTGGTGGGTGAAAGAAGTTGTAAAACATATCACTTAAATGTAAAATGTATCTATATAAGTCCGCTCAAATCAGAACTAGCAGTAATATAGAATAAGATATTTAGATATTCTATAGAAATAATGTGAGCACTTCGAAAATATATAACCATACAATCATGTATAAGAATGGCAACATTAATTTAGTACACGAACTAATATTCTCCCGGGGGGAACTCTTATCGCTTAATAAATACATTAATAATTAAACTACGATTCTCGATAGGAAGTTGTTAGGAAGCCGGTATATACTTGACAAATTAGCGTAGAATTTTATATAGATACCGGTATCTTAATCCAATTTATCTTTGATAAACCCAAGGAAGTGTTTTTTTACGGGTTATTTAAAAAGTAGGAGATTCTCGCGGATTTTATTCATTGAGAACGTCGAATTTTAGATTTTTGGAGACCGTATTCACGTTGGCAGACAAGGGAAATTACTGTCTGAGCCTTATTAATACTGAGTTGCTTCCCATGGCCATTTCGCCTGTAATGTCGTCTACGGTATTTGTTTTTAAATTTTTTTTATTTTTGATATTTATTTCTGCCATTAATCTGATTTCATTAGTAGTAATTAAATTTAATTTATTTTATTTAAAGTGAGTATAAATTAAAAAAAAGAATCTATTGCTATGGTCGCTAGAAATATGGTTAGATCTTTCTACCGCTCCGGAAAGTACCCCACTCCTGACGAAATCCTCTATATAGATAAGAGCCAGATACGCCCTAAAATGAAGTGCTGCTATAATATATGGGGAAGTGCCGCTCGGGGCACTCTTACTTGCTTTGACAGAGTACAACAACAAATTCGTAAGCGGGGGGGGGGGGAATCTCTTCTCTTCTGTCGAGCCTCTGTTACACAAAAAAGATGTTGCAAGCCTCTCTTTATTGTGACGTTCTGTTCATGGTATGTGCTCGACTGAGCTCGAATACCTGCTCTCCCCGTAAAGCATTCACAGCAAGAACTCACTTAGATACAAATACAGCAAAGGGCATTAATTTCTCTCTATCCCTCTCTCTGTACCAAAAACCAAACAGAACTTCCATAAACCAAATAAACCGACTTCAAGTATAATGTAAACAAATACTTGTTGAACCATTATCTTTGATAATCAATTCCTATTAAGAAATATTCTACCCATTCCATCCATTGTTTTTTAATCCTTTCGTAGTGGTGTTGATATTCCAAATGAAAATCTCTCTGACCCTTATCTTCACGTGGCCGTTGGGCCTTAATAAGCGGTAACCCATTAGTATATAGAAAAGCTTAATCGCTGCACCATATAACAGGCTGCCAGAAGCTGTGATCACCCTGCAGACAACCTGACAGTTCAAGACAGCGCTGGGTATATCATGGCCGTTCATCTTTGAATAATTACTTTTTACTTGAGCAGCGGAAGGTGCAAGAGGAGGCGATTCAGGCGTAAAATATCACCAAAGGGAATTTAAATACACTCTTCGAGAAGATTTGACTTCAGCGGGAAATCGTGGTCTCACACCTGTTAGAGGAGGTCATGACGATGTCTACCATATCTTAGTTGAAAGTGGTTCTGAAAAAACATTAAGACTGTATATAGTTGTAAATATCTTCCGTCTTTCTACATGACTTGTCGCACTTTGTAATTTTTTGCCCGAAAAATTGATTTTATTTGACAAGGATTAATGATCTGTATAGTAAGAGTAGTCTCACTCACGATAACGAATGCAGGTTCTGCCGCACAGCCAGTGTGAGCAAGTGTGTGCAACTTGACATCCATTTTTAGACATGAACAGAAACTGAAATCTTAGGAAGATCTCCGTAATTTAAGTAATCATAGCAGCCCATGAATAATAATTAAACAGACTACCTTGTGAAAATACCCAGTAAACTAAGTGTAAGAGAGATTAAAACAATTGCGCTAAAACGGCCCGTTTGAAGTCTCTGAAGTAGCGAGTAAATGTCTTGAATCCAATCGAATGCCGCATCCCTAGTAAATATAAATAGATCAGAAAATTGAAAAAAGCTCTATAAAATGATACGAATAAGGGATGTAATATTTGAGATTATAAATATGTATTTCAGATATCAAAATAAATTTCGAGTTTCAACAATTTTCATGTAAATTTATTTATCTATTTTGCGAAATAAATCATAAATTAAATATCATATTATTATAAATTATCTGTTTGCAAAATAAATTTCTAGTTTATTGTCAGCTGAAACGCACTCTGAAAATTCATTTGATTCTCTACTTTCTTTCCGTCTAACGCCAATGCGGTTGTCTCGTATTGGCAAAAGAAGTCACATCATTACGTGCACCGATTTGAGAAAATAAGTAGCATCATAAAACAATTCAAGCACAGCTGCACGAAAGTGGCTGCATCCTTCAAGAGCATGGAAATACGTAAATCTAATTTAACTGTACTTTTATATGGCTTGTTGCATTTTGCTGTTTTTTGTTAACAAATTGGATCAATTTGATTTGGTTTTGATGCGTCCGCTTATCTCCATAAGAAGCGCTTTGCGTTGATAGATCTTTTGGTCAGTCAAACTAGCTTAACTACGTCACGCCTTTTTAAAATAGTATTTTCATCGGTAAACGCACAGTTTGAATGAAGAATACCCGTTCTTGTTAAAATATATGTCTGAATAATGAGTGTAAACAAGAAAATAAATTAGAGCCAGCATTTAACAACACCTGCCGCTTGATCATTTGTTGCCTGAAGCCTACCAACCTGAACAACCTGCATCTATTCACTGTCATTACCCCCGGAAGACTACCAGTGATGAACGCTATCTCCTTCATGGACGTGATTCAACGGCCCAACAGAGAACTTCTTTAGCCATTTCGAGCCACTAAAAACCTCTTAGGATCAGACCAGACTACAACTGTGGACCAGAGGGCTTAGAAATGGCTAGAGAATAAATTGTTATTGAAAAAAATAGTTTCTACTCACGCGGCATACTTCGGGTAGCCTATAATATAAATACCTATAAAAATGTACTGACATGGGAATCCCCGCTTCTGAGGCTTTACCTCCTGGCTCAGAAGCACCCTGGGTCCAGTGGTAAACACTCAACTGCTTGAGAACGGGAATTGGGTGATCAAAAGTAGCTATGACCAGATAGGAACTACAAAATCGACTCAAGCATCTTCGAATGTGGAAAGGAGAACGATATGACGCAATACTGTCTTGTTTGCCCTCTAGTGTTTAACAAGTGCAACTGGAAAGATCTTGCTAAGTACAGAAATAAAGCAAGAGACTACTTAAAATTGTGGGAAATTGTCGTATGACCACATGCAAAGAAAAACAAGATAATATGTTTATGATCGTTGTTAAAACGTCCAAATAATAAATGTACAGATACTCAGAAAGGTTTTTAAAAACAAAACTATTTAATATTATTTTTTATATCATAATATGTGATTAAAAAATGTAGCTATTTGTCGGTCAATTATACAGATTTACAAAACTTTTCAAAAATCAAAAAATCGATTAATAGTTTTTAAGTACTTGCTGTTCTTACGTGATTAATACCAAACTAAAAAAAAACATCATGTTTTATTGCTCCAAGATGGAATGATCTGTTAATCGCAATAATTTCGAACGTCACAGTGAGACAGGCTGCAACAACTACTCTTTTTCCGAGGAGGAGATGGACTAAACTTTTAAACGAGATGCAATCCCGCCAATACTACGAAGGAATGGAATTAATCAAGTGCCTAAGGAAAAAGAACATGCTAATGCTACTGGAGTAAAAATAAATATGTCTGCTAGAGAAGAATATTAATTTATTCTCTCCTTCCCATACAAAAGCCATAGACATCGACCGGAGAGAATTACCATTTCCTCTTCGAATAGAAGGAGATTAGTTGATTTTACATGCTTTGCGGTCTGCAATTTTGCCAAATCCAGAAATCATAAATGAGTTTTATATTTGGCTATCTCTATTTTATTCTGAGCGTTACAAACGTATTAAATATTTATTTGTTTATAGAGATTTGTCTACGACCAGGTCTCATCATACTGCTGATACGCCATGGTGGTCTGCTCTTATGACATATACCTATGTTTACATGTCATTTGTGAAATCTCGTTCTGAAATCTCGTTCAAACTTTGGTTATTGCATGACGCATTTTCAGTCCTCCTTTAATATTTTTCATCGTTAACCCTTATTCTCGAGTTGCTTTTGGCCTAGATAAAAGGTGACTCATTAGTAAATAAAATCCCCATTAAATACATATTGACAGAGGAATAAAAGAAGAGATTTCCACGCTTGTTGAATCGCAGCATATATCTCCCCGCTCCCTCTCCCTCTCTGACTCTCTCTCTCTCTCTCTCTGACTCTCTCTGACTCTCTTTATGTCGTGGTCTGTACTGTATTGTTAGTTAATTCGCATTAATATTGTTTTTTAGTCATAAATGAAACGTTTAGTTAACTTCATCATTTATCTTGTAAAGAATAAGAATATGATGAAGTGCCCATTCGGTAGGCCTCGTTTGGTAAGAAGAAAAAGGAGTTGCTGTTTGCTCGAATATAAAGACAAACACTTATCCAACAGTTTATGTCAGTTGTATTCGTACATAGCTTCACCGAAAAAAACAGTAAGAGAAAAGAGTGACGTGGTAAAAAATAACACCTCCTTACAAATAGTTGGGTCTTCCATCCACTTGTTATGCCTCCGTAAACTCTTTGTTTGAACTGAGACAGGAACATCGCACGTTTCTTCAGATTGACGTCAAAACCTCTGACTTGTGAAAAGCGGATAGAAAAAGGTGTACAAAGAGCTTAGCGGAAGTGCCTCCCACTCAAATGTATCAATCATTCCGCGTTGAAGAGTGTGAGCATGCGCAAATGAAATTAGATCGTAACACATAAAACTGCTACAACCTTTTTTTTTTATATGATAGTCAAACAAAAAAGAACACACTTTTGTTACGTTAAACACATTCTTTACACTGTTACTTTTTTGTAATATTTTTGTCAATTTAATCCGAAGAATAACATGTTACTCTTTTGCATTCATTGTTAGAATTTAATATCGGTACTTTAAGAAAATAAGATTTTAATTTAGAATTATCAACAAATAATGGTTTTATCATGTTGAATTGAACTGTCATTGTACGACTAATGAATCCTCAGATGATTCGAAAAACGCATGTGTACATTCAAATTATTATTCGATCAGTGAAAATTTAAGAAATGGGCGTAGTGAAGTAGATACTGACGCGGACTCACGAATTGGGCGTGCGAAGTTCGAGTCCTCTCTGTTCCACAGCACCACGTTCACGGTGGCCAGTATCTGCGCATACTCAGCCTTTCTTACTCACCCACCTGTATTTTTATACATCAGTGCTGGCTGTCACCTGTTTAAGCAGAGCGAAAAATACAACTGTAACGCACATTGTGTCTGTGAGAAATTATCATGACCAAAAGTATGTGATACTTCTATTCAAATCCTTCTGATCAACAGAGGCGAGATTTCTATTAATATGTTTTCTGATATAGTTTGCGACAGACAAGAACCTAAACACAATTAGTGAGGTAATTATAATCAGTTATTCTATGCAAAAATATAGTATTTTGTTTAGGAATATTTCACTAAAATCGATTATAGAATTATCCAAAGCCATATATGTTTGATTCGGTTTAGACATATTTTGATATACAAATTACTTCTCGAAGATCTACAAAATTTCAAATCTAATGTATACGATATTAACATTAAAAGAAAAAGCATACTTTTTAGTTTTGATTTAAGAAACACAATTCATAACACCGGAACAACGGTAAGTCTTCTTTTTCGAGCGACGGCGATGTCCACACTAATGGAATTTTGTCCCCATTTGGAACAATCCCAGACTTAATCCGAGTAAAAGCCGTTTTTACGGAGATCATTTTGCAAGACGGCTGTCACTCTCATCATCGTCCTTCGTCTCGATCTTTTCCCGCCGACATTTAATTTAAAAGCGAGTTTCGCGACGGCATCGTCGTTTGTCCTCAGTGTGCTGAGGACAAACGACGATGCCGTACACACCGTTTGCTCTCAATCGATCGGAGCGATGCCCTAGCGCCTTTGGATGTCGTCTTTAGAAATATGGTCGAACAGATACCCAAAGAAGGATTTTGGTTTCCATAACGGTGAATCATTGCTCCGCTTTCTTCGTTGTCGGCAAACACTCGGTACTGTATAAAACGACGGGTATGATCACATTCCGGTAAATCTTAGACTTTAGACGGGCGCTGATCTTTATGATTTGATATTTTCCATCCAAGCATAATTAACAGCTTCTACTATACATATTGCAATCAGGGTCTAATTTAATATTTTTTTCAATTGGTATTAGAGCTAATATTTTGTATTTTTTGTTTCAGTGTACATTGTAACAGTGTGGTGCTATTTCCGTATTTTTAATTCCAGAATGTCATCATTTTGTGATTATAATTACACTTGAAATTTTTTACTCTTTGTTCATTATTTATATGTTATTATTTACTGTTGCTATATATTTATTAATTAGTGGGCAATTATTTTTTATAATACAATTACAGAAGTTGGTATTATTATTGACATTAATAGAATTGGTATTACGGTTACTATTGTTTATCATCATCATCATCATCATCATCATCATCATCATCATCATCATCATCATCATCATCATCATCATCATCATCATCATCATCATTATTATTATTATTATGATTATTATTATGATTATGATTATTATTATCTATTGCATGTTTTCTATGTAACAATAACTAATTTTAATGTTATTTTTATTGATAAATTTGGATTGTTTGTTTTAGGTAAATGTTTATCTATTTTTCTAAATAATATTTTGCAAATTTGTGCTTTTAGCTCTATGTTATAAATCGTCGGGAATCAGATTATATTTTGTTTTCCATTCTTTTTGTTTCTATTCTTATTCTTATTAAAGTTTAATTCATCATTATATTGACTACGTTTTGACCTGTTATATATGTTTGTGTTAGTTGAATATATTTATATTGCTGGAATTAGTGACTAGTATACGGATTATCGACTTAAGGAGTTGTTTGATTTTTATATTTTCGGTCGAGTTTGTTGATTTTTAACTATATTTGTTTGTTTGTTTGTGAACAGCCTAGCATCCACACCGATTAACCAACCGTAATACAACTTGGTAAAAAATCGAGCATTGTTTAACTTAGAACTGATTCAACTTTACGATATCTAGATCAAATATCAATGGTAAGGTCACGGAAAAGGTGAGAGCCACTATTTTGTGGATAACTTCGGTGCTTTTCATGGTAGAGATTCGCTACTTGACCCATATTGTAGTGACAATGACCGTAATGTTAACATTTGTCTTTGACTTTGGAAGTTTTGTCACTGTCAAAATTTTTACGGGATTTAACCTTCCAATTTTTCTAAATTTAATGTGTGGATCAAGGGCTTTTTTGATGACAGTAACCACCATGCAAAATCTCAGCATGATCGGTTAAATAGTTTTGGAGCTATCAACTTTTTCATAGCTTAACTTCGGGTATAATTCAAACAATATGAAGACGTAGGACCCTTATAAGACTTTGTCTCATCTTAACGTTGTTATGCGGATATATACTGTCTCACAACTTCTTGTTTATTAATATATGATGATATATTATTAGATTTTCTAAAGGCCTGTATTTTTCGTTGTTTAAATTAAGATTTATGTCTAAAATATTAACTAATTTTAGATTTATTCTTATTTCTCTGTCAAAATATAGGTTTCTAAAAATTTGTATCATTTATTTCCTATTCATTTAAACTTCTTCCTTATGTGTTATGAAATATAATTAAACAAACATAACATTACATACCAATATTTCCCCTTTTAGATAATAGATAAAAGCTTATTAATTAATATTCCTGTTAACGGGCTAGTCATTTTTATTTATTTGTTATTGTTACAAACAGTACGTATAGCTTTTCTGAAAACTATATATATATATATATATATATATATATATATATATATATATATATATATATATATATATATATGATGGGAAAATGAAAAAGGAAAACCAAAAAATGGATGTTTTTTATGTGTACATCATGGAAAGATACACCCCCACACACAAACATTCAAACTTACTTTTTCCCCTTCAGTCTTGACCGCAGCCATCTGTCCAAACACCTCCTTCCTCCCTCTCCTCCACTCCCTCTCTGCCATCCACTTTATTCCTGCTCATCCCCCACCTCTTTCTCTTACTACCAGCCACAGTAGTCCTTGCTCACCCCCATCTTTCCACTTCTTCCCCACTCATTTTCATCAAAATTCATTTTTCATTCCTTACCAAGTACGGACGTCCACCCAGTAGTGGCCATTATTTTCTTCCTCCCAATATGTCAACCCTACATGTGTTTGTACTTGTATGACATTTTTCTCTATATTATCATCCTGATGAAGTCTTATAAATAAAGACGAAACGTTGATGTACACATAAAAAACATCCATTTTTTGGTTTTCCTTTTTCATTTTCCCATCATGTCGGATTACCTTGATCCTTCTCTTCCCATATATATATATATATATATATATATATATATATATATATATATATATATATATATATATATATATATATATGTGTGTGTGTGTGTGTGTGTATGTGTGTGTATTCTGTTGATTGAAAAAATATAAATACACAAGTTATTGAAAACAATAAAATAAAATAAAATAAATGTGTAACTTACTATTTTGTTCTGAGTGTTTTGGAGAATTTTAGAAGCTAGGTAAATCCCAATTTTGTTTCGGCTTTTTGTTTCGTTAGGATATTCGTCAAGATCATTTTCGGAAACCTTTTCCCTCAAGCCTTTAATAAAGTGTTAACAGATTTTTTTTTCAAAATGGTAAACTGAATTGAATATTTTCAGATTTAGTCGATAAGACACATATTACAGTGTTATGTGCGGTATTTAATTGTCTTGTCTTTTTCCAGTTTTAAAAAACAAGGAATGAAAAGAAGAGAAAATAAATTATCTTGCTAAATTAGATTGTTTGATGTGAGTAGGTTTTTATTGTCCGTGATCGACAAGATGTTTATATATATATATATATATATATATATATATATATTGTTTCCACCAAAACATTGCAACCGTCTATTACTTTTAGATGGTCGCTAATTTTAGACTTAAAACATAGTTACTACATAAACTAATGATAGCAATAATTATAAGTATAGGAGTTTTTTTCAGTCGGTTTAGGGTAAGCTTTTCGATCAGTTAAGCCTGAAATTAGCGACTATTTAAAAAGTCGACAACCATTTTTGATTGAGGAATTCGGATTACTGACAATAACGTATCGAATGCTGAGATAACAAAACGTACGAACAGTTTTAAAAATTACAAACTATGCAGGTCGATAGAAAATCAAGATTTCTATAGTTGGATAACAGTTATTTGTTTTATATATGTTCTCTATTTTTGCGCTGTTAACTGTACTACACTTTTGCCGTGCTTTTTTTTCTGATTGTAAAATTATTGGTTAAGCAGATTTTTTTCTTACAAATATATAAGGTCTTTTTGAATTTAAAATATACCAGGTAATTATAGAAGTAATCCGTCTTGGGTTTCAAAGTCACATTCCATGAACTCTTAATATTTACGTTCATAATACATTAGAAATACATGGCATACACATTGATAACAATTTATAATCAAGAGCAGAGGCTTTATTGGTAATAATGTTAATGAGATTTGGTTATTGTACAAACACAATTGAGAGCTACTATATATATGTCAACTTTAAAAGCTATTTTTACATTACTTACCAAAACAATGAGGATATCTATAGGGGTATCTGGATATTGATCTTTCATATTTAGTCCTATATTGTCTACAATAGAATTATTCCATTCGCATATCCGATTTTCGTAAGGAGTATCTGTGTGATAATATAGACTGCCCTCACTGATCACAACCGGGACCACTGGTAAAAAATAGCTAGAGAAAATTAATGACAATAAAAAGACCTGCTAATCTATTTGAATCTACATACAATGACGCAGTGACAGTTATTGTTTAACTTTTTGGGTGGCCGGATAGCAGTGGAAAAAGTGGGCTGAGGAAAGAGCAGATGTGGCCAGTTTCCGGTAGTAAGCTGAGCGACAATCAAACGTATCCGAGAGAGAGAGAGAGAGAGAGAGAGAGAGAGAGAGAGAGAGAGAGAGAGAGAGAGAGAGAGAGCGTAAATGGTATCGACAGACAGACAAGCGGCAGAGTTCGACTGAGACAGGTCTGAAGCTGAGAAGAGTCGAACAACGGAGTTAGTCTTAGCTGACATCCTAAACTTGAGAGATCGGAGGTTTGGCTCAGAATTAGACGCTAGCGACGCGACTCCAACAACACACATACACGACAGTGTTCCACAAGTCTTGTATACAATGTCTATATTTGTGTTTGCTGTTTTTATAATGTATGCAAATCATGAACCGTTTCTTTACGCTATCGACTACGCTAGAATCTGGCACGGCAAAAAAGTGGAAAAGCCGTGAGACATGCGTTTCGGGTAGGGCGGTGATTCATTTGAAGTGTGGAAAAAGCTATACATGTAATTATTTGTTTTACGTCGAGAAAACTTCACATGTGAAATTATGGACGCCCTCAGAACCTAGAAAATGATTCCCAAAAAGGGGAATAGCTGTCGGATAGGTAAAAAGACGATGGAAGGACATAATTCATTACACAAAAAAAAAGAATGAATAGTCTGATAGGGCGTGGCTGATAAGGTGAGGACTGAAGTATTAAGTTTGTATTGTTCAGAGAGCGAGTCATTTCGGTTTGTCGGAGACTAAGACAAAAGAGCTGACATTGATTGAGTTAAGATGTTTAGAAGTGAAAGTGGTTTGCAACAGTTTTAGCGACAATTGAGTTTTACGACGGTTTAGTTTACGGGAGTTGACGAGTTTTGCGACAGTAAACGGCTCGGAGAAAACACTAGCAGATTAGAGTCAAAGACAAACGAGAACAGGTGGCATTAGATCAGGCAGATCCTTAACAAATGATGAGATGAGATGACGACTTCGAGTAACGATAATGAGGTCCTCTACTGTCCGCAACGGTGTCACATACACTCACAGTGCAATTGAGTTATACACAGTTGATCGGTGTTCTTTCAAGTGAGTTAGCGTTGTTTCGTTTTTTCCAACTTCTAAACGACTGCTCGCGCCTTCGACGATCACCAAGACATCCTAACAAAAATATACGATAAAGGAGAAGAAAACCACGGCACACAGTGTTTAGGTCGGCGATTGTCGAAAATTTCACCTATCGAATTGAAGAGAATTGATTTCCATTCATACATTCAAGACGAGAAGCAGTATCAACCCGTAAAGACTCTGACAAACATATGTACGGGCTAGGAGATTATGTTCGAAACACCCTACCCCTGACTAGAGAATATAGGTTAGAATCAGATGTCCAAGACTACATGTGCTTTAGATTGACTTTACATCACAGCGTTAGTTACTTATATTCCTTATACCGTTCTCCTTCGACCTAGGACTGTACCCTGCTAAACTCTGTTTCTAAAATGCCCAATTACATGTATTTAGGGATTTTAATGCACACCACCGTGACTGGCTGGAATTCTCCAGCCTTACTGAGGCAGCCGGTAACTCTACGTATAATTCTTCCTTAGATCACTCTCTCTCACAGACTGTCGCTTTCCCTACCCGTCCCCCCCTGATCAAGTAGACCAGCAAGCCTCACTTCTCGACCTGTTCCTGACCTCACTGCCCGAGGTGTGTATGACTTAAGCCCATAACCCGCTCAGTAACGCTGAACACGTCGTGGTTATGATTGCTATCACCCAAAAAACACGTTCAAAAGCTGATGAGCCATTGCTCAATACAACGAGATACTACGAGCAGGCTGATGTTGAGTCCACCAGAGATCACATCAGCGATGCCTCATGGGATGAAAACTACCTGATCAATGTGCAAATGAGTTAATCGAATGGATCAAAGCAGGCATTAAAGCCTATGTCCACATGCGAAAATTCTTCAGCAAATCCCACTCCCCTCAATGGTTCACCTGGAAATGTGCAGCTGCCATTGCTGAGAGACAACAAGCATTCCGAAAGTTCGTCCGCCATAAGTCAACTGCGAATAGACAGACATTTATAGAATCAAGAAATAATTGTAAGGCAATTATTGATGAAGCAAAGAGAAGGTATACATAGATAACCAAAAAACGCATTCAGTCACAGAAACTAGGCACTCGCGATTTCTAGAAAATCTACAATATGGTGGTGAACAATGGACTATCAACGATTCCCCCGCTATCAAACCACAATGATGCCGTTTGCTGATAAGGCTGAACTACTTGCCCAGCGTTTCGCCTCTAACCCCACTTTGGACTCAGAAAACCACTATCTCCCTAAATTCCCATTGCGGACTAGAACCACACTTGAAAACCTGGTCATCACCCTATCTCAATGTCAGGGTAATCATAAAAACCTCGACACCCCCAAAGCCTGTGGGCCTGATCTAATACCAGTAATAGTAATAAAGAAATGCTCTGTAGAACTGGCCCCTACTCTCTACAAACATCACAACAAATGCCTTGCTGAATCTTGCTTCCCTGATAGCTGGAAAATTGCCTCTGTGGTACCAGTCTTCAAGAATTCTGAGAATAGAACAGATCCTCAGAACTATCGCCCAATCAGCCTACTCCCGATCTTTGCTAAAATCTTTGAATCCTTAATCAATCTAGCGATAGTCCGGCACCTAGTTAATACTAAACTTTTTTCTGACCACTAGTATAGATTTAGACAAACACGATCTACTCCGGATATAATAATGGTCATCTCTGAACGCATATATCATACACTGGACAAGCCAGGTGAAGCTAGAGCAGTAGAGCTTGACATATCCAAGGCGTTTGACAAAGTCTGGTATAAAGCGCTTCTCCTAAAAATGCACACATAAAGTATTACTAAACAAATATTTAATATAGATCATTCCTAACCAAAAGAACGATCCAGGTTGTCCCCGATGGCCGTTCATCTAAGAAACATGTCATAAATGCAGGTGTACCCCAGGGATCCATTCTCAGACCTTTATTATTCCTGGTTTTCATAAACGACTACCCTGATGGCATTGAGTCTGAAATAGGTATATTTCATGACGAAACCATGCTCTACTCTCGTCATGTGGGAAAAACCGACGCGTACATATCCGAGGAAATGGCTGAATCCTTAAAAAATGACCTCCAGGCTGTAGTTGATTGGGGCAGAAATTGTTGGTCAATTTTTATGCCGAAAAGGCAAAGCTCCCTTCCTTAAATAACTACAAGAAACCTCTTCAACCACCGATTGCCATAGCAAATAACACCCTACCTGAGAGTTCAACATTCAAACTACTCGGCCTAACATTCACAAATAACATGAATTGGAACAAATACATTGAAGACATTGTCAAGGCTGCTGCAAAGAAGGTAGGCTCCCTCTACCGTGCTTGTAAACTCCTCACACCTGACATTATCCTGTATCTCTACAAAGCCAGCATTCGCTCATGCATGGAGTATTGTTGTCACATCTGGGCTGGTGCATACCCCACTAGTCTCTCCCTCTTAGACAAGGTCCAAAAACAAGTCGCCAACTTAATATGTCCCTCATTATTAACCAAGCTTCAGACCCTGTCCCATCGCCGCAATGTTGCATCCTTGTGCTTGTTTTACAAATACGTTAATGGGTTGTGCTCCGATGAACTAGCTGCTCTAGTCCCCCCTCGACGCAAATACACTAGAACAACCCAGCAATCAGCTATGTCCAATCAACTCACTGTGGAGGTCCGCAGATGCCGAAGAACCTTCTACTCCAGCAGCTTCTTTCCTTGCGCTGCCGGCTTCTAGAACTCCCTCCCCGCTCCCTGTTTTCCCAACTCTATTGACATGCAGAGGTTTAAAACTAATGTAAACAGACATCTCGCTGCACAGCTCCTTATTTAAACCTACTCTCCTATTCTCAGTAGCCCTTTACGTCTACAGTGGCGACCTTCCTTGTTTGGGGTTAAATATCTTAAAAAAACTCCATCTTTTCAAATCCATATATACAATTTTATTAAATACTGATGCCATAGGCATAGACACTACATTGTCTTGCAGATTAAATGAGACGATCTCTGCACGATACTAAAAACGTTAACATTTCTAAAATAATATATCACTAGCAGGACCCTGTGGAAATTCCACAGTGTTTTCTACATCAATCTGTATAATTTACTGTTAATAATATTATCCGGTGTCTAGAAATATGCTCATATTTTACTCACCAAAATTTTGCGAGACGGGATGGAAGTATATATATCTATTTATATTACTCGGTTGCCGGGGCAAAAGTTGTCTCTTCAGCAGTCACCATCAGTCGCGATTCCCCTCTAACTCGCCCCCTCCCTCCCCTCTCCCTACCTCCTCCGTTTTCAGGGGCAAAAGTAAATACTAAATCTTCTTAAATAGGAGTGTCAGATCGTGACACACAAAATTAATAACACACATTCTATCGTATTAATATAAGAAGAAATTTTAAATATTAAAAAAAATAATAATAAATATATAAATATCGTAAGCCTGAAACCGGCCCATTTGGTAAGCGCTTCCGCTAATAGAACGGGATACCAGAGTTCTATCTTCGGTTGAGTCATAGCAAAGACTAAAAAAAACATTGCTAAAACTCTCAGTATTATAAGGTCAGGATCAAGGACAATGAAGCAATCCTGGGAAAAGAGTGGCGCCCTCCCCTACATCTCGGGTTAGTCGCTAATGAAAATAGATCCTCTTCTGTAATGGACACTTTAGCCTTTTATAAAATCTGAAATTAGCGACCACCCCACCTAAAATAAGCAAACGCCATTTTTGATTGACGAATTTGACAAAATAACTAAATAAATATTTGAAATAAAAAACTTAATTTCTCAGATCTTAACTATACAATATCATTGCCCTTGTCTTATTTTTACGTCTCTATTTGGTACTTTGTTACATTGGGACCCGAGCTAACTTTGACCCTGACCCTAACTTTAACCCTAACCCCCAATGACTCTGAACTTTATAGCTAACCCTAAACCCCCACTGACCCTAACCCTAACGACGGAGTCAAAGTTAGCGCGGGTCTCAATGTAACAAAGCATCCTCTATGTGTTAGTAAGTTACGCTTGCTTTATTATGAGCAGCACCCCCCCCCCACACACCTGGATAAAAGTGAAATAATTAAAAAAAATAATAATTTGCATTCAAATAACGCGTGTACGATGGACACTCTACTAAAAAGGGTTGATATACCTAAAAACTGGCAGGTTACCGAAAGAAAACGAATTTGTACTTGTTACTTTTGTCTTTTTCGTTTTTGTTACATTTCTTTTTTTACTTTTTGCGATTTATTTATTTTCGTTTTCACTTTTGAATTACGTTTAGTTTCTCTCTCTTTCTCTATTTTCTCCCTCTCCCTCTCTTACGAACACAAACTCTCTCTATTTTTCGTACGCGCTCTCTGTGTTTCACTTAAAAAAATAAAACAAACATTGCTGTTTTAAAAAAAAATAAATACTGGCCCCTCACCCCCAAAAAAGAAGCAATAAATGTTTTAACACTTTAAGAAATACCAATAATACCCTAACCCTAGCCCGCGCTTGGTGCAATAGAAAACGTAAAAATATTTTTTTGTAAGTTAAAAAGTTCCAAGCCCACCCCCCCAAAAAGAAACAAATCAAAAAGTAAATAATAATTAGTTCAAACTATCATAGAAAAAAAAAACATTGCTTAACGTCCGTTCAAAAAAAAATAATAGTGACCCTCTCTGCAACCAAAAGAAAGAAAATAAATGGTTTTAACGTTTTAAGAAATACCAATGATACACTACTTTAAAAAGTTGACGTAATTAAATAGACATGCCCTAAAAAACGTCAAAATAAAAACAAAAAATAGTTTTCAGTTTTAAGCAACACAAAAAAGTACATTTTAACCAGTTGATTAAAAAAAATAAATGCAAAAAATAAATAATAAAATTGTATTTATTGCCACTTGTTGGGAATTGTTTGCTAAAAATAAATTAAAAACATTTTTTTTTTATTTACACTGTGTTGTGTTCGTTTTTTTGTTATTTGCAATGTTTCTTGAAAATAAAACTGAAAAAGTTGACGAAGTTATCATCTGCCACACTGACCCTAACTCTAACAGCGGGGTCAAAGTTAGCTCGGGTCCTAATGTAACAAATCACCCTCTATTTCTTAGTAAGTTACGCTTGCTTTATTATGAGACCCCCCTTCTGGATAAGAGTGAAATAATTTTTTAAATATAGTAATTCGTGTACGATGGACACTGCGCATATCTACTAAAAAAGGTTGATATGCAATCCGTTCAAAAAAAAAACAACAACAAAATAATACTGGCCCTCTCTACAACCAAAAGAAAGGAAATAAATGGTTTTCCCGTTTTAAGAAATATCAATTATACCCTAATTTTTAAGCAGTTAACGTGATTAAATAGACAATGCCCTTAAAAACGCCAAAATAAAAACAAACATAAGTTTTAAGTTTTAAGTACTTTTTGACCAGGTGATTAAAAAAATGTATTATTTCTTCCCCTTCCCCTCGAAATGTAGAAAAAAATCTTAGAGGTTGGTTGGGATCGAACTATTAACCAGTCGAGCCGAAGACAAAAATACTACGTTGCTTACCGTTGCGCCAAAGGGAAACACTTCAAAAATTAGGCTAATTGAATGTTGTTCAAAATCTAGGTGCGGCACGCATGCGCAGAGCTTTTGCCGGAAGCGTGACACACGTACGTACACCTTAGCGTATTAATATATAGATTCCGATAAAAAATAATTAATTAGTGAAACCATTATTGATTATTGATTATTCCATATGACTTTGATCTGTTGATTGCAGCCTCGAAATGAGAACGAAACAATTTGGTCGGATGATGATACGCTTAAAATTGTCTATATTCACGTGCGACCAGCTATTGATTGTGATGAACATAAGAGATACCCAGAGAAACATACTTAATAAACAAGCAAATTCGTTGAGACGTGCTTACTATATCGAAAGATTAAATTAACAATAAGTAAAGGGCATGTATGCTATCTCTTATTAGTTATTTTAAATATTATAGGAATGCTCTTTTGTTTAGTGTAAACTTTGGCGCGAAATTCAGCAAGTAACTTTATATATCAGTCAGTACTTTACATAATATTAGGTCAGCACATCTATTGCATGAAGTATGGAGGTGCATCGTCGACATATTCGAGAACCATGAATCACAATCTTTAGAAATATGAGTCATCTTGTGACGTTACGTCATTTTTAATAAATTAGCATGTAAATAGCCGGTATTAAAAACTCTATGCAAAATGCAACATATGAATCAAGAGGGTTACTATTTTTTGCTCACTGACTTAAATCACAGATAGGGCGACATTTTATTATTAAACATTTTCTCCGTTAGCTGCAGAATACGAACTAACATGGATGAGTGTCCTCTAAGCCCTACGATCTTGGACCAAGATGTTCGCTTGGTTTATGTTCATGTTCGTCGATTAACAAACGTTATCTATCCATCTTTTCTTTTGTCTACCTTTCAACAGGCTTCCTTGTATTATGCCTTCAACGCATATTTTGTATAGGCCTACACTAGGACGCTTGACTTGACCAAACAATCTCAAGACTTTACATTTGATGACAGAAGATATTGGTTGGATGCCGCAACTCTACGATACTGATGTGATCGGATAGTATATGATCAGTAATGAAGCGAATGATCTGGCTTTGGAACGTGTCTACTTTCTGACATAATTTTACAGTTCAGTTGTTACATTCAAGTCAGGCGACGTTAAGGTTCACCAAATATCAAATGAAAATGACACAATGGATCTGATTGGATTCGAACAAGACGTATCGAGTCATCAGTCTGACCGGGGATCCACGTCATAATCTCCTCGTAACCTCTAACTCTACGTTGACAGTCGTGGGTGGGTTGACTGTTAGTAGTCCTCAAAGAGGACGAAATAACAGAGTAGTTTTAATGATGTAAAGTGCGAAACCTCTTGTAAAATAACTGGTCAGTAAAACATGTTAAAGAGAGAAAAATAATAAAGTTTGAAAACGAATATCGACTTCAGCTTTTCTGTTCAGCTTTCTATTTCAGTTAATACACAAACCCACCCCACTCTAAAAGTTACAGTCTATAGACAATCTCCAGGGATGGAAAACAAGTCTACTCCGTATGTACGACTTACGTAAGAATTATTTTCTGATTAATTCAGAACTATTCCGTCTGTTGAATTATATCTCGTTTTCTGTTTTGGTGAATAGTGTTTACTCAAGAGGATAGTACCAGTTTCATTAAGCGTGTCTAAGACTGACACAGAGTCACTGGCAACAAACTAATTATTATCATTTCTCCCTGAATCCTTAGAATCAGAAGTTAACATTGCTTACATCTAATTTGCGTTTCGACCTTCTTCGGATGTTATTTTGTATTTTTATAATAAGGAGTCGTCACTTATCAAAGCCAAAAGCCACCCAAGAAAGATTATTATAAGCTAGATTGTAAGTCGAATGATGAAGAACATTATAAGATTATTGAAAATGATGAATTGAATGAACAACATTTGAATTCTTTTATTGCAAGTATTTGTTAACATTGGAAAATAAATAAAAAGAAAAATAATCTGTATCAAAATCGCCAAACTGTTAATATTTAGCTATTTATATGAATAAATGCGAAATATTTGCCCCATATTTATGAGAAACCTATGAATGTAATGTTTATTATTTAAATTTATGGTTTCCAGTATTTTACGTAGAGAAGCTCGTTACAAATAAAGAAATAGCTAATATAGTAACCTGGAAATACTTCAGTACAACACAATATATTTTCAGCAATTTAATATCAAAATGAAACAAACTACTTAATACTAGCAGTCTTGATCCAGCGATGCCCGGGAGCATTTACAATGTAAGGTTTGTTTCGGTTTGCCGTGAAAAATGAGTAAGGCAACATTATTATTAAGTTAAAACACTTTTGGTCCTGTTACGCAAAATTACTTTATTTTTTTTTATTTGTAACTAATAACTTTATAATTATCAAGCGGGACTCGTGCACCAGCGTCGCTCAATAAAATTGAAGAACCCAAGAAACACATGCTCATATCACTGCGCAATATAAGTAGTGTTATTTTTATTTTTAAGTTTCTATACGTTTTAATTGTTGTGTTATCTTCTTATTAACATTTTAAATAATAATGAAAATTTAAACGTTCGTATTGTTTCATAACTAACGGGGGAAGGCGAGGGTTTTTCTACTGTCTAAATAAAAATTGTACAGTTAAACGGTTGGATTATATCATAAAGTACGCACGTATGGCTGATGCTTATTTTATATTGTCGTCTACGTAAGAACGGTCACTTCTACTACTATGACAACGGACCAGTTCGGTCTACCATTTTTCAACGCAATGACAACATTTGACCCAGTTTCTATCGGAAATAACATGTTTGAAGTTCAAGCTTAGCGCCCAGGGCGACCAACGTTCTTTTCTCTAGCACAACTCTATTTTGCTAATTATGTAATAGTTGCCAACTTGTTTTCAAAATAGTATCTATTTCTGTACAAATTGCTTTCGTAATATATCTGATCATAGTTCATCGCTCTACAATCTTTATCTCCTTATGAAAACTATAAAGGTGGAAGTAATTATACTAGAAACCGATTAACTCGTATGAAGTGAAAAATAGTACAAACTGGTAAGGTAGCTTTACTTGAAAATGTAGGGTCCGTTTTGCTATTTATATTCTAAGAATTTACTCGAGAAGATTTTTTAATTTTTGTTATTTTTAATAAGTAAACGAAATCTGTTATTGTTTGTTTATTTATTTAAGTTATCTAACGCAGAGTGTAATACGGAAATGTGACCCTAATGAGATTTATACCGGATTTCTTTTACTATGTTATCGGTCGAACGATGGGGACTTATACTTGCGCGAGGGTTAGCCACTCCTACTCCTTCGCTGAAATTAATAATTAAAGCGAAAGCAGCTGATAGGTTAAAATATAAAAATCGATAAATTCCAACGGAAGTGAATGAAATAACACGTACCAATAATTGGTCTTAATCGATGCTGTAGCAGATTTGTATATAAGCTTTCAGCTGGAAAGCTATATAAGTGCAGATGACGGATAAATTCTGACTTTATTTTTATATATGAAAGAAAAGCGTAAGATGGGAATTTTCGGTTACAGTTTATTAAGATTTCTACGAGGTCAATCGTGATCCTATTACCAGCCAACAACGTAGAATACAGGAAGAGATACAAATAAAGAAGTAGCTTAATATTGTAATTCTTCTTCTTCTTCTCCTTTTTCTTCTTCTTATTATTATTTGTAGTAGTAGTAGTAGTATAAGCGATCTCACGGACGGCGTTAATAACAGCATTACTACGACGTCAATACATATTATTAAAAAAAGAAATGTTTCAATATCGAGAGATATTTCGTGAAAACGATCTCACATTCTAATTCAGTGAACTGTAAATAATATGGAAGTATGAACTTGCATGTCAGTAATAATAGAATGCTCTCATAAAAGGTAAATGAAAAGTTTTTATGAGGTTCGCATATTGCTCGACTAGAAAGCTAAATCAAAAATATGGGTGCTCATATGCGTAAAAAAAAGCAGTAACGTTTGTATAAATATCTCCTATGTATATTGATATATTATAATCAATATTAAATATTGATGTATTATAATTAATATTAAATATTGATATATTTTTAAAATTAATATTAAATATTAAATATTGTGCTTCATTTTTGCTTTTGGAAATTGATTTCTATTCGAATCGATTTGAAGTAGATACATTTGTTTTTATATCATTACTTCATATATATATATATATTTATATATATATATATATATATATATATATATATATATATATAGAGAGAGAGAGAGAGAGAGAGAGAGGGAGAGAGAGAGAGAGAGAGATGGCGACGTGCAAATCGTTTCAGGTTTTGGGTGCAACAACTTTTCTAGGGATTATTCGAGATATATGACAAATTTTGAAGTGAGTTTTTTCGTGGTGTTTACCTTGCAATTGTTTTTTTTACCACGCCTTCTTCTTGGGCCTTTCTCATCTTCCTTTCTTCTGTTTTTGATTGATATGTTTTCTCCATAACTATTAAATGAACAATTTCTCTGATCAATGATGTTAAAATAAAAATTATATATTTTTTTTATTGACTAAGCAGTGAAACGCGCGTAAGATATGAAACTAATTTTTAAATATGGAAAAAAATAAATATTAATTTTGTTTTTAAGACTATGGGAAAAATACAGGTATTTTGCGAAATCGGAAAATGAGAAATTTGAGAAATATAAATAAATACAAATTATGGTAATGGATTGAGTTTTCTTCTGGTCATTGGGACATAATTTAAAAGTACATATATATATATATATATATATATATATATATATATATATATATATATATATATATATATATATATATAATGAAGACATATTCAAGCCGGGAGAAATCAGACTAAGTGTTGCTTACTTGCTATACGTATATTCTCATCCTACTACTAAGCACCTATCTTGTATTCAACACTGTTAATGTAACTATTAAAAACTATACATAATATATCATTTTATAATATAAGTGTATATACATGTCAGAGTTATAAAAGTATCCTCTATTTGTCTATATATAGAGAGACAGGAGAGACAGAGGGAGTAATACTAGAAAGAATTGGACTCGTTTGCTCGGGTTTGATTGTTTGAATCAGGAAAAGGTGGCCGACAATAAATCAATCTCCTTTCTGAACGAAACGGTAAGGTCTGGGAGGATATCCTCATATGGACCCACCAGAACAATGGCAGATTTAACGGTAGGGCATCGGGGCAGTTGCCCCACGGGACCAACTCTAAAGGCAAACACGGAGCTAATGGTGTCTTTTTCAGAGAAAACATTTTTTATTACAATGTTAATAAGTTGAAATTATAATTATAAATTAAACGTGAATGTTGATGACCTTGTAGCGGTAATATAAACTATAACATAGTATATTATAGATATAAATACTCTTATATTTCGAAGTCAACTATACTTCTTTATTATGAACCAGTAATTTGTGTAATACATTTTACAGCAGGGCCAAATATAGAGGCCAAAGGTTCGGGGCCCTGGGCCATCCACTAAGATGGGGCCTCCCACCACATTTTAACATAATTTTCTAATTCCAAAAACGCTTATTTGGATTTTATTTTATTTAAAACTTAATTTTCCATTCCTGGTACTAATTATCTAGCGGGACACGTGCACCAGCGTCGCTCAATAAAATTGAAGAAGCCAAGAAACACATGCTCATATCACTGCGCAATATAAGTAGTGTTATTTTTATTTTTAGATTTCTATACGTTTTAATTGTTGTGTTATCTTCTTATTAAAATTTTAAATAATAATGAAAATTTAAACGTTCGTATTGTTTCATAACTAACGGGGAGGCGAGGGTTTTTCACTGTCTAAATAAAAATTGAACAGTTATCTTTATCTTTTTTGATAAATATTTACGGATTTTTAGCTGCCAGTTCAAACAAATCTATAGATCATAATAACATCTAAATATTGTTTAAATTTATGTTACCTTGTAAAAAGAACAAGAAAAATGAAATGTACGCGTTCTCAAATTCAAACATAAATTCGCTCGTTTCAGATCAAGTGGTGAAGGAAACAAAGCTTCGATGATTTTCATGTTTCCTGCTTGGTGAAGGAAATTATCAGTGCATCTTTCTTTTTTCGTCAACTTACCAAATAAATATTTTTAATTATTGTTAATTTACACTATTTAATATTATAAATTATCAATTTAATAATTATAATCCAAATGATGTAATATAAACACAAAAGTAATTCACGTTGTTGTTCTGCCAGCTTCTTTAAAAGATAATTTTTATTATTTTTTTAATTTGTAAAAGAAAGTGTTGTCTTCATTCAAAAGATAGAAATAAATACTAAATTATTTTCAAATGAAACTGGGAATTAGTTTCAAAAATATGTTTGTATTTTATCACGAATCTCAAATACTTTTTTCTATGTGTTGTCAGTTGCAACTGTTAATTAAAAAAAATTGCATGTTACAATACATTCACAATTTTTGAAAATGAAGTTGAAAAAAAAACAGCATTGGTAGGGTATAAATCCCACGTACAAGAGGCGAGCAAAAAAAGGCCTATGATGTAAGGTAGGATTAAGTGAATAAGTGAATCCAATGTTTTTTCACACATATGTGAGAAGTGAAAGTCCAAGATTTTGGCGTCAGTACTTTCTTTGATTTAGATTTTTCTTGTCTGTGTGAACTGATAGTGAAAGAAAATTTCAAAATAAATAAAGAGGGATGAGGAAATAGAATAAAAGTTTGATAATAACAAAGATTCATGGTTATTGAAACAGTTAAGTTACATTTTCATTTTCTTAGATACAACTACTCTTAGAAAGACTAGAGGAAATGTTGACCAATATAAATGTAAGTGCATATATTTCTTTTCTTATTTTGTTAACTCTATTTTAAAGAAATTTAAAATGTGTTTTAAGAAAAAAAATTACTAATAGCATTCTTTATTATTAGTCTTTCGCAACTTAGTAGCTAAGCCCCCTCAATATGTTTAAATAACTGTAAATCGTGGGGTCCAGATAAATCCCCACTTAGGGGGCTATTCGATCCGCCAATATTTGTAAATAAATGTTTTTTAAATAAGTATTTATTAAAACGCTGTTGCTTTGAAGCAAATAAAATCGACGTATCAAAGTTAAGTTATTGTATCTTCTTTTCAAATTATTATTTTAATAAAAAAGTAGTAAATAAATAAAGTTTTAGTATTTATTTTAAAAAACTAGTCTCATTTGTTTAGAATTTTTCTTGAAGAACTTTATTCATTCATTGTTGTAACTTTTACAACAAAACAGTGAATAACAACACAACTATAACATTTTTTGTTGAAAGAAAATAGTTGAAAATAGTTTTGTTGAAACGAAAAGTAGCCCGTTTTTGCAAAAAAGAGCAAAATGTTCAAAATTAGTTAAAAGACAACGTCAAACAATAAAGCTAAACTAATCATAATGTTAGTTATTAATTATAAACTTAATCATAGAGTTCTGGATTAAAATTTCTTGTGAAACGTGTCTTTTCTTGTAAGATTCTTTTTAAATAAATATTATTTGAGGAAGGAGAAATTACTATCTGTGTGGGGATAGAAGCAAGACATATTTACACCAATATTTAAAAACAATGTAAGAAATAGATATTTTGTAAATTGAAAGAAAAAAGGGGTTCCCAGAAAATTCGCCAAATTATGATTCGGCAACGGAAAATTCGACAAATGAATTCGGCAATTTTGGCAAAGTAGGAAAAGTCGGCAAGTAGGGAAGAAATATCGATGGAAAAAATGTTTAGGACCATTTTTGCGGGGGGGGGATATAGTTGTAAATACGGGGCTACCCTTACCCCAACCAATAAAGACCACTCATTGTGTTATCTTTTTGGTACTTGCGCAGTTTACGGACCGGGCTATTTTTTAGATAAGATTTTGAAGTTAAATTCAGTTTTCACGATATCTTTTGTTTATTAAACTGTTAGGTGAAAGTACAGAATATTTTACAAAGCCCCCTCTCTCTACATGTTAAGAATGGCTTTCCAAATAATGTTATTATTTCACCCCGGTTCGCAATTAAGTTACGAGATTAAATCCATCATAATACATTTAGGTTTCTTGGTAAACAAGTCAGCCATTTTAATATTTTGTTAATAATTGAATAACTATCAATTACTTCGTTCTGTTCGAAATTTGAAAGGAAACTTGTTTTCCTTGTCATTAAATAAATTTCTAATTTATTTTTTGTAACTGTAATTAAGTGTTTTAATCTCGGCGGGAGAGAGGGTGTGTATAAAATCGACCGCTTGTCGAGTCATTTTGTTTTACTTCCAAATTGGTACATAACTGTAAGATAAAGTGGTTAATTCGTAGTTTCACAGCAAAAATGGCGGACAATAAATCGGCTGTATTCCTCTGATTCTTTTTCGACCTTCCAACGATTTATTTGAAAAAAGAAAAACTAGTAAATAAACTTTTTAGTTAAAACGATGTTTATGCAAGATGCCCACCAGAGATTGAAGCACTGAATTCCAGTTACAAAAAACTTATAAATTAATTTCATGACAAGAGAAACAATTTTGCTTTTATAATACATGATTTTCTAAGAATTTCAAAGCCAGTTTAAATGACTTTTTATTCGAGAGTTTAAATACTTTCAAATGCCTTTCAAATTTCAAACAGACACGAAGTAATTGATATATTTTTTAAAATTATGAACAAAATATTAAAATGGCTGACTTGTTTACGAAGAAACCTAAATGCATTATCTAATCTCGTAATTTAATTACGAACCTGGTTAAAATAATAACATTATTTAGAAAGTCATTCTTAACATAGAGAGAGGGGGCTTTGTAAAATATTCTGTACTTTCACGTAACAATTTTATAAGCAAAAAATATCGTGATAATTGAATTTAACTTGAAAATCTTATCTAAAAAATAGCCCTGTCCGTAAACAGCACAAGTACTACAAAGATCATAAAAGAAGTGTTCTTTATTGGGGGGTAGCCCCGTACTTACAACTATATCACCCGCAAGGATAGTTCACAAATCTATTTTCAATCAATATTTCTTCCTTAATTGCTGAATTTTCCTACTTTGCCATAATTGCCGAATTTTCCATTGCCGAATTTTCCATTGCCGAATTTTCCATTGCCGAATTTTTCTGAATTAAAAAAAAAAGATACAATGATTTGATTGAGAAAAAAAGAACAAAATACAAACATGTTTATTGTTTTATTTATTCTTTATTTCATGTTTGTGTTACTTTAACACTGGTAGCTTTCTGCACGGTAAATACATAATCTTGACGAACTTAATGCATTCATTGTTTTAAATTTTACAAAAAAATAACAAATAACAATTAACACAACTTTACATTTTGTTTAAATAAGCTAAAACTAAACGAAGGGTAGACCCTTTTTACAAAACATTAATGGGTTGTTTTTTAGTTATTATTTTACAACAATATTTCAAAACATGTTATAAATAGACTGTAAGACCAACTGAATTGTTAAACCACTGAAAAACAAAAGTGATTCTGTTGCATTACCCGTTCTTTCAGGGTACCCGGTAAGATCTCACCAGAATGACAAAGAACAGAACGTATATGGAAAAACTTTGGTTTTCTTTATTTCCCATCACCGGATGGTTTACGCCGGCTACGCACACACATATAAAACAAACTTTTGACATACTTTTGTCTCATGAAAGTCTTTTTCTTGCTGAGGTTACAGACTAAAAACTCGTTCATATATACATCTGATTGTAAAGCAATTTGATCTTCATTGTCTATCCGAGCGTGAACTGAAGCAATTGTTCCACAAGCACTTCCAATTGTCTCTTTGATGAAATAGAAGCCAGGGGATTTTTTCACAGTACAACTTGGTTATCAGTCGCATTTTTAGTAAGCGGACACGAAAGCCTAACAGCAAGACGGGCTTGGGTACCATAGCCAATAAAGCTCCATCGGTGCCATAAACATCGGTAAACTCCCATTCTTCCGGTACTTCGATACTCCAATCACCAAGCGCTCCGGCACTTCGCGTTTCTGAAACCGCCGCATTTCAAGTCTCGCTTGCACTGCGGAACCTTCTCCTTTTTAACAGTTATTAAATGGATTTCTTTCTTTCTCGACGTCCCACCCACAATGGACTCGTTCACGATTCATTTTTGCCAATCTTCATTATCTTACAATACAACGATTTGTTTAAAAACAACAACAAAATCAAACATGTTTAGTTTATTCTTTCTTTGATGTTGTTTTGTTTACGTGTGGCTTTCAGCGAAATGAATAAATAATTAAATAAATAGATATGATGTTTCCGTAAAAACGAACAAGTCTCATCGTATTTAATTGAATTGGATAAATATGATTAAGTTTATGATTAATAACATTGGGATTGCATTAGCTTTGTTGTTTTACGTTTGAACATGTTGCTTTTTTGTAAAAAGGGACCACTTTTCGTTTAGTTTTTTTCTTTAAACAAAATGTATGAGATGTGTTGTATTAATTGTTATATGTTGTCAAATTTACAACAACGAATGAATAAAGTTCTACAAGAAAAAATCAAAAGAAATAAGAAAACTATGTGGTTCTATTATAGACCGTTGGATTTTCTCGCTTTTTTCGTTTGGTATTCGCCCACATGTTGGATACAATCGATTCTTGGTTTGAAACAATACTTTTTGTCCTGAAATAAAATTCTTATTTACTCGTTAAAGTGTTGAGAATGTAATTTCATTCAATGTTTTAATTGCTAGCGGCCATTTTTTTCTTGGACCACAATTATAACCAATTTAAAAGCAAAAATGAAGAAGTTAAAACTAAAACATATCAGTCAATAAAAAAATGTCGAGGAAAAAGATGATCGGTCGTGTAAGAATTTGACATAAAAGTTCAATTTTATATACGTAAAAAAGTAAAAGTACCATTTTACACCAAGGATCGATTTTATCTAATGTATATTGATAATGCTGATAACTTGGAGCAATACCAAATGGATGGTGTGATTGGTTATTTGAAATTTTCTATACTAAAATGGGCTCTTTGACTTGTTTGTACAAAGTGAAATATTGTTTGGGCTCTTTTGACATTGCTCATAGGCATAGCAAGTGTAGAAAGAACATTCAGTATTTTAAGGAGACTAAAAAACTATTTGATATCAGCTATGAAATAACAAAGGTTGAATTCATTGGCTATTTTAGAAATAGAATCCGAAATCACTAAAACAGTCGATATTTCACAAACAATTACCGACTTTTCGAATATAAAAGTGGCACGTGGTTGTGCTCAACAGCTATTTAGTTTCAATATTTTATTTTATTTGTTTTATTCATAAATAAAAAGAAAGTGTTAAATCAGTGTTACAAACACTGATTTAACACTTTCTGTTTATTTCTGTTTCGTTTCTTATCGTTGTTTCGTTTTTAATATTTTGTTTGCTTTTATGTCTATCTTGTAAAGTAAATAGTCATATATTCCTCATTGCTGTTCTTTTTCACATTTCTGTTTGGTTTGTTGGTTAAATTTGTACAGTATTATACAGTATAGGAGTATTTTACGAAAGATAATATGCAGTACCATATGAATCGGGGATAAATATATAGAACATACAATGGGAGTAATGCCCCTGACCCACTTCCAGTTGTATGATCTAGATTGAATTTTGCATGTGTAATAGTTTATACATGCATGGGTTATGTTGCAAAAAACAGCTCTGAACTAATTGTGGTTTCTGATTTATAGGTGTTTGGACTGTCAGGTGTGAAATGGAGCCAGTCGAGTGTCGCGCCCTGATCCGGTATTTATATTTGAAAGGACGCACACCAAAGGAGACTTTTGATGAAATGAAAGAAAATGATGGTGATGATGCCCCATCATATGACCTTGTAAAACGCTGGAATCGTGAATTCAAACATGGCCGGAAGTCTGTGGAAACATTTCCCAGACCTGGTCGTCCCTCTTCTGCCATTGATGAGGCATATGTCCATCAAGTTGAGGTTGCCATTTTGGAAGATCGACGCATTACTATTTGCCAAATAGCCCAATAGATCAAGATTAGTACAAGGTCTGTGAAAACTATCATTCATGACCATTTACATATGCATAAGGTGTCTGCCAGATGGATTCCCAGGTTGCTCATACCTTTCCAGAAGCAAGAATGCGTCGAGTGCTCAAGGATGAATTTGGAGATGTGTTCCGAGAAGATGAGTCAAAGTTTTTCAAAAGACTGATTACACAGGCTGAATCTTGGGTCCAGCACTCTGATCCAGAGACTAAAGCCCAGTCAATGCAGTGTAAGCACTTGGACTCACTATCTCTAAAGTAAGCAAGGGTGCAGCCCTCCGCAGGAAATGTCATGCTCACAGTCATCTGGGACCAGGACGGAGTAGTGATCACAGATTTCCTGGCAAAAGGTACCACAATTATAGGAGCCTATTACACTTAACTTTTAATAAAATTAAAAGAAGCTATCAAAATCAAGAGGCGGTGCAAAGGTATCCTCCTTCTGCAGGACAACGCTCCGGTCCACAACTCGCATGTCGCCAGATCAGAAGCACGGACGTGTGGCTATGAAATCCTCCCCCATCCCCTGACTCTCCTACCCTTGCACTCTCTGACTTTTATCTCTTCCCAGGCATGAAGTTGTTTTTGAAAGGAAAGCGTTTCCCAGATGATGCAGCCTTGATTTCTGAAGTTACAAAGTGGTTGGAGGACCAACCTGGTGTGTTCTACAAAAACGGTGTCCAGAGTTGACTAAAAAAGATGGGAGAAATGCATACCTCTGAATGGTTCCTATGTAGAGAAAGACTAATAACTGTGCCCAGTTTAATTAATCTACTGGTATGGAAATGGGTCAGAGGCATTATTTATTGAACGCCCCTCGTATGTAAGAACTTCGTACGTTGTTTATGTTGTACAAAAATGTAGGGGGTAAAAAGTCTCGTCTGCCTTATGGGGCAAAAAGGCTGCACCGGACCATACCTAATTCAAACAAAAATATTCCTACTTCTTACGTATCAGACTCTAGAATATGGTTTTAAAATTAAAGCCGATAAAAAACCAATTATTTGTGTGTATGATGTAACACAAAGTCAGTTTAATGTGGGAAAAAACAAGCTTCTCCTATGTGTGCACTATGGAAGAGCAAAATGTAGTCATAGACTGACCCGTCAGAAGGAGGCATTTGAGTTGAGAAGCAATGAAGCATCCCCTGTTCTGAAGGAGGAGATAATGCCCGTGACGATATCAGATTTTGACATAAATATCTGTTAAGAGACAAGACCATGCCTAGGTGGTCAGAATGGTGCCAAAAACGCTCCCGACGAGTAGAGAAAAATGAGTTTTCGAAGCCAGTTAAATTTTAAAAATAAAAAATGAAAATTCAAAATTAGCTTTTCTGTTCGTTATATACGGGGCGTCTCTCTCTCTCTCTCTCTCTCTCTCTCTCTCTCTTTATATCTCGTTTTATCTTCAGTTAATGAAATAGTAATACTACTCTGATGATATTTTAAAATTAAATTAAATTAACATCTTAATGGCAAATTCGGCGTCCATATTAGCAAGCCATCAATATATATATATATACTTTTATATGTACTATATATATATAGTACATGTATTGTATTAGTTTCCGTAGATGTAAATCCGTTGAAACTCCAGCGTTTATAAAAAGTTCTCAATAACAAGTACAGCAGTTCTTTAGCATACATTTCTATTCATACAAACATTATTTGTTACAAACATTATTTGTGCATACATGTTTCGGTTGTACTCTTCACAGAGAGTCCACCTCTTCAGACCAAAGAAGACAAGGATTTGCCACTTTATATATATATATATATATATATATATATATATATATATATATATATATATATATATATTATTATTATTTCATGTATCAATATATCATTTTATAAGGAGATATAATTTTTTATGTATCAATTTTCAGTATTTACTTCAACAGTGATCGATACATAAGTAGAGCTAGGTAGTAATCTATGAAAATATATTTATGGCAATTAAGCTACACAGAGGCTCCGATGTCTCATCCCTAGGGGAGGAATCTTCAGGCTAAAATGCATGGAGTCATTTTTGCCGTGTGTTTTTATATACACGGCTAGCTAGTTAACCAATCAGATTCTATGTTGTTCTCTCAGCCAATCGTTGGGCTTCCACGAACAAAGATCCGGTTAGTGATATTTCCTATATCCTGTTCTATTGTTCTGTTTTCTATAGAGTAGCCTATATCCTGTTTCTTTGTTGTGTCAGTATAATGGGTGAACTTATTTTAACACGTGCTTCCTTGTATTTCTATTTTGGGTTTTAGTTTTTGTAAATTGTTAGGTTATAGTTTATTTTATTTTTTTAACTTATTTTTTAGCCTAAGGTAAATTTATTTCAGCGTAGACAGCTGTTTGCTATCTACCTTCTACAGTTTAATATATGTTGGGGGTCTTTAAGGTTTAGGATATATATATATATATATATATATATATATATATATATATATATATATATATTTAAGTTTAGGATATATATATATATATATATATATATATATATATATATATAAGTATAAACTTTTATTTATACAAACATTATAGGTTACATATGTGCAGACCGTGGTCTGATGAGGTTGACTTTCTTGGAAAAGTGCAACCGAAACATGTATGCACATATGTAACCAATAATGTTTGTATAAATTAAAATTTATACTTATAAAAAGCTCTACTTGGTATTGAGCACTTTTTATAAACACTTGAGTTTCTACGGATTTACATTTACAGAAACTAATACAATACATGTACGATATATATATATATATATATATATATATATATATATATATATATATATTAAGGCAAACATTATTAAATAACACAGAGTGTTTTTGCTTGAATAAATTATTTTGATATTTTCAATTTCCGAATGGTCCATTTAATGTTTCGTATGTAAGTTCTATATGGTTTTTGTTCCATTTTCTTTCCTTTTTTTGCAGGTGCTTTATATTAGATTCGTCAACGCATCTTCAGGCGGTGTTAGTTTTGGTTTCTTAAAAATATGTCTTTACTGCTGAGTTTTTAATCATTATAATGGCCAGTAATTTACAACTTAAACGTTACCAAATTCTTAGCCATTAAGCAATTATACGTTTGAACTTGAATGCGCTCACTACGTAATTAAATTCTTAACGGTTAAGCAATCAAACTTTTGAATCTTGCACGCTCTTAGAACGCAATCACGCTATCATGTAACATCTCGATATTATAGACGCTCCTTATATATATATATATATATAAAGTCAAACCTCTACATACGATTGCCTCTACATACGATCTTTTTCTTATATACGACGTGGAATTCGATTAAATTATCGACTGTATACCCAATGGAAAATCAAACATACGGCGTCCAAGTTTTGTGGTTAGCCCGCTATGCGGCAGCACTCACGGCAGGATGGAGAGTTAAGTTCACAGTTCCGCTTCGGTCCCAGAACGAATTAAAATCGTATGTAAAGTTCGACTGTACATATAACGAAAAGTTGAATTTGAAGAACTCGAACTATTACTATATCCTAATGGGGATTACGTAACAGTTTTATAATTAAATAAGCTATATATTAAATACTGCAGATAGACTTCAGCTTAATGCTTAACGCTTCATGTAACACGTGTACACATGGAGAAATATTGTTGAGTCTCGATTTTGGAGCATGGTTTTCGAGCATATTAATTATGTCATAAATGTTGTATTGTAGCGAATTAATATATACATATATATGTACATATATATACATATATATATGCATATATATATATATATATATATATATATATATATATATATATATATATATATATATATATATAGAGAGAGAGAGAGAGAGAGAGAGAGCGAGAAAGAGATAGGGGAGGAGGAGTGAAAGAGATGGAACGAGGGAAAGAAACATGGTCTATATATAACCCCCTTCCCCATAGAAGCTGACGTAAAGAGTGTAGACCTTTGATCCGCTTTAAGCACAAGCTTAAATGCAATCTCAAGTCCTCAACTAACGTCTTTAACAGGTCAACTCAGAATAAACTTTGTTGCATAACTGCCTGTCATTTTGGCCTTATTGTCGTTAC
>OY744518.1:54394938-54414938 GCA_963556195.1 Sepiola atlantica
TCATATATATATATATATATATATAAATAAAATAAATTAATTATTTATTAATAATAGTTATATATAAATATATGAAAAATAAAAAAATAAAAAACGAAAATTACTTATATTTTCATCAACGTTTATTCTTTATTAAAAATTTTCTCAAGATGAGTGATTTGAATAAATAACATAGAAGTACAATATTTCAAAATATGTAATGCGTTTGTAACGTTATTTCCAACCGAAACACAGTCGTTAGAATTTAAAACAAAAATGTTGTGCAATTATGACGTGAAAATAATGAGTTGTTGATTTTTTTCAAAGGAACCATAGCCGTTGGTATGAAAAATGTGTAGGGGGGTTTATGGAGTAGGGTGAGTGTTTTCTTTTTAAACTATTCGAAGGTGACTATGTGGATGATGCAAACGTCTATAACACATCGAAGAGAATTAATGATCAATATCTTTCTGATTTTCTCTCTTCGACCTGGGACATGTGGTGTAATGCGGAAAAGGTGGCTGGTTGCTTTTAATGCATCTAAAACCAATCTTCTCCCGCTGTCACCACGAACACTTGGATCCTAAGTTAGCCCTAATTGAAATGGATGGCTGCTTTAAAAAGCTTCTGGCACTGACCTTAACTTCAGACTTGAAATGGAAGACTTACATAACATCCATTGATACAGTCGCTGGAAAAAAATGTTGGGATCATTCTACCGCTCCAGAAAATATCTCAGGCCTGACGCAATTCTCTACCTGTATAGGAGTCAAACACGTCCTAAGATAGAGTTGTGTTGCCACATCTGGGGAATGCCGCGTCTAACAACCTTTCCTGCCTTGACAGAGTACAAAACTGGCTTCGAAATCTAGTGGGGTATGCCCCCTTTTCTTCCCTACAACCACCTTCTCACGGAAGAGATGTTAGTCTGTCTCTAGTCAATCTTTATGTTCATGGCAGGTGCTCTACTGAGCCCGAATCTATGGTTTCTCCCTGTAAAATATTTACAACAAAAACTCGTCCCTCTACAACCACTGTCAATTATTTCCCTTTCTCATTCTGTGTACATAAACCTAAACGGAACTTCCATGAGCAAAGTTTCTTTCCTAGAACTACTATATGTGGAACACAATTACGCGGGACGGCTTCCTTTATGACAACATTGTTGTGGCCAAGTCTAATATAATAACATCCTTTTTGAGCTGTCTTCTTAAATAATAAGAATCTACTCAGTTTCAACCCTCGTTAACAATCATCACAACAAACTCATTAACCCTTATCCTCGAGTAGCCTTTGAGCCTTGATATAATTCATTAGAAATATATATATATATATATATATATATATATATATACTACTTCGCCTGATTACATACACTGGTACGAGTGCTAAGATGACTGACATTATATGCAGACATACTATTTTGACAGGTTATATTTATGTAATACCCTTTATGTATATAAGTTGGTATGTCTGCCAGCGTATGTAATGTTGCCTTGAGTGCATGTGCACCAGCACTTTTATTAAACCTATATGTAGATTGTGACCAATCTTGTATATGTATGTATCTAATCGTACACTATCCAACATCAACATCAACATCGGTAAAGCGTTCTTGAACCTAATAGACACACATTTTAATGCGAACAATCCACTAGGTAAGATATTCAATAGGAAAACTATTAAAATTAGTTACTTTTGCACCAAGAACATGGATAGGATAATTAGCGCATATAATCAGAAACTATTTAAAACTTCTAATAACATTAAGGCTAAAGTGTAATAATCAAGTGAAGAATGAATGCCTACTATACGACAATTGTAAAGTAGAGTACGTAGTTACAACGCCACGATATGTCCAGAAGATAACAACAGGGACAAGAGAGTATACATCGGCATTTCCGCGGGAAACTGGAAACATCGTGTCTATGATCATAAACACTCATTCGTAAATCCAGAACTTAAGAACAAAACAGAGTTAGTGAACCAATGATGGCTACTGAAAAATGAAAACCGAACACCAGTAGTTTCTTGATCAATCTCATGTTATTCTAACATTCCGAATCGATTTAGGCAAAAGTGCAATTTGCGGTTGGAGGTGAAAATAAGAATCCTTAAATACGAACACGGTAATCTTCTGAACAGAAGAGATGAGCTAATGGCGAAGTGCAAACATAAATGTAAATTTGAAATAGCCAACAACTCACACTCAGAGATTCATGTAGATCAGTAGCGGTGGATATACTTAATTTGGTCTGCCTAGATTGTTCTTATCCGTTATCCTTTATCCTTTAATAATGATTCTTTATATATTTATATATATATATATATATATATATATATATATATATATATATATATATATATATATATATATATATATATATATTGTTTTTTCGGTACAACCCTTTAATCTATACAAACATTTACTACAAATTTACTAACATCTTTCAAGTTTTAGCTGAAGATTATCTGAACGTCTTCAGGCCACTATTGTATAGATGCAAAATAAAAATAAAAGAGCATTTTGTTATGAAGCCAAATCTGCTTGCGTTAGAAAAATACTCACACCTGACAGTATCCTTTATCGCTAAAAAGCCACTATTCGCCCATGCATGGAATATTGCTGCCACATATGGGCTGGTGCATTAACCACTAGTCTCTCCCAACCAAGCTTCAACATTAGTCCAATCGCTGCAATGTTGCAACATCCCATCGCCGTAATGGTCATACCTGTGCTTCTTTTACAAGTACTTTAACGGAATGTGCTCAGACGAACTCGTAGCACTAGTTTCCTCTCGACGTAAATACCGCCGACTAATCCGAGAACAGAGAAAATCCCACCCCTTCACTGTAGAGGTCCCCAGATTCTGGAAAGCCTTCTACTCTAACAGTTATTTCACTCGAAACTGACATCTCGCCGTTGAACTCCCTACTTAGAGTGTCCTTGTATGCATGGTCCCTAATTCACAGTAGCCCCTTACATCTCAGTGTTAGTGTACGTTGTTTTTGGTGAATATGAATAATAAAATGTTAGATACAATTAGAGTCACGTAATTCGTTAAGATAAAATATTAGAATTACAACCGTCAAAATTACTTGCGTATTTAAAACCCTTTTTTTTTTTTTTAAATTTCTCTCCTTAATTTTCCTATCTTCGAAAGGTAGTCATTCTTATGGTTCTTAAATCAGGTCAGTTATAAAAAATATTTTGATGAATCACGTGAGCCTAATTACATGTCCAGAAGAATTTCAGCTGCTTCTAGCTAGAACATAAACACGTCTGCAAATGTGAAGCCAAACGTGTTTGTATAAATAGAAAGGTTTTGTCCAAAATAAATATATGCCTCTATTGATTATTGACTACTTTTATTTAAACAAAGTTCCCATTTATTAGATTATACTTTGTTGCAATAAACTTACCGGGATTTTTTTTGTTTCAGTTTTCTTCAATCGAAGTTCTCATAAATCAAAATGGTCTTTCCTGGGGCTAACCCTTGACCTCTATATGGGATACATAGATATTCGAATATTCCATTTAAATTATTCTTTACCTGTCAAAAGTTGAGTTAGTAAAGAAGTAAAGAACATTAATTTTCCTCTCCCCAATTGACCCGTTAACTATGTTATAGTATTCCTTTCTTGTAGTCTCTTTATCTTACCGAATTCCATGACAATAATACAGCTAGTCTGGTTAAGTATTCAGCTAAGTGATGTTACTTGAGGTAACATTACATGGAGAAAGTGTACCATTCCTCGTATGAGCCAGTGTATAGCTGTGTCAAGGGGATTTTATTTGGGCTTCGAATACTATGTTATTTTGAATATTAGGTCAGGGTTTACATGTAGGGGAAGTATTCTCATGTCACGTTGTCCTGATAACCCCTTGTACAGAGAGACCGAAGACACTCGAGAATTGTGTTTAGTGAGTAATTCAAACTCTCTTGCAGGTAATTAAAACTCTCCAGTAAGTAATTCATCTCTCTTTATATATATATATATATATATATATATATATATATATATATATATATATATATGTGTGTGTGTGTGTGTGTGTGTGTGTGTTTGTATATTAAGGCAACATGTTTTAATTCAGTAAAATGTTATTCAATAGCACATCGTTATTTTTTTATGATACTTTTTATATTTTCAATTTTTCGAATAGTTCATTTAGTATTGCAGTCAATTTGGTGTATATAAGTTCCGTAACATTCTTGTTCCATTTTCCCTTTTTGTTTTCGAAAGTTATTTTCTTTGATTAATCAAATCATCATCAGGCGGAGTTAATCTTGGTGTGTTTGCAAATATGTCTTTTACTGTTTAGTTTTTAACGGCTAGTAAGTTGCGATTTTGAAACGAGCGTCTGTAATGATGAGATGTTGCATGCGAAAGTGATTATGTGCAATGCGCGTACAAAATTCAAAAAGATGTTATTTAACGGCTAGGAATTTGTAAATGCTTATTACTACGTTAGACACTTAACATTTTATAACTAGTTTCGTACTTAATATTAGTAATTGTAGAATGTGTAGTTAAATAATAATAATACGCCTTCTACAAAAGTAACAGCCCTTTTTATCTGAATATTTAGAGGCGACGGTGAATAGATCAAGTACCCTTAGAAGAGAGGGCCATGCTAGTAATATTCTATTTATTGTCTCCTCATGTCAGTTTTTAATGTCGGAAATTTTAGCTCTCCGCAAAGAGTAAATCTGGTTGGTCGGCATTTCCACGCGAATGAAGGAGATTCAAGCGACAGGTAATAAATCAAAGTTGCTCACCTCAGAAACGAGGAGCTTATGACGGATATTCTTATAATTTTTTAATTATTATTGTTCAAAATTAACGAGAATGAAGATTTATTAACGAAGGGCATTGACTTTTCAAAATACGAAGTGTGTTAAAAAATTATCGAGACTTTGAATGTATTTCCTAATGACAATCTATAAAACATCAATTTTTGTCTTAATATGAGGTGTGTAAAAAGATATGAAAGCAAAAGATGTATAAACAATTGGCAACTTTTTATACACTTTTATTCACCGAAAATAGGCATATTGCTACCTAAACTTAAGGAGTTACTATAATTAGGGGCAAGATTTATAGGGAGAATCCTAAATAGAAAGTTGTGCAGCAACATGTTTATTCACACTACATTTAATTTTCTGCATATTGGTAGCCGGGGAAACAGAGAGTAAGAAGGGGATTCCAAGGGCCATCGGCGCCTAAAAAGGAGCTATTAGAGTAAAAGATATTGTGGTATACAGTGAACTTTACAGTGAATGGTGAGATTATGCTGATAGTCGGGTTTGTCGGAGGTATTTACCTCGGGAGGTACAAGTACAGCAAATTCGAGGGAGCACATTCCGTGACAATATTTGTAAAACAAGCAAAAGGATGCAACATTTCGACGATGGGACATGGACTGGAGCTTCACAGACAGTGCAGGACTTATTGAGTTAAAGAATCTTTTTGTACACTATTCAAGAAAGAGAGACTAGTGGTTGGTGCACCAGCCAAAATATGGCAACGATACTCTACGTTTAGGCGAATGATGGCCTTATTGAGATATAGGATACTGACAGGTGTGAGAAGTTTACTAGTCCAGTAGAGAGAGAGAGCTCATTTTCGATGCAGCAGACTTAACAGTATCGTCTGTGTATTTATTCCAATCGATGTTGCTTGTGAATATTAGACCGGAGGTTTGAACGTTTTACCCCCAGGAAGGGTACTATCAACCATGTCATCAGGTGTTCGCAACGCTTCTTATTATTGTTGAAAGAAAGAAGCTTTGATTAGTATTTATTTACTCCTCTCCAGGAGTTAGGTACAAGGCCAGTTTTATCTTACTCCCATAAGTAAGATGTGACCTAAGGTCGGGTCGGAAAAGTGGGGTTTAAAAAGCCAGCGCCCGAGAGGTGAGCATTCTGGCCATTAAAAATTGCCTGGGCAGCCACGTCGGCATTCCCCGATAGGGGCGCATCAGGCAGTAAGCAATAAATTTACTCCTCCCCTAAGAGGGGAGGCGAAGCCTGGGAGGGTGGACCTCCTAGAACTGCACAGGACAGACCTATAGACCCGCGTAAATCAAGCCCCGAAGGCCAAGACAATACCGGTCTATGGGATGCAGTATCCATCGGAACAGATACTACACTTTGATCCTAGCCAAAAGGCCAATTTTAGCCCCATTCGACTACAGACTGGTTAAATTAAATGATCGTTATTTTTCCAAAATATAGTGCGTGTTGAAAAATAACGGTAACAGAAGATGTATTAAGCAAGGACAATCGATTAAACAGTAGATACCATTGCAATGCAGTAGGGTTTTGTTGCTGGGTGACTTTTGCTTATATCTTTCTGCCCATGTACTGAATTACGGTTTTATTCTGATCATATATATTAATTAGCTCCCGTGCAACGCCCGATTACACCTGCTAAATCCACTAATGTATAGCCAACTCCAGAATGGCTGACGGAACGTGAGTAAACTTTTAATCTGATTTAAGTACAATCTTAAATGCGATCTAAAGTCTCCAATTAAGGAGTTGACATATTTAACTGAATTGAACGACGACATGTCTTTCTGGCAGTTTCGTGTTTAACTCATTGATTCAAGTATGGCTTAGATAGCAGATCGGGTTACTTCAAACACTTTAAGTATACACATATTAACTGACGACATAGATGTTGTTTCTTCGCACGCTGAAGACGAAGCTACAGTCAATAATGGAAGAATAAACTATTCGAATTAAACAAGAATTTCATCATAATACTTAAATATGAACACAAATCCATAAAACTAATAACGATGTGCCCAGATGAATGAATACTATCATAAAAACTATGATAACACTATAAAATTAAGCCCTATAATTATTAATAGTATTATTTACTTTCATAGAAAAATTTAATTACGTTCATAAAATCGATTAAGTGGTTAGTCAGCATCTGTATGTCTTTTAGAAAATTCCAAAAACGCCCCGTATATAAATATTTTTAAAGTAAAGTTTATCACAATTTTTGCTCCACATAATTGATTCTAAATATCATTTTACGTAAAATCTTTATTTCCTTAAATTTATTTAACAATAAAGGTACAATGAACATTTACCAGCTTCGAAAGCGTATTAGATGTTTTGCGTGTCGGACGACCGTTTTTTTCTGAGCGAAAAACAAAAACGCGTCCTCATCAGTACAGATGTTTATGAAACCAAATAATTTACATACGTAAGCAACTAATTTGCATGTTTAAAGAAAAACTGGCATAGAAAAATACAAACTGAAGTAGACGACGAGTGCGTTTGTGACATCTGAGAGAAAGCGTTGGTGTAAACTTTATCAGTGTTGTTAGATGAAGTCTTGTCCTTCATTATGATCTTATTACGGCTACAGAAGATACACATACACAACTGTTTCTTACAAGTTGCTGTCATTAAAACCATATAACAATAAGCAAACAAACTTTCTTTTCGAAATTAAAACACACTAATTTTACTTCGTCTAACTTCAGTCGTACTCATTTGTAAAAAAGAATCAGCTAAAGTTCACAGTCAAGATTAAGAACAATATTAATTTAAACATAGCCAGTCACAGAAATGCGATCACCTTCACATTGCTAGTCAGATATTAATATCCCATTCATTGTCATTAACTAAATGTGACAAAAATTAAATAATTCGTATAGCAAAATGATTAAAAAATAAAATTCCAGTAATACGATTGGACTTAAAGTCTGTAATATATAATAAACAATACACCCTATTAATGATAGTCTGATATACAACTTCGGACCTAAATAGCATTTCCTCTTTAACATCGATATTTGATTCTGCCTAGTCAGTGAATTACTACGTTTTCATAAAAGAAAAGTATGCTATACAAACATATTTAATCGATTACATACTATACCCGGCCTACAATTTCTTTCTGTCACATATATTTCAAAATATTAAGTTTAATGTTATTGGGTAATCACCAGTGATAGTTTTGTTAGAGTGCAAAATATGACTATTCATAACTTGTGAGTGATTTTGTTAAATTTTTAGATTTTTGTATGCTTTTTACGTCTTTCAAACACAATAATAACAATACCACATGCGCCTCTCTATCTAATCTAATAAAAAGCTTTAACAGTAAAACACTCTTGTGTTTGTAAGGGTAGATACGCTTGTACTGTTAAACAATTCCCCCAAAACACCATTATACGAACAAACACCAACATACAAATTCTCCCCTCACTCTATAGCTCTCAACATCCCCAACTCCCTGCACCAAACGAAACTCTAAATAACACCCCTTGCACTAACCAATAACCACCGCTAACCAACAATAACCTTGATCTCACCACTCAAATTCTCTCATATTCTCCACTTAACAATTCCAACTTAACTTTGGCGCAGAACTTGAACATACAAACCCAAAACACTACCGATACAATAAATAACACAACTACTATAATAACAACCCCATACAAAATACACACTTACATTGGGACAAGTGCCTTCGCCATCAAGACCCGAATCTCAAACCGTATTTACTCTTTCAAACACAATGATAACAATACCAATGACACCTCTCTATTTAATCTAATAAAAAGCTTTAACAGTAAAAACACCCCCTACTCCCTACATTGAGCAATATTTAAAAAAGTCTAAACCCTACACTCCAGAATCCGCTTTCTGCCAACTATGTACATTATAAACATTTATGATAGCTACAGCAGCTAA
The DNA here is from genome assembly GCA_963556195.1 of Sepiola atlantica. Lineage (NCBI taxonomy): Eukaryota > Metazoa > Mollusca > Cephalopoda > Sepiida > Sepiolidae > Sepiola > Sepiola atlantica. Next base: position 54,403,647 of record OY744518.1, read on the forward strand.
ATGCAAAAATATTATTAACTCTGAAAATGAGCTTATCTCAAATTGCAGGCACAAGCGAAAATTTAAATACATAAATTCCATTACTCCCTCTGACACTCCTCCTCCCAGCCAACAACCCCCTCTCTAACATTAGACTAATTCTTAAATCATATAATTTGTTAATTTTTAACTCTTAACTTTTCCTACCTTACAAATAACCATCCCAATAACATAGTATTGCACCTAATAGTATGTGCACCTAATAACTCTATTAACCCATAACACTTAATGTAAATTGCAAACTAATATCATTTTCCTCCACTCCATTAATCCTTAAGCGCTTCTACTTCAACACTAATTCCTATTTCCCTTTTTTGCAATTTTTGGCCAACCCTCGTACACACTCATCCATTGCTTTTTTTTATCTCCCTTGTATTCGATCCATCGACTCTGTATACGCTTCGCTCTACCGACAGTAGGCTTCTCATAGATTCCATTGCTCTCACCTTTAAACTACGCTCCCTGGTTACTCCTATAATGGTCCATTTTCCCTCACCCTTAAAATCTATTTATAATTTCAACACACTAGTTCATCACTTAGGTTACATAATTAAACCAAATTATACACCATAATCCTTCTTCAGTTATACATTAAAGTATCTTATTAAGTCATGCATTTAATATTTAACTAACTGTGAATTCTTTAAAGTCTTTAAACATTAAACTTTGAAATCTTAGTTTTTGTCCGAATTATTACATATTAAACACGTAAATTCCAGATTTCCAATCGTCTGAACCCGAATTTCCCAATTTGAACTCTTTTAAACTTTCTGAATTATGTATACGTTTGCATAAAAATCCGTTTTAATTACGAGAGACCCTTTCAGAATTACTTACTGACCTGAACACTTCTGTATTTTGCTTATGATCACCCCCACCCCAACTTGCATCGGTTTATTGCTTACTAGCAATGAGCAATAACCAAACAAACCCTTCCCCTTCTCCCAGCTTCAGCTATAGTTCATTTAACCAAACCTATCACCCACTTCCTTTATCTCTATCCCTTCCCCTACTTCTTCACTTGGTCCCGTCTATACACATTTCAAACTCAACTTCTGAAAAACTACTTTTATTCTCGCTCCACGGAAATATCTTAAAATAGCCATAATTCTCAAAATTACATCCGAATAAGTGCGCTCCATTTACGATTAAACTAAACATTTTTTTATTGGATTTACTTAATCTTAAATATTTTCAACGCTGTCTTCACGAAACTTCTTTTTTCCATCTCCATTCACCGGACACCTTATCAACGGACATTCACCAACTGGACAAACTCCATTTTTTTACAAACATTCTATTTCTCTCCATTACTTTCTATTTTTCAAATTTTTAATTTTGGCTTTTCCACTGCCAACCTATCCATCTATGTAATTCCTCTGATGATAATATTTTAATCTTTGAAAAGCCTTTTCTTAAGGAAAGAAAAATTAACATGTTTTTATCGAGTACACTTTACATTGAACAATCGAAGTTGAAATAGATTTGTCATTCGTACATCTTTATCCCTTTTCCTTCATTTATTAAGTTATTACATCATTTCTGGTTAGCTTATGCTTTGTGCGCACATTAATATTGCCTGTGCGCTGGTTTCAAAACGTAAATACTTAAAATAAATGCTCGCTAACTATGGAATCCGCTACGATTATTTCTTCTTAATTACGCCCACATAGCTTTTAGAAATGTACAGAGCAACAATTCCCCCACAGCTATCGAATCAATAGCAACTGGTGTTCAACCAATGGTTCAAAAACATCGTTCACAGTACTTACTGTGCTTCTGCATTTAATAACCAAAACGATTTGATATACTGTAAAACAGACGAACCTAAGAAAAAGTAAAACCACGGGGCTTTCAAAACATAATGCTGCCAAATTGCGCATCGATATGTTTTTTTTTAAACTTGAAGGCGCTTGGTGTTTCAGAGAAAGTTATACATTTACAATAGGAGATTATATCAATCTAAATTAAATTTATATTGATCAAAAGTATTCTCGAAGGTGTCCAGTTTTAATTACAAGACTTCTTGATGACTTAGCAGTAAATAAAGCTTATACGCACACATAATTATTATTATATAGTTTTACAAGTCAGAAGTGTAAAAACTTGATTTCTTAATTATTATCATTACATATTTAGCCAAGATAAATTTAAAAAAATAAATAAATGAAAAATATAAAAATATAAAAATACATGCACACACTCACTCGCACACCTACACATGCGCAGAAACGCCAAACAATAACCCATTTCCTCAAATTTGTAAACAATATAAGCGGTCGTGCCTATTGAGTGGGTGAGGGCTTCGGGATGAGGGAAATGATACGCAACGGAGCAGGGTTAGACGAGGCCATTCTTAGTTGAGGGCAGAGAGGTAGTGCAAAAACCTATATCTAGGTTCTGCCTTTTCTCATTTGCGTGGCTAATCTGACTGATCTGCGATCGTTGGCGGTGTGCCGCCGCCATTGGACAGTGTTACAATGCTGAAGGAACTTTAACACTAACGGGTTCTTTCGGAGTCACGAGTCAACCCCCTCAACGAGACGGCGTCAGTTGTACAACTTTGCTCCATCCAGAGACTTACTTTTTTTACCAGACCCTGTTGGATGGGTCGCTGGAGGAGCAATTCCTTAGCAAGACTATTCCCCTTCCCGACTCCTGTCTCGGCTCCCTTCAGAGAACATCCAGGAAAAGTATATTGGATGTATTTTATTTTTCATATTCCAAATGTGTTGTTTTTTTCCCAACACATTGCTAAAAGAAATCTTTTCATATTGCTGAAGGAAATCTGTTCAAATGAAACAACACTCTTTCAAATCGAAAGACATTTCTTCAAATGGATTTACATAATTGATAAAATTATAAAATGATAAAATAACAAAATAATAAATAAATGTTAGAAAAAACTTTTTACATATGTTGCTAGCCTTACTCCTTTACATATATACTTTTCTCTCGTTGGAACTGCACTGATACTGCACTACCTTATTTTCTCTCTCTCTCTGTCCCCCCCCTTTCTCTCTCTCTCTCTCTCTCTCTCTCTCTCTCTATATATATATATATATATATATATATATACGGTAGTCTTATGGGTAATATATTATTATTATTATTATTATTATTATTATTATTATTATTATTATTATAATAATTATTATTATTATTATTATTATTTATGTATATATTAGTGAAATTTAAGCTCAATTATTCCTACACTTGATTATTGGGGGAAATGGTCGTTTAATCAGTACCATTGGAGAGCCATGAATATTATAACTGTCCTGTTTTTAAATCTCCGAAATAGTTACATGGTAAACAGCTGATGATCCCCGTTTTAATATTTCACACTTAAGTTAAGGTTCCTTGTTTTTGTTTCACTGTTAGATACTTGAATCCCCCTTTTTTATCTATGAATTTTCCAACGAATGCTAAGTCTGCGATATCTTGGATTTAGTTAGTTTCGCTGAGAATTTGAACTGTATTTACCTTTTTCTTTTGTTTAAAATGACTCAAAGCTTCTTCAGACTCTCTCTCTCTCTCTCTCTCTCTCTCTCTCTCTCTCTATATATATATATATATATATATATATATATATATATATATATATATATATATATATTATAAAATTATTATTACATTTCTGTTAGCTTATCCTTTGTGTGCACATTAATATCTTCTGTGCGCTGGTTTAAAAACTTAATTATTTGAAATCGATGCTCGCGACCTAAGGAATATGCCAGTAAAAGACAATAACAAATACATAACTAGTACATATTTACAGGCAAGGCGTCGTAGTACAGAAGTTTAACTCAAGACTAAAGACAGTATAGTGCGTGCGATCCTTGTCTAAGTTAACCATGTTGATGGCGACTGGATAACCAAAAACACGTGTCCAATGATTACTTTTATTCACGTAAAAATAAAAAATAAAATTTTTCTTTCTTTTTTTGTTTTGTTTTTACTGCCACCGATTTAGACGGTATTTTATAGTAATTCAAATATTAGTGCGAGCACTGGCGAAGGATAATAATGCTAAAATTGCATGTTCTACCCTAGTTTGAACTCGCTCTGGTTTTCGCTTTGTTCGTTCTGCTGCCCTGTTCTTCTTAACGCAAATTGTTATATTTCTTAGTTCGTCTTCTCTAATAGATTTATGAACGCTTTCCTCAACGTCACATATCTAAATCTATATCATATATGCTTGCCTTCTATACAATTATAAGTCTGTTTTTTCTTTCTTTTTTCGTCACCGACAAGCACACGCCACATGCCGACAAAATAAATGCGTTTTTTAATAGAAAAAAATACAATTGCCACCTCAAAACAAATTACGAGATTCTAATCGCTAAAAAAATCACATATTAAACTCTGACGCACACATGGAAAATAAGATTGGCTATGGTTTATAAGAATTGGGTGTGTCTAGTTATTTCATCATAGTTTTAGATTACGAAAATCTTATACATCTCATTAAACACACACACGCAGACGCGCACACGCACACACGCCTATATATATATATATATATATATATATATATAGATATATATATATATATGGGAAGAGAAGGATGAAGGTAATCTGACGCCATGGGAAAATGAAAAGAAAACCAAAAAGGGATGTTTTTTATGTGTACATCAACGTTTCGTCTTTATTCATAAGACTTCATCAGGATGATGATATAAAGAAAAATGTCATGCAAGTACAAACACATATAGGGTTTACATATTAGGAAGAAGGGAAGAAAATAGTAGCCACTACTGGAGAAAACAGTAGGGTTGACGTCCGTGCTTGGTGGAGTCAGTAGTGAGGAAAGAAATGAATGTTTATGAAAATGAGTGGGGAAGAATAGAAAGATGGGGTGAGCAAGGATACTGTGGTTGGTAGTAAGAGAAAGAGGTGGGAGGGATGAGCGGGAATAATGTGGATGGCAGTGAGTGAGGGAGTGGAGGGGTGGAGGAGAAGGAGGAAGGAGGTATTTGAACAGGTGGCTGCGGTCAAGACTGAAGGGGAAATATATATATATATATATATATATATATATATATATATATATATATATATATATATATATATATATTTGCATTCCATAGACCATGGTGAATGAATCCAAAACTATAATTTTCATTGCTTTTAACAACTTTTTTATTTCTGTACTTCGATGAGTTTTTTTTTTACATCGCTCATTCTAAGCACGCAAAAAAATAATTTATTCAAAGTTAATACTCATTCATATCACTTACGCACGTTTCATGGCAAGATTCGAATAAGTGTATTTTAAAAATTTAGTCCACTTTTGTCAATCCTTAGAGAGTTGCAATATAGTGTTGAGAATCGAAAGAACATGTCATAACAAAAACACCACGGGGAAAATACGGTAGAAATCCAAGTTAATTTCCGATAAACATTCGGTAAACTAAAGTATATAAAGAAAACACACTCACTTAAGATAAAAGAAAAGAATCCATCTCATAATAAGATTTTAACACTCGAGAAAACACACGAATGAGATTTCTCAAACGATGGTCCTAAAGCTAAGCGTACAATTGAATACATTTCAGATATTATAAGGACTATAATTTGTTAAAATATATATTCTTCGCACAAACACATAAATATATATATATATGGATACATATATATATATATATATATATATATATATATATATATATATATATATATATATATATATATATATATTCGGCAGCAAGTTATTTCTAATGCAAGCATCATTAAAGACCACGGAGTTTTCTCTCTTCACGATCTTTCTTGTGAATTTCTCAACGCGGCGAGCGATTCGTCGGTTTTCCGGTGTTAACCAGTGGAGTATGACACCTAATGTTGTGTTGTGGGCCATTCCTCTAGCGCTTTCGGTCTCTCGACCGTCTTCAAGAGGCGATATTTAACTCACTTTTTCCCACAGCAGGAATATGTGACACAAGGTCAGGAAAGTGGGATTTGAAAAGCCAGCGTCCGAGAAGGTGAGCGCTCTGGCCTACAAAAAATGCCTGGTCGTAGAATACTGTTTATGACATCCTTCTAGATATGTCCGCTTGCATAGACATACATATCCCTCTTCCATGTATGGTGGTTGTTATAGTATCCGCATGGTCTCAAGGGTTCAGGTTAAAGTTAAAATGTTGACTTGGTTCTGAGCTTACGAATCGTATGACCGGCAGCCCAATCATTATCCACACTGATGATTTCAGGAAAAGCATAAAACACATATGTTGATGGATAGGAAAAAAATGAACATAATATATATATATATATATATATATATATATATATATATATATATATATATATATATATAGACTTGCGGTAGAGGGAGTAACCAGGTCCTTCTTGATCGTTCTCAGATGAGCAACTTGTGACAGCCGATGTACGATGTACGCGGCGATTTTTACTTTGCTCTGGCTTCAGATTTTGCTGCAACACCCTGTATATATATGTATATATATATATATATATATATATATATATATATATATATATATATACACACACACATAATTTATTAGTTTCAGGACCTGTTTTTGGCAATATGTATCGACGCTCTAAGTCATGTTTTCTACCAAATACACCAAACTTGATATTTTTTACATAGAAAGTAAAATATCAGTGTGATACATGAACAATTACGCCACAGGCCGGTACCACTGCCTGTGACGTATTTTCATCATAACAGTTGTAATTTAAATAAGGAGAAGCAATACCTTTTGCCGTCTCGAGAGACACTGATACAATCTTGAAAGATTTCTTGGGCTTTGGAAAATCTATAGTGAAAAAGGATTATTTCAGAGTTTTCTCTTCTTTAAGAATACTTAGCCTGAAAACACTTAATATTCTAGTCTACTCTACTATTCTACTTATAGACATCGGTAGGATTCTAGACAAAGGGTTTAGAGAAACTGACAATTAGAGTCTTAACAAAACGTAAACACAACTCATAACCAAGTGCCGCTTCATATCGATTATTTTTGCCGAAATCAAGATGTGAGTGAGACAAATGATTCACCAGACGAATTCTAATGACAAGCAAATGCACTCGTTCAAAATTTCTATCAGAATTGGCTAACGAAAATACGTGACGTAAATGATATTCATGGCAATTGCCAAATTTACAGACATGAATGATGACATTCTAGCAAATGAGGAAACTGCTTCTCACTCCAAATAAAGTGAGTACTCGTAGAATTGAATCGTATTAACCATTCTAACTATTAACTTACTTCTCCAATCTAAAAACTGACTTCCATTTCCTTAGGAAAATCAGAGTTTCAGAGTTACGGATTGGCCAAATGACCTATGATTTCTCCATCTCTCATAAACACTACGCCCGTCTAATAGATAATAGTGAAATAGCAGTGACAGTGAAAGCATCCATTTTAATATTGTGCGATAGTACAGATATCCACAAATGTTTAATACATAAAAGTATATATATATATATATATATATATATATATATATATATATATATATATATATATATATATATAGTAGTATGTTTTTGAAAGGCTCTGGGCAATGCAAATTCCGGGTAAGATGCAAGTTGTAAGGAACAAAAATAATGAATCGAATACGAAATATGACTTGCTATTTATTTTTCCTAAAATCTTACATAACAGCGAGAGTTTTTTTAGCTGTGTGTGTGATGTCCGGGTGATTAAAAAATCATTATTTAATATTTCGAGAAAACACAACACAAACACCTAAAAACACTCCCGCTGTTATGTAAGATTTTAGGGAAAATAAATAGTAAGTCATATTTCGTATTCGATTTATTGTTTTTGTTCCTTACAACTTGCATCTTACCCGGAATTTGCATTGCCCACAGCCTTTCAAACACATACTACTACTATACCCAGCAATGCTTCAAGCGAACTACCACAAACTACCATTCTCTAATGAATATATATATATATATATATATATATATATATATATATATATATATATATATATATTCAAATATGATATAAATGGAACACCAAACATTCATTCATATATATATATATACATATATATATGCATTGATATATATATATATATATATATATATATATATATATATATATATATATATATATATATATATATATGAAAGTTTGGTTTTCCATTTATATATTATATATATATATATATATATATATATATTAAGCAATCTAGAAACAAGAACTTGTCAAAGAGAGGATGCACAGAAACAAATGATCGAAGACAATATTTGCGGTATTAATCTTCACAATTATTTATTCATTTTTCTATAAATCTTTCGCATACAATATCATTAAATACAAAACTCACTCTTAATATTAATAACATCCGTAAGGATGATAACTCTTTTGATATTTTGGGAGATAATCTCTTTTTCACACCAAAATAAAAACAAAAGTTCTATCCGTCTAAAAGAAAAGAAACGTTACAGATTACTCCTATTATCCATGTATTAACTGATACTGTGTGTATAAAAATCATCGAAAAATAAATAGATAATTATGAAGATTAATTCAATAAATATTGTCTTCGATTATTTTTTTTCTCTTCTCTTTCACAATTTCGGTGTTCTACATTGCTATCACCATTAATAAATCCACACGCACGCGCACACACACACACACACACGCACACACACACACACACACACACACACACACACATATTATATATATATATATATATATATATATATATATATATATATATATAATGAGTGTATCTGTCCCAGGGCGAGTAGAATTTATTCTTCCGAAACAGAACAGTGTTGTACCACTTTCATGTCACTTTAAGTAGAATAAAATAAAGATACAATTATACTAAACTTCATGTCTAGAATCCGTATTCGAATGTTAATGCAAATCCATTACGTCATTTGATTCTAGAAAACGTCGAAAATTGAAGACTTAAGCTTAAGAAGAAATTAAGAAGAAATTAAGAAGAAATTAAGAAGAAATTGAGACTTAAGGAATCTTTTATAATTGGTATCAAATGACGTGATGGAATCCATTGCAAATCTTATATATTTTAATTTTTAAATTGGAGTCTGTGACCATGTTCTGCACCCTGAACCCCTTTTAAAGTAATAAAAAAAACTTAAATAAATTAAATTTGTTGAATTTATTTATTACAATTTAACAACATTTTAATTTTCATTAAGACACCCCACTTTGACACCCTTTACGTGAAACAAAGTTAAACAAAATATAGCCCACATTACGACTTCTTACGCCTAGCAGCTGTATAAAAAATCGTAATTTTTGGTTAAATAGTTGATGAGTAAATCCTGTATATAGAAATATATGAACATATACACACACCTACCTTTATATAAATAGAGATAGATGGAAGTGAAAATTTCGTAGGCAGGATCGATGCCATGTTGAGAACCGGAAAGTGGAATATGTGATAGACACAAATAAATTACAAGAGACGGTTAATCTCAGATCAAATCTATTTATTTAAAAAAATATAAGTATGAATACAGTAAATTGTAAATTATATATATATATATATATATATATATATATATATATATATATATATGTATATATATGAGAAAGAAAATAATAATAATAAAACAAACGTAAAGTAACATAATTAATTAGATTCAAAAAGTACAACTAAGAATAGTTTATAAAAAGGTCCTTTAAACCTAGGGTTTCCATTCAGTAGAAAAAATAATTATTCAACAAGCTTTGGTTAACATTATTAATTTTGAAATTTGGAAAAAATATCAATCTTGTATGAAATATAAAAGATAGAAGTTCATCTGAAAAAAGGTTATAATGAATCCTCAAATATTATTATTTATTATTTACCTTACTTTTGACATATCGCCTCATCTATACAATGATATCAAGGAAAACGTTAGGACACATAATGCATATACAGATATTTAACAACATATATAAATGTTGACTGTTTAAAACTTATTTCTGGAATCCAATATATTCTTTATATTATAATATAATGCCCCAATGGAGGATACCCTTTGCCACCTCCTAATATATCTGAGGATTCATTATTACACTCTCTAATTGATAGCAAATGTTCCTGAATATCAAAGTGCACCCCTAAAGGGACTATAAATGCATAACTTCTTAAGACTTCAAATATATCATATTTTTTTAGAGAATGTGATATATATATATGTATATATATATATATATATATATATATATATATGGATGTATATATATATATATATATGTATTCTATCTACATATATACATATATATATATATATGGAAGTGTTTTGTTTTGTTTGCTTATTACGTGCAGGGGCTCGGAGATACCCGACTAGTACACGGACGCAGGCAATCTCCTCTCGGTGTGATGGACCCATAGACCTTGTCAGGTAATCGATCTAGGAGAATGAAATCTCTGATAGTAAAACCTTGTTACTAACCACTCACGTCTTGGCAGAAAACCGTTGACGAGAGAGGCCTCTTTAGTCCTGATTTGACAACCTTCATAGAGCTGGAGTCTCGAACAAAATATCCGGTTTGCAAAACTATAATGGCTTAATAGGTAGATAAGCTCTGCCTATTGCCGGCCTTCGCACTCCTTCTCTGTCTAGTAGCCAGGCGCAGAGGTATTAGCGCTGGGACGCTAAGCCTTGTTTCCTTACTAGCACTATGAACATCGTCTCTCTTTCTCTCTATCTGGGCAACTTGGAGAAAGTTTCTTTGTCACTGAGCCTTACATGACTATTATGGGTCGCTCTTGTCTCAACAGGTTGAGAGTAAAGGTTATACAGCTTGTCTGGCTGCTGTTTCCGACTGTCAGTACAGGAGCTCAAAATTTAGGTAGCGCTTAGAACGGCTTCTCGATCAGCAGTGGCATAATATCGTGCCATGTCTCGTATGGAAAGTGACCTTACAGTTATCGCCGGTGGCCTTTCCTGAAGTCACAACGTTCATGGACCAAGTCACAACGAATGTACTAGTTGTATGAGCTTATTGGCACCAAACAAGCGCCTACTTTGCCCTCCCCACTCTATTTCAAAACAAACATTACATTACAAAGTAAAAACATCAAACACAAACCTGACATCCAACAAAAACATCTTCGTCTCCGCTCTTGAGGCTCGCATTCACTAATATTCAGGGACATAGAACCAACATGCACGACGTAGAAACTTTTCTCCTGATAAACTCCTCGGATATCCTAGCACTAAGTGAGAATGTCAATAGCCTGCTAGGGAACGCTGATCAGATTATGGTAACGATTGCTTAACACTCGTCC
>OY744518.1:54419938-54489938 GCA_963556195.1 Sepiola atlantica
ATCCGGCGTTTTCCGGGTGCAGTGAAGTCATTCAGCTTTGATTTTTTATTTGTTTGCATACTTTTTAAACATACCGTAGACAACTCCTATGATATTCTCCAATTAGAATGCATACTCAACCTGGCTGATTCTTATTTTTAGGTGATTATTTAAAAATGTTTCATAGTATCAGACTGCGTAATTTGTTAAGCTATTAATAATGCTTCTTTTCTACGAAAATTTCCAATATTTATTTCTATATCTTCAAGTCTATTATGTTTAGTAATATTGTTTTCAAAGGTGTATGTATGCTTATTAAATGTTCCTTAATGCGAAGGTCCTGCGTTCTAATAGTTTTACCTATATAAAATGAGTTACATCGGCGCATTGAATCGTTATAGTAAATATGTTTAATACCACATACAAAGGACAAAAATAAAGAATGCCTCAGTCTAGAAGGATTTTAACACTGGGAAAGTACAGAAAAGATGAAGCGTAGTATACGTAGAGATATTACACTTTACTCCCAGTAAAAAAAACGGAGCCCTCGTGTGTTTCTGCTTTAATTAATTTCTTAGTCGGATAAATAGAAAAATCCAAGAAATTTCTATTTCATTAACTGTATATCTTGATATTTTTGAATATCTTGAAATATGTATTACAGTAGGCAAGAACCACATATTTTAAGACAGAAGTTTTATTTGACGTCATATTTAATAGCCTCAACTGGATTTTAGATGTATGGCAAAAAATGTAAAAATAGCTTATATTCTTCTCTTTCGAAAAACATCACCCTATTTATTGAGTAACCCCCCTGTATTAACAATGTAATGTTATTTTTAGTCTTTTGTGAAATCCATATAATTTGTTGAATTTAGGGCAAGTTAATTCATTCTAAAAAATGTTGTCATGCATTGTATTTGTTCATGCGAGAAAGAAAAAAGTCGTGCAAAGAAATTAGTGAGAAATAGAAAAAAGAATTAAAAATACTTGTCACATGACTTTGCGAGAGGAATTTTTGAATAAGAAAATACAAAAAAATGGCGATGAATTTAAATGTGTTTACAAAAACTACAAATACGTTTTTATTTTATGTGATGAAGAACTACAACCCATTATGAAAAACAATGGAACCACGTTGAAGGAAATTAAGAATGATAATTGATGAGAAAATGCAATTGCATTCGATCTTGAAGAAGTCATTCATGAAAACGTAGAATAGGAGTAGGAGTAAGCGGTGGACTAGAGAGGAGGAGCAGTACTTGTAAAAATAAAAGAACAACGTTGGAAGATGTACAGGGGCGTAAAGACGAATAAATGAGGAATCAAAGAAGTGAAGAAGAAGAAGAAGAAGGCGAAGAAGATGAAGAAAAGTGAACATCTAAACAGTCATAACAGATATAAAAGAAATAAAAGAAAAGAAACACAATTAGAGAATATTTATCAGAAGAAGACGACTCTGAAACTAAAAGACACATAAATAAAACAAGAAAAAGACACATCCTCTTCTTTCGTTTGCTTCACAGCATCTCACTGTTAGATCACCAGCTCGTTTGAGAAAAGCCATGCTAATGTTTTGTTATCTAGCGCGCCGTTGGCTGGTCGATGTTTGAGGCATGACTCAATGATGTGGTCTAATGTCTGTTCTGAGTGACTACAGTCGCAGACAGCCGAGTCCCTGAGTCCCCATCCTTTTATGGTCGCGGCGAAACGGCCGACACCTGTCCTGAGGCGGTTGAGCATTGTCCACTGCCGGCGAGGGAGGTCAATGCTTGGTAGGTTATCTGTGCAACCTTGATTTATCTGCTGTCTGCAATTCCTCCGTCCAGCGACATTTCAGCCAGATTCGTTTTGTGACGTCACCGGGTGTTGAAAGCAGGAGCCAGTGGGCATGCTCTGAGAATGGGCGTCGTGACTTCAGGCGAGCTCGTGGAGGGGTCTCTGTGGCGAGCTTATGTAGAAGGTGGTCCTCATCGATGGTGGCTTTTCTTGAGAGTGCAATGATAGCCGCCCCACGGCGCAGGGTTAAACAAGACAAAGTGTCGCAAAAGGAAGAGAAGTAGAAAAATAAGAAAAGGAATGAGAGAAAGAAGAACAAAATCGGAAGCGGTGATGATAACAAAGAAGGCAATTAGCTAGAATAGTGAAAACGAGAGAACAGTGGCAAATCAGTAAGTAAGACATACGGCGATGTCGAGGATGTTAATCAAAAAAGGAAAAAAGAAGAGAAAAAAGAGAATAGAAGAAAAAAGATAATTTTTAACGAATACAGAAAATAGAAATAGCGACATAGACGTAGAAAGAAAATAAGTGAATGAGAACAAAGTGTACTATAATAATGATAATAATGATGATAATAATAATAATAATAATAATAATAATAATAATAACAATAATAATAATGATAATTTGCCAGATGACTGAAAAGAATATGGAACGTGGAGAAAATCAGCATAATACCAATAATTGTAGGAGCACTTCATAACGTCTCGAAAACATTGGAAAAACAGCGATGAGAAATCGAAATTAAAGGGGAGATTGAGATCATATGATAAATGGCAATGATATAAATATTAAATAAAATCATTGAACGCTGAATTTAACCTACCTACACGAATCTACCACAGACAATTTAAAATGAAAAAAAAAACAAACACACAAAAACAAACAAACATATAGAAAGTACAACACACGAACCCAAGGTAAGTAAAAACTGATTCAAATCCATTAACCTACACACATGCATATGTTGACATCAGTCTCGGCTGATACTACACAAATCTGTCGTGAAGGGTCAAGGAGAATGAAAACAACGATAAGTGAGAGCACCGACTATACACTTACTGAAAGAGCGCGGACAGTACTGAAACCTTGGGGAGTCTTAATACCACTCAAATTCCAGAGAATACTAACAGTCATTCTACGAGATGAATAAATGGTAAACGGCTGTTGCGATAATGTAAAGTGATTTACATTGGCTAGAGGTGGAGAGGTCTGCACATCTGGTTATTGTCAGTGAGCAATCGCTGATACTGACTTGTGAAAACTCATAGTGAGTTTAATAATAATAATAATAATAATAATAATAATAATAATAATAGTAATAGTAATAATAATAGTAATAATAATAGAACATATTACATGACTGTTGTATCAGGGATAACAGACACAATAATAAGGAAACACTTAATCTATTATTAAGAATAAAAAAAATTAGTGAGCAAACAAATAGAACTGAGTAATTTAACAATCATCCGATTATGCTATAAAGTCCCGTGAAATCTCGTTCGTTCTTGTATTTTTAATAGAAAAGCAGACTATTCCATTCTCCTTATGTAAGTACGAAGTGACAGTAACAACTAAAATAGACTGGACACAGGAAAGCAGAATATGTAGAATGTGCATAAAGGCACGAAATATAAACCGCATCATAAGTGAATGCAAGATTATAAAAATAGACAATAATTTTTTTTAATGGAAATCGCTCCAAACAAGGCATTAAGCCACTTGATATAAGGAGCTAAATTTAAAACAAACTCCAAGGTCCAAAACTAACCAACGATGAGTGTCAGATAAATAGATTCTGACCCAGAAAACAGCAATACTTCTCCCTTTGTCAGAAACATCGCTCATGGAATGTGAGGAGTAAAGGACAAAATAAGGGAAGCGAGAGTTACGAAATTAAAGTTAGTCAATTTAATGGTAGTTCACTAGGGTCTTTGAACACGACTAGACTTTGAACAGATGAATAAATATTTCCCGAAAGGACTCGTGGCGTAACATATATAAGTAGTAACCAATTCTAAGTACATAATACAATTACGAATTACTTAAGACATCTACTCGATAATGGTTGAGAGAAAGAGAGCGAGCTACCACCGTGGATTTTATAAAGGGTTCCATTCGAAATTCAGTCAACAACAATGAACAATACTACCTGATAGAAGATTTTGTCGTCTCAGTTTATTACAGTCTGAAGCTGAATTAGCCAGAATAACTAAGGAAATACATGAAACACGTTGCACTAATCAAGGCTAAAAGCCACTCAATGGTATGGGTTAATAAGATTTTCGGTTTAATTATGAGAGATAGAACATAATTAAAGAAATGAACTAAGTTTGAGGTGCGTCTGTATTATAAGGGAAGACAATATTTTCATCTCTAATTTAGATAAGTCTTTTGAAGGGGGAGATAATTCAAACGGTTTCTTGTTGTTGTAACTATAACCCATATAGAACATCCAGAGAATTAGTGAGAAAATACATTAAAATACATTAAAATACATTAAAATAAGGGTAGTTATGCAGTTTACCGGACTGAAATAATAACGTTATAATTTAGAAAACCCTTATTAACATGGGGATGTCGGGGGTCGATTAACTATTGTGTTTATTAAATTATTAGGTGAAAGTACAAAATAGTTAATCACCCTCACCCCACCTCCTCATATTAAGAATGGCTTTCTAAATTATAACATTATTACATTAGCCCGGTCTGTAAACTGCATAGGTACCCTTTTGTAATTTTTTTTTTTTTTTTTTTTACTGATGCTCTGTTTTTTTCCTTATGGGTCATCGTTATAACAAAGAAAACACAGTTTGTATTATCTCCCCTTTCAACTGACTCTTCTAAAATGAAAACGAAAATTTCATCTGCTCCAATAACGAAGTTTGATCCCTTATATGGATGGGTTATAAGAAGTATTTTGTTGACATTGGATTTGAAGACGGCCATGTTTTAGTCTTCTGTGAAGCAGTCCCGTTGTAATATGTTCTACAAAATAAATACTGAAAACTACCGTAATACAAATGGTTGTAGGATCACTTTTAACAGTTCCGAAAACACCGAACAAGGACATAAAGAAATTGAAATGAAGGGGGTGGGATTTACACTATACAGACCACGGAACTGATAAAAATATTTAAACAAATAAAAAATTACGAAACAAAACCACATAAGCAGGTAACATTCGCCAACCACAACGAGTAAGTTGAGATGCTTTGATCTTGGGACTAAACACAAGTAGGTAGAAATATATATATTGTGCGTATTAAATCTAACTCGGGTTAGCTGTAACTACTTGGATGGGTATATGGGAAAAATACGATTATGTATGACTTCTAGAAAAGACAGTGGCTGCAGACTAGAAAACCAAAGAGAAATTTCACTATTCGAATAATAGACCAAGAGAGTACGTATTCCATAGAAAAAAAGAATGAAAGTTATCAGCGATAAATCACTTGAACATGGCTGGTTCGAAAACCTCACTGAGTTACAATAGTAGCTGAACTGGAAATGTGGGGGGAAAGAACATGAAGACGTAGAAGAATCAGAATAAGAAAAAAAAAGAACATAAGAAGAGGTAGAAGGCGGCCAAGCAGGGGAGAGCAATCAACATCTATTGTATAACCGTAACCCTAACCCTAACCTCTATTATATACAGTTCATTGTATATCATTACTCGGTATTAAATTATCCGAAATGAATTGATATGCCGTAAGACAGACAAACTAAATCAAACTAAACTACTACTACTACTGCTACTACCACTAACATTACTACTAACACTACGACTACTAATAATAATTGTAACCCAGATCCCATAGAAGACAAATAATCGTAGCCAATGCGAAATAAATGGTAAGCGGCTGTTGCGATTACGCAAAATTATTTGTAATGGTTATCGAAAGAGGTGGAGAGTATTAAAACTCTGGGGAGAATAATGACGATTATTTCCAGTGAGTAATAACTGATGGTGATTTGTGTGAAAAATACTAGTGAGTAAACAATGATAACTAGCTGAAATCCTCCCGTAAGCCGTAGTGAAGAAAACCTCTCTAAGGGAAGCACATTCATGATTTAAACCAACCATGGTTGTAAATAGCAGGTTGACATCCGGCGGGATGTAGCTGGGTCTCATGGCCAGGATTGGGTCTCCAGCTTTGGTTAGAAACTCTCCTAGAGATGGTTTCTCAATAAACATGTTAGAGAAGAAAACCCTTACATGAATCATTCCTTGTATGATTCCAATATGAGTTTTAAAAATTATTAAATCGAATATATTAGCGTGATTTTACAAATAAGCGTGGGAGATATCCGTTACGACAAAAAATAAACACAGTGTTTTATTGTTTAAAATACTGTTTATGTTGTTGTTGCTGCTGCTGCTGCTGCTGCTACTGCTGTTGCTATTGCTGTTGTATTTGTTGCTATTGTAAAGCGAGTTGAACTTCTGCATAGAGCGTAAGAAGATCGTGCCTCAGGATTGGCTGGTCAAGATAAAGTCCACTTCGTTGGTTGCAGCTACCCGTTAACTTGCAGGATTGCAAGTTTTCCCCCGAAAGCGGGAGAAACGAGGCTCAGTTGTTGCATGCGAAATCAGGGAAGTTTTTTGCCTAGAACATACACAGGAATGGCGCAGAAGCAACACTGCTATTCCACTCCATTAACTTGTGATTCTGCACCTAATACGTATTTGCTGTCTACAAACAGAGGCAGATACATTCAGAGGACGACATTTCCTGATGTCGACTCCTCCACCTGATTTCACCAGGGTCCTGTTAGCCGGGTAGCTCTTACATTACCATGTTGATCCCAACTCTACGACGATGAGAAAGTTTTGTTGTTGCTGTTTTTGTTACTGAGCGAATCCAACTTCTGTACGAAGATTGCTCCCTAGAATCATCTGGTCTTCATGAAGTCATCTTCGCTGGCCGCAGCTATCTGCGATACCTGCAAAATTGCAGCTGTTTACCCTCGACATCAAGAGCAGCTATTAATAGTGATTATATACGAAGTCGGGGAAGATTTGACATAAAATACACGAGGAAATGACGCTTGCAGATGCACAACAGAAACAGTGTTATCTTAACTACAACGATTAGTGTTTTGTTTTGCTTGCCACACGCAGAGCCCCCAAAAGACGACGAGTCCTCATGTTTGTTCCTTGTAGATATTCACCAGAACCCTGTCAGCAAAGTATATCTGACACTGTAACATTCAAATCACTCATAGCACGACGTGGAAAGGTTGGACTTGAGAGTGAGAGCTGCTGCTACTGTTGCTGCTGCTGCTGCTGCTTCTGCTGCTGCTGCTGAATAACACAGTATTTACATCATCCAATCCAAACCCTTGTTGCCATGGTGAATGACCAAGCGGACGAACGCTTACTGTTTGAATCATAACTTACGCCATTTATTTATTTCCCTCATCGTTACCTTCTCCTTTTTTTACTGTCTACGAAATGAGTCCCTGAACCTAATTCCTCGGGTCTATTTGTAGTCCCGCCCGTGACGTCACATCCGGCGTCACATCTACCTCCTCCTCTGTATTCGGATCGCTTCCCTCGTCCCCTGAACTGCTGCTTGCATATCTCCGGGGTTTTCTTATGTGTCGTCTTGCTCGTCTGAGTGCGATCGGGAGGTCCATTTCTTCGTCGCTTCTTTGGGTCTGTTCCTCTTCTTCCAGTTTCCTTAACTCATCACTGAAAGGGAACTCATCATCCTCCCCTTGTTGATGGGTCGTGTTTTGGGGGATTCTTTTTAGTTGTGACGTGTGTCTTAGCACCCGTTTATCTCCTTGCCTTATAATCGCGGATTCCCCCTTGCGCTCTCCTATTGTCCATGGTGTTGGATGATAAGCTGGGGTTAGCTTATTATATCTACTTTGTTTTAGGAGTACACTTTCTCCTGTTTCTATGTAAGATGGTTTGGCTTTATTTTTCTGATCTGTGCGATCCTTTAATTTGTATTTCTCTTTCTTGTCTTTTTGCCGAGCTGCTCTCCAGGCCTGGCTTTCAGGTCTTTTTTGTAGTCCTGGCAGGTTGATGTTCACCTCCCGACCCAAGAGAAGAGAGGCAGGTGTTTCCCCCGCTATAGCATGGGGGCTGTTTCGATAATACATCAGGAATTCTCCTAGATGTTTCCTCCAGTCCCTTCCTTCAGTGTTCATTGCTCTAATCGCTTTCAACATAGTTCCAAAGAACCGCTAATACTACTACTTTCGCTATACCACTTTTCCACTACGCCCTCTTAACCTTCTCCTTTAATTCCGAAGCTTCTTAGCTCATTCGTCTTTCTAGCTATCGTCGTATACGTTTAATAAACCAGCACGCAAGTAATACTATCATACTTTTAATATTGGATTCATCATGCATAAAAAAATAAAACATAGGAGGATTTGAAGGGGAAGGGAGAAATCCGTAGCCATTGCGACCATGCAAACACATAATTAAGTTAATTGCGTTTATGATGAAAAAGCGCTCGCGAAGTGAAAAGAAACATAACAAAATAAAGATAAATGATGGAAAGAAGAATTCGAAAAAAAGCCGCGAATGAGAATCGATCGCTTACATTACACAAATTAACACTTGTCGATTGAATTAGTGTATTATTGTTCAGTTGTCGTTGACTTGTCGATATTTACAGCACCAAAACACTCAAATGCAGGATATAATTAATTTATTGGATGTAAAGATTTCATGAATGCATTTATCTTCAATTAAGGTCAAGTGTACATTTTAAAGAGCAAACGAGTCGATCAATGGATATGGCTACTCCAATTGTTAAGCATTAATTAGATTGTGTCTAATATAACAACATATTCTTAAGACAATACCACACGCACCGGTTCTCATTTTGTTGGCTTTGGTGTTATTTATTAACGAAACATAATACATATTGTCGATGATTCTCTGTATAAGATACAGTTAACAAAATTTGCTATTTTTATCCATAGTTGTAATGAACGGTCTCGTAAAAGAAAGCCGTGTTTTTTTTGCTATTCATCGGAAGAAAGGATATTTTTCGAACACTGACCTAGTAATAACGGACACCAACGACATCTCTATTCTAAACACTTTGGAATGACAGACGTGTCGGGATATGCATGTAATTTGTGTTGTACGGTCAGTGATATGAAAACATTCCTTGCAATAAATCAAGTTCATTGAATCGTATTTTAAGTTCAATAAAAATAAGATGAATTTACGATTTAAGGACATTATTTGCGGTACTTGATGCTCTTAAGACATCCGTTAGAGAGAACGTGCTTTTTCGGATTATTTGTGTTTTAGTTCTTGGTAAAACGCTGTTTCTGCTATTTGTGCCTGCTGCCAATTGTGAGAGAATGGTTTTCTTTAAGTCGAGATATTCTAACATAACTTTAAAATACTTTTATTTATAGTTTTCGAAGCTCTTTATTTTTTGTGGTTCCTGTTTGCGGTGCCGTTAAGATCAGGGTGGTAGCGATCAATTTTCAACCATACATGTATGTGCATAACTTTTCTTTACAGTATTACTGCATAAATCACAGCAGCAAATATGATCCTTGTTGAATAACCAAAGTTGAGCATCTATGAGTTTGATCCCGATTAGTATCTTGATAGGGACTTATTGTCGTAAGTAACACTTTACTAATGTGGATAAATGGGATAATTTGTTTTCGGTAACAAGTTCTTTAGTGTATGTGGCATGTCTCTCCTATATTTCTAGTTTTACGTGGTTGTTTGGTTGGTTTATATTTGTTTTTATTCAGTGAAGTGTTTTGTCTGTTGTCAATCCATCTTATTGGGGATCCTCGGCCTTTTGGCTAAGATCAAAGTGTAGTATCTGTTCCGATGATACTGCACGCCTGTCCTGTGCAGTTCTAGGAGGTCCACCCCCCAGGCTTCGCCTCCCCTCTTTGGGGAGGAGTAAGTTTATTGCTTACTGTCTGAGGCGCCCCTACCGGGGAATGCCGACGGGGCTGCCCAGGCAATTTTTAAATGGCCAGAGTGCTCACCTCTCGAGCGCTGGCTTTTAACCCCACTTGCTCGACCCGATCTTGGGTCACATCTTACTTGTGGGAGTAAGATAAAACTGGCCTTGTGCCTAACTCCGCGAGGAGTAAATAAAAATCCTTCTTATTGTTCTAACTCGTCCACGTCTTTTGTTCAAGTTTCACGAAACTCTCCTACAATAATGATTTATATTCTGCGAAAATATGTGTTTAATGTTTGATGACATTGCGTTGAATTATTACTATAGAATCCAATATTACAGCAGGCAGTTATGATTTGTAAACAAGGTTTTGTAATAAAATCGCGGAGGAAGGTTGTTCTATCATCATAATTCAATGACATATACATTATATATCGCATCAAAAAAGATTGAATACCTCAGTAGTAATGAAATTTCTCACTATATATGCAACTCATTAAAATCCTCTCCGAGTTAAAACTAATATATGTATTTTTTCTACAATATTAAAAAAATAACAGATTAAATAATTGTTAGAAAATAGTGAGGCAACTAGCTGTTATATAGTTGTAGAATATAGAGGGGATAATTTAATGCTTTGCCTGGGTTGTTTTCCCATTTTTCACGAACTTCTCTTCTTAGATGTTTCCGTTGCTTTTCTCTTTTAAACATTTGTAAGTAGCGATGTTTTTATTTTAAATAAGTATATATATTTTTTAAATTTTATATGCATAAACTTTCTTATGAAAATGGAAAAAAAAAGAAATACCAAGAGAACTAGCGCATACGTTACCCATCGTAAAGACGAAGAAAACCGACGGAGCACTTTTCTCATTACTTCTGTCCGTTTTTAGTATGTTTGTTCTACTGATTCTGGGGAATTACAATTATAATCTTCCATGAGCTATATCCCTTGATATATAAAGAGCCTTCGATAGGTTCTGGCACAAAGGGTTCATTCACAAATTTAGTCTTGCTATAGAATATCTGTCAATGTCTTCCCAACTATCGAATCCTTACACTCTCGTAGATCTATGCGTATCTCAAGGATATATTTAGGGACAAACATTCTTCCTGCTCTTCATTAAAGATCTGCTAAAATATATCTTGAAATTATTTGTTGCCATCTACGCAGAAGACAAAACTGTTTGTGCGCGTTTATTAGCACTGGTGATAAAAATCTCATTCTATTTCTCTCTTCGGACCTGGAACATATGGTATACACACAAAAAGTGGCTCGTTACTTTTAACACCTCCAAAACGAAGCTTTCGTCTGTAAACCACCAACGCTAACCTTGTTTTACACCAGTCGAAATAGAATGTCTCTCTTTCTTGAATAATCCACTTGATTTGACAAGCTCTTAGGGTTTACTTTTACCTTATATCTAAAATGTATATCTAGTCAGTTGCTAAGATCGCTGAAAAACAATGTTTAGATCATTCTACCAGCCGAGACAGTGTCTGACTCTATCTTGATAATAATCAGATACGTCCTAAAATTACTGCTGCCACATCTGGGAAAGTGTCGCTACGTGCCACTTTTTCCTGCCTTTATAGTACAGAATCGACTTCGAAATCCTGTGGGCATTAACTTTTATCCTACCTACATTCTCTTTCTCACAGAAGAGGCGTTGCTAGTCTCTCTCTACTCTACTGTTCTTTACATAAAAGGTGCTAGATGAAGCTCCAATCTCTAATTCCTGTTCGTGCGAAGTTTACAGCAAGAACACATTATACTATCAGAATGGTAAAAAAAATCATTTTCCTCTATGTGCCGAGCGTCAGGCGGAATTTCTATGGACGAAGGCGGAATTTCTATGAACGAAGCTTTTATCAAGGGCTTCCCCTTTGTTGCGAAGCCGTTGCATTTCAGAGTACTACATCGTTGTCTACACATCTCATGTTAACAAATACTTTTTTATAAACAACCCGATAATTCGTCAAATATAGTTCATATCATTGAGTGTGGTTCATCTTTCGGATGAAAATCATTACATCTTATCATCCCTTATCCTTTAATGGCTCTTAAGCTTGATAATTAGTGGCTCAATAGTAAAAAATAAATCCTGCCAAATGTATCGTATAATACGTGATAATTACTATGGGTAAAATTGTAAGAAGTTGATTGTATCTCTCCAGATTTGTGTCCTACGTTTTCAGAATTGTGGTTGTTTGCCGAACTTATACTTCTCTCTGAATTCCTTGGCGTTTGCTGATTTTCATTTTATAATATAATATTAAAATTAAAACTATATAGTTTTAATTTTAATATTATATACAGTTAATTCTTTTTCTGGAGAGGAAGATGAAAACATAGAGAGCGATCACATCTATAGGGAGGGCAAATGGCCTCAACATGTAATCATCTATTTTTTGACACGATACTATTATCCATTTTGGTTTTTCTTATGTCTAACAAGTTTTATAATGTCCTATCCCGGTATGCACTCCTCCCGCCTTACTACATCATAATTACTCATATGCGATCAGCAGTTTTATTTTACTTTATAAAAAAATAGATATAAATTAATACGTTTAATCATTTGTCTCCTAAAATTAATTATCTCGTCTTTGAGTTTAGAGTTAATATGTTAACTTGTTTTCTAAAAAGCTTAATTTGATTTGCCAAGACACTTCACATATTGATCAATCACTAAGCTCTCAATTCGGCGGGTACTGACGAAACACCTTTTTCGTCCTTGTTTGCAACATACATCAACAGCCGCACATTAAAAGACTTTAAGAATAACTGTTTAGATAGGTTGGCCTTTTTAATTACAGCCGCAAATACACATTGTTTGTAAGAAGGCTAAAGGCAATGCAGAGTGCGGGATTGGTTATAAGCTGGAAAGAACAAAAATAATAAATCGAAGTGGGGGGACTTACCATTTATTTTTCTTTAAAATCTGACATAACAGCAAGTGTGCTGTCGGCTGTGTGTGTTGTCCCGATGATGATTAAGAATCATTTAATATTTCGGGAAAATCTCCCCTTTCCCAAAATTGGACATTAAAGGAAAAATCCGTCTGTGTGGAGAATTCACCAAAATGTACACCAGAGAGTAGGGTTGGAACAGACCAGTCTCGCAGAGAATAATTAACAAATTTTAAATTTCCGAAAATTATGTATATATATAAATCTATATACTACTAAAAGTCTATGGGTCTTGTATGTTTGCAATCAGCTTTCAGCTTTCCGGTTTTCAACATCCGGTTGCGCATGCGTAAATAGCATCGTCTTCCAATCTGTTATTCTAATTCCGTTGAACTCCTTTTATTAACGAACGCATGAAATTTTTCATTCTGGAAATGTTTATATCGCTTTAAATATAAAACAATTACATTTAATTTCATCAAATAGTTTTTTTGTTTTCTCCACGGCTAAAAACATTCAACGGCAGGACTTTGTAAAGTCTGTCGCAGTTTCAAAAAAGCTCCACCCTTTCAAAAAACAAAAACAAACAAACAAAACAACAACAAT
The DNA here is from genome assembly GCA_963556195.1 of Sepiola atlantica. Classification (NCBI taxonomy): domain Eukaryota; kingdom Metazoa; phylum Mollusca; class Cephalopoda; order Sepiida; family Sepiolidae; genus Sepiola; species Sepiola atlantica. The sequence goes on from OY744518.1 coordinate 54,433,135, forward strand.
CATTATTAATATCAATAGCGGCGGTGACGAAACCACCTCCCACTTTTCCTCTCACAGATTTCACCACTCCTACTCCCTCTGTTTTCGTTACGTACGCGAGACAGCCGGTTGTACCCCCTTCCTTTCTCACCTGTTCAGTGCATATTTACCTATAAGTATGGCCAACCACTTATAATTCAGTAACTATAATTAAAAAAAACAAAACAATTATAATAAACAAAACGACGCATAGAAATCTATCTATATTCTTTTTTAAACAATTACATTTAATTTCATCAAATAGTTTTTTTTGTTTTCTCCACAAGTGTCACGCACATACATGAATTCCATAGCTAATATAACAAACTGACCCAACGGGTCACGGGTGGTCTAGTATATATATATAATCTGAAATATTTGAATTTTCAAATGGAAGGTTGTGTACATATGGTGCTCCCTAAAATCTCTTTAAAATACTTAAAAGAAGCTGAGATTAGGGGAATATTTATTAATTTATGTCTAATACCTATTGTTTAAATTTCACAAAAATGGGAGTTATCTGAATTTTAACGAAGGTTTTCCAGCTTCTATTTGTCCCCTTTGCTTGAAACCAAATGAAACTACAAATAACCCACAACACCGAGCCTTGAAGCTGTGTCTAAAAATTCATAATTATCGGTTAATTAGTTTAGCAGTAAACTCTTTACATAAAAAATATATAAACATATAAACATACCTAAATTATATAAATTTATATACATATCTACATTTATATACATGCACCCACTAAATGTTAAAATTTGCAGCAACAAAAATAATGTGCCTATGGCACTAACCGTGTTGCTGAGAATATTCCAAGATCCATAATGATCGATTCATTAGATTTGCAGTTTATCTGTAACAACGAAATATATCTATATAAACATATACACATATCTGACTTCATATACATGCAACCTTGGAATGTTACAGTTCACAAAAAAAACTAATTCACCTATGTTACTCACCGTGTTGTCTAGCATATATATTCAAAAATTCATAATCATCTGTTTATTAGTATAGGAGTGTATCATGTATATATACATATTTAAATATATACACATACCGTACTATATATATATATATATATATATATATATATATATATATATATGTGTGTGTGTGTGTGTGTGTGTGTTACACCGGTCGTTCTAACAGAAGAGAAACTACACCGGTTCTCACTATAAATAGTGCGAGTAGACAATCACCAGGAAGAAAAGGCCAGTATTAAGCCACCCTTTTCAGCCTTGTGTCACGTTTGCACCTTTTCTAAATCTTATTGTGGCTAGTTATCGTTGTTAGTTGTTACCGTTGTTATTGCCTTCTTGTTAATTTTTATTGTTGAACGCTATTCTTTTTGACATCGGATTTTTTTTTTCTGCCACGTTTTGGTTTTGGTTTTCTTTTACTTTTTTTCCTGCTTTTTTCATGCCTTTTTTCAATTCCGAAACTATGATCACTACCGACAATTCAGAATGGTGTAAACCACCAAAGTTATCCATTGATGAAAACGAATTCGTGTAGGAGGCGAGAAAATGTGAATGGAATAAGTGTGGATTGAAGAGATTAAAAAAAAAGAACCGTAACAATGTTTGTGACGGACAAAAGGATTAAACAATCTATCAGGGCCTCTCCTGATTTAATAAGTAAATTACTGGCAACCGCAGGCTTTAAACCTCAAAGGTTGATTAATTGTAAAGGTTTTAATACCTGGAATGCACTATTTCCAAATCTATCTCTAACTCAAATAATTACTCAAGAGTACGTTCTACGAACTGAATACATGGGAAGAAGACGATCATCTCTTTCCATTTTAATGTGCCTTTTTACGTTAAAGGTGAGCAATCTGGCACCTTTTTACTAAAATATGGAGAGATTACGGAGTAGATATATGTTGTGTTCAGGAAACCCACTTGATTTCAGGGTACTATTTAGGTGCGCTGGCTAAGGGTGTTCACGTTTATTCAGCGTACTTTAATTCTTCCGCTAGGGGGTTTCCTGGCTGGTAAGCAAATCTTTAGATGCGTCGTGTGACCCTTGCTACATGGATCCGGAAGGGAGACTTTGCGTTTTGGATATTACCATAAAGGAGAAAACATTTCGGCTCGTCGGGGTTTATGCGCCCAATAGCTATTCTGAGCTCGGTTCTTTCTTTCGGCGAATCGAGCAGTTCTTGAATTCTACTACTCGGACGGTCATTCTAGCGGGAGACTGGAACGCGGTCCTGGATCCCGATTTAGATCGTAATCGGCCTAGGGGTACTAACACTGATCGGGATGCTAGGTTATTTCGGGACTTCCTCGATAAGAATAACCTCATCGATAAATACCGGAATGAAAACCCCCGAGATAGGGTATGGACATGGACAGCTAGACGCGGCTCCGATTTGGTACAACTTTCGAGTTATATCGATCGGTTCTTAATTAGGAGAGTCGACGTAGGATTAGTTGAATGTCCAAGTTTTCATAACATAGTTTACTCGGATCATACACTTGTTCGGGTCCGTGTAAACGTAGATAGACCTAAGCCTAGATTAGCTGGGTACTGGAAGCTCAACACTTCGTTGTTCGATGTGAAGGGCTACCAGAAACAACTATTACTAACCTTACAGCGGGAATTGACGGGGGTTGTAATTGGGAATAGGAAGTGGGTTCATTTTAAGAAGGTTATTAGGGCCTTTACTGCCGATTTAAGCAGACGACTCAATCTATCAACTAGGGCAGCTAAAGTGGCACTAGAATCTAGATTAGACCGGGCGGTGGAGGTGGGAGATAGCTCTAGTCTTACTATAATTAAGGCCAAGCTATATTCTTTTGCTATCCAAGAATACCAGGCTTTAGTGATTAGGGCTAGGTTAAAAAAAGTTCCTAAGGAAGCAACAAACATGGCCACTGAACTGCGTGCAGAGGAGCATCGACATGCATCTGATCGACATATCGCTCGTGTCTCATTGCCTGATGGGCGGCTCGTGACCACAAACGAAAGTATTCTGGAGGCTTTTCGTTCTCATTTCCAGGATCTTTTTACTCGGGAACCCGGTTTGTCTTTAGCACAATTCGACCCCTATTTAGCCGACTTTTCTCGTCTTGAGGCGACCGAAGCGGCTAGGTGCGAAGGTTGCATAACAGAGGATGAAGTCCAGGAAGCCTTAAAGCAAGTCAGCCTTAACAGGTCTCCGGGTATAATGGTGTATTTGAGGATATCGCACATTTTTGTTCCCTTGCTGACAGTTTTGTTTAACTCGTGGTTTGGGAACGGGACTATTCCCCAGTACTTGACCATGGGTTTAGTAAAATTGTTACGTAAAAGCAAAAATGGTGGGGATCGGTTAGATAATTGTCGGCCCCTAACAATGCTTAATGCGGAGTTAAAGATTTTGGCCAAAATCTTAGCCAATCGTCTACAACTTGTTTTGCCTGGGCTAATTAGCCCCGAACAGACATGTTTTGTAAAGGGTCGGCCATTCAGGATAAGTTGCACTCGATACGCTTGATCATAGATAAAGTCGACACAAAAGACGCACTGATCAATTTAGAAATTTGGAGGCTGTTTTGTCTGCGGCCGGTTTTGGCCCGCAATTCCGCTCTTGGATTCGCCTCTTGTATGCGAACCCCGGTGTTAGGGTTGAAGTGAATGGTATTAGGTCTGGGGCCTTCAGATTGTCCAGATCTCTTCGTCAGGGGTGCCCTCTTTCACCGATGTTTTATGTGCTTGTTTTGTAACCTTTCCTTAACAGGGTAAGGGTGAATCCGGTCCTGCGTGGAATTACTTTGGCAGGTGCTCGCCGACGACTTGACTGTGCTTGTAACGAGCAATACCGAGATTAGTGTCGTCGACAGAGAAATTAGAATGTATGAAACGGTGAAAGGGGCCAAAATCAACTGCGGGATGTCTGTTGGCTTGCGCATTGGTGCCTGGAAGGGTGTTTCCTTGCAGGGACCCTTTGGTTGGACGGATGGGCCTTGCAAGCAACTCGGCGTCTGGTTTGGTCCTGATCTTCAGCTAGAGAAAAATTGGTCGGAAGTCCTGAAAGCGATAAGGGCAGCAGCTGGTTTGTGGTCCTGCAGGAATCTTTCGTTGAAGTTAAAGGGGACAGCGGAGGTGTGTGCTTCTCACATTTATCCGATCATCCTCCATCGTCTTTCAGTGCTCGACCTCCCGTCGGATACGCTGCTGGAGAGGCAACGGGCTCTGTTCAAGTTTCTGTGGCTTGGAAAGCACCCTATGGTCCGTCGCGAGATTTGTTACCTTCACCCTTTTGAGTGCGGTCTGGGTATGCCGAGCATCGAAATTCGATGCCACACACTTCGGCTGCTTTATCTAGACCGAATGAGTACACAATCTGAGGGAAACGGTGTCTTTTGGAAGGAAGACACTAAGAAAACCTTTCCGGCTTTGAGTAGTGTGCACTTGGATGAGGGGGAGGCACACAGGTTGCCCCGAAACGAGTGCTTCTTCTATCGCGAATGTAGACATGCGTTGAAGTTCCTTTCAAGGGTGACGAAAAGCCTCTCTGACACCCTGCTGTTGTCCCGAAAAGCATTATATCGGGTAATGGTGAGGAGACTGTCCGTGATGATAGGCCTGAAGGGCTCGCTTTGACGAGGGGGGAGCTCCGCTCAATCTGGCCTTGGGCGCCTGGGTTAAGGTGCTTTGACAATGACGAGGCATCGCTGACCTGGCTGACGATTAGAAATGCACTCTGGGTCGGTAAGAGGATTCATTCAGCACGCTTGAGTAATTATCCGACTTGTGTCAGATGCGGCGACGAGGACGAGACCGTAAATCACACCTTCGTTTTTTGCCGCATCGTCGTACCGCTGATTAAGCTTGTTGCAGTCTACATGGTTCGTATTCTTAATGTATCGTCTTTTGACCTGGAAACCATTTATGTATGTAGCAACTGGGCTCCGACAACCGATAGGCAAAAGCGGTTTACGTTTTAAAGCTTACTAGCTATTATGAGAGTTACGATTTGGACGACTAGGTGCAAGACAGTCTACGGAGCTGAGACCTTCACTCCTCTCGGCCTTATTGCGATTTTCAAATATTACCTGAAGGCTCGCATTAGGGTCGAGATGGTGAAACTCTCTTCGGCAGATTTTGGTGAAAGGTGGGTGACTGGAGCGCGACTGTGTAGAGTGGCTGGCGCTAGATTAGAGTGGTATCTGGACGTGCCTTAGGCAGAGAATATTGGGTTCAGGAAACGAACACTGTTTTAATTTTAAGTTAGATGAAGACTTATTTTAAGTTATTTTCTGTTTAATTTTCTGTTGAATTTTAAGTTCAACAATTTAGCTAGTGTATGATTGATTCCATTACATTCCCCCTTTTATTTCGTCCTCATCCCACTCCCCTTTTTATTTTCTGCCCCATGTTAAACTCCCCTTCCCTCCCCAATTAGGTGACTGAGCGCTAGATTTGTCGGAGATGCAGGTCACCCTTCGATATTTTTGAAGGAGGTGTACAGAAATAAAACGTTGGGGCCTGCATCAAACCCTTTTTTTTCGAATTTTCGATTTCGACCGGCAAATCGGCACCTCTGTCACATTTCAATAACGGGGGGGGGGGGCTTTTTACTAACCTAATTTTTTCTCATTTACATTGTATATATCATCATATTTTGTATATATACATTTTTAGTCCCCCCCCCGTTGCATATTTCTCATATAGGTTTTAAGTAGGATTTCATGGTATGAATTCTTATGGTGAGTAGCGATCGATGTATAGTATGAATGCGGTATTTTGGTCAATGAGGGTCATGACTGAAACTAGCTAAGTTTTAAAGTTAGAGATGACCGATCCTTTCCCCTCCCCCTTTGTGGCCTTGTGCCACATTTTGTGTATTTATTTATACGAATAAATATTGAAAAAGGATAGTATTGTAACTGTCTAGTCGAGTTTCCTTACCTTTATACCTTTTATGTTAATACACTTGTTATTTTAACCCAACCTCGACTTGACTTCTTTTTACTGTTGGACTACTTCACAACAGATTGGCGACGATAAATAGAAACGATATCACTGCAGAAAATCACCCAAAGTGATTGATATACAAGGATTCGCAAGTTCTCAACGGAAAACCATCTTCGTCTTTTCCCACAGATATTTGGATTCGCAAGGATTAACAGCAAATGAATCACTACAATAGTTATTAACCCAAAAGGAAAAGAAAAGTTTGACTGCCTTCCTTTTTTTTCTCTTCAAGAAAACGTTTTTCACGATAAGACTTTTTTTCTCTTCAAGCACACTGACTCGTTAAGATAAATGTTATCCGCGTCAACTATTACAGATATTGTGTAAGTTTGTCGTAATTATTAGGACAACATCTGATATTTGAGCAAGATCCGGATTGACTATTTATTAAAATGGTCTACCACAGAATTGTCGGGGGCAAAGAAGGACGAACTGGGACTGAATTTTTTTTTGCTAAGAAATAATATATTTCTTGATTTGTGTGTTGGTTGAGCAAACTAATTATATTAAGCACGTTGTGGGGAAAACTGATTTGTTTTTACAAGTGTAAATTGTGTGGTGCATAATTTGAATTCGTGAATGATGGACACTGAATTCAAAGATTCTCTTTTTCAATTAGTTAAATTCCAAACGTAACAAATAGAACTGTTTTCTACGAAAACTTCTCTCTTCCACAGGAGATATAAGTGTATGAATGTCACTAGAAGAGAGGAAGACAACTACACTACTTATGCAAGTATAGTAAATAAACATTGCGATGATTTTAAATTAGAGGAATTATCATCGGATAATTTTAAATGTTTAATATTCATGCAAGGTCTGGTCTTAAATAAAGACTCCGAAATCAGACGTCGTGTTTTAGATGAACTCGAACGTGAGTCATTTCTAACAATAAATAACTTAGCGGAAGACTGTGAACGTTTTGTTGCTTTGAAACAGGACAGTCGTGACATAGAGGAAAACGGAGTGTCGCACATTAAAAAGATCCATCAGAGGAAAAAATTGACTTCAATGAATAACCAGAGAAAAAACATGGAAAAGATCCACCTGGACCGTGTTGGAAGTGTAGAGATAACCATTGGTACAATGAGTGTCCCTACATATTCAAACAATGTGACAACTGCTACCAGAAAGTACATAAGGCATCACGTTGTAGGAAACAATCTGGTAGAAAGGCAGCCATTAAACTGACAAAAATTGAACCTGAAGAACAAAATATCCGGAAATATGTACAGGTCAAAATGCTTAAAAAAAATAAGACTACAGCTTGATGGTGGGTCTGAAATTTCCATCATTAATGTACAGACATGGAAGAAGCTTGGGAGACCCACTATGATCAAATCACAATAAAACGGCGAGAAGCGTCAGTGGTGAAAAAATAACCTTCGAAGGGGAATTATTGACGAATATTTCTTTCCAGAATAAGACCGAAAAAGCTAACATTTTTGTCATGCGAAAATCGAATACCCTCTTTGGAACTGATCTGATTGAAAAGTTTAGACTATGGGATCTGCCTTAAAGTGTTTTTTTGCCAAAAGGTTGAGGATTCGAATGTGGAGGCAGAAAAAACTCAAGGGGGGATTAAAAGAGAATTTTCCAGACGTATTTTCCGGCGGTTTTGGAAGGTGTACGAAAGCGGCAGCAAAGTTTGAAGTCAAAGTAAATAAACTGCCTGTGTTCAGAAAGAAAAGAAATGTTCCATAGGCCGCTATAGAGAAAATAGACGGTGAATTAGAAAGACTCGAAAACATGGGTGTCATTTCAAAAATTGATCACAGTGAGTGGGCTTCACCTACAGTTTATGTTAAGAAAAAGAGCAAGGAGATTCGGGTTTGTGCCGACTTCCCCACAGGCTGGAACAAGGCATTAAAAGATCACCATTACACTCTTCCGAGCCCTGCAGAAATATTTGCGAAACTGAGTGGAGGAAAATATTTTTCTAAAATCGACCTCAGCAACGCTTATCTTTAAACCCCTGTCGACGAGGAGTGTTCAAAACTGCTATGCATCAATACCCATAAGGGATTATACAAATTTAACCGACTTCTTTTTGCGGTCAAGGTCGTCCCTGCGATTTGTCAACAAATTATGGACATGATGTTAAATGGATGTATTTCGCAGTAGGGTACCTGTACGATGTGTTAATGAACAGCGCTAGCAAAGAACACTACAAGACTCATGTAAACCAAGAATTCAAAAAAATCCAGGATTATGGGTTTACATTCAAAGATGAGAAATGTACTTTTATAATGGAAAAAATAAAATACTTAGGGCAAATCATCGATGGACAAGGAAGAAGTCCAGACCCAGATAGGGCAATGGCGATAAGGAACATGTCTGCTCCAGAAAATATTGCGTCTCTATAAAGCTTCTTAGGGTTGGCGAATTACTACAATGTGTTCGTACCAAACTTAAATGAACTGTTAAGGAAGGACCAAAAATGGGTCTGGACGCAAGAGTGCGAAGAAGCGTTTCAGAAAATTAAAGATATCTGACTTGTTTCTGGCACATTATGTGGGATATTGTAGTTGCAAGCGATGCCAGCAACTATGGCATAGGAGCATGCATATTGCACAAAATGGATGATGGAAAATTAAAACCCATACCCCATACATCCCGGACACTTCCACCAGCCGAAAAAACTACTCTCAAATTGAGAAAGAGGCGCTAAGCATTATATTCGCGGTAAAGAAATGTCATCGTTTCCTGCACGGTAGACAATTTCTGTTACAAACAGACCACAAACCCTTATTAACGATTTTCGGATCGGAAAAGGGACTACCACAAAACACTGCGAATAGACTCCAAAGGTGGGGTACCATTCTTCTGAACTACAATTTTCAAATGGAGTATGTACCATCTAAAGAATTTGGTCATGCAGACGGGTTATCAAGGTTGATAATTAAGCAGACAGAACCATTGGAGGATATGGTGATAGCAGCTATTCAAGCGGAAGCTGAAGTAAAAAAATACGTTCTGTGACACAATAAGAGAACTTCCAGTAACGTTTGATGAGCTTAAGAGTAAGGCAGAGGTGGACGAATTTATCATAAGCACGAAAGAAAAAATCAACAATAACCAACTAGATGAGGGAATTTATTCAATTTGCGACAACGTCCTGTTATATAGCGACGGGGTTGTAATTCCTATGACATCACAGAAAAGAATGCTCAAGGAATTCCATGTAAGACATCCAGGCATATCGAGAATGAAAAGCCTTATGCGCTCTTTCGTTTACTGGACAAACATGGATAAGCATATCGAAGAAAAAGTCAGGGAGTGTAGAGGATGTGCCTTAGCTATAAAAGCTCCTCCGACTCAATTCGGATCGTGGACTAAACCGGACCGACCTTGGTCTAGAATTCACTTAGACTTTGCGAGACCACTGGATGGGTTCTACTATCTCATTGTTGTAGACAGCCTAGCTAAGTGACCGGAAGTAATAAAATGCAAGAACCCCACACCCGAGGCAGCTATCAACTAGATTTGGAGTAGTAGACTGCATTGTTACCGACAATTGTACTCAATTCACGTCTACTGAATTTAAACATCTTTGCGAGGATCATCTCATCGAGCATATAACAATCCCTCCATATCATCCAAGAAGCAATGGACGGCAGAGAGATCCGTTGACACATTCAGGAGAGCTCTGTAAAAAGCTAGTGGATCACTGACGGATAAGTCAATCCAACAGTTTCTGCAAGTTTACAGAGTCACTCCGAATGCAAACATCGAAACGTCGAAGACACCTGCTGAAGTCATGTTCGGACGCATGGTTAGATCGATTTTCCACAAGTTGTTACCAAGCCAGGATAGGGCAAACCTTAAAAAACGATAACGAAAAAACGGTATAAAGTTGTCGAAAAAGTTTTTATAAGATTTACAGAAACAATAGGACTTTCTGGGAGTCCGGCACTGTGGAAAAACAAATAGGCAACAGTGAGGTGACCAGATCGCCCGTAGAGAACATCATGGACACAGTGTTTGATACTTTTCAGGTGCCTATACCAGAGACTGCTCCTGAGATTAGGAGATCAAAAAGAAAACGGAAATCGACTGAGTTGATGATGGTGATTCCCAAACAAAAACGTTATTAATCCCCAGACGGGATATTTTCAAAGGGGGGTGTTACACCGGCCGTTCTAACAGAAGAGAAACTACATCGGTTCTACTATAAATAGTGCGAGTAGACAATCACCAGGGAGAAAAAGGACAGTATTGTAACTGTCTAGCCGTGTGCCAGTCAGTTTCCTTACCTTTGTACCTTTTACGTTAATACACTTGTTATCTTAACCCAACCTCGACTTGACTTCTTCTTTTTAATGTTGGACTACTTCAATATATATATAATATATATAATATATATTAAATTATTAAATTATATAATATTAATTATATTTTGCCTATATACGACGTCGTTTCGAGCTTAAACTCTCATCGGCGTAGGGTGTAATTTCACACGGTCAAAAGTCACGACCCCCTTTACAAAGTAACTTTTGACTTAGCACGCTTCCGCTCTATCGTTTAGGCCATAATAAATTATGATGTGATACAGAGAAAGTAAGTTATATTGATGCCAATTGCAGCGGTCTATAAACATCAAGATAATCTATAGAACTCATCGAACTGGATTTGTAGCTTAAGTGAATGTCTATCTTTTATATCTCCTTACACACGCGCGCACACAAACACACACACACACACACACACACACACCCACACACACACACATATATATATATATATATATATATATATATATATATATATATATCTTAATGTCTATCTTATTTATCTTTTTATTACATTGGAATGTCAGCTTATTTACAAAGATTTTGCAAAAATGTAATACAGTCGCCATAAAAACAATAATTTGCAAACTAATTCTTAACATTTTTCAAAAAAATGAGGTTTGTTTAATACCGTTTTAAGAGATGCTAGACTTGAAGATATATCTACTAAAGAAAAAAAGGGATGGGTGCTAAATTGCAGACTTGTAATACATATATATATATATATATATATATATATATAGGTAATATTATAATAATTATTTTAATTTTTTACTCACATAGCCAAGAGTAAAATTGGTGTATGGATTAGATGCTCTTTGATCACAATAACTTCTATGAAAAATTTCAGCCTAATCAGATAACAAGTTTTTGAGTCATCAACACTTCGGGAATACTTAATACAATTCTAATAGCCGGTAATATAACTTGTTGTGGTATTCGAACAGTGTCGGGCATTACGTCTTCCACTGAGAGTTGAAATTTATTGTGAATATAAATTCACATGCGACTTCAATCAGCATGTATATCCTGGTTAGGGGAGATGAAATACAGCGCCTTGTATTTCCAAATGGTCAACCAGCTTAACCTGGACAGGCTTAATGTCTTTTAACTCCGGTGGTTTAATGGGAATAGGGTGGTCGTCGACGTGATTATGCCATACAATATTAGGACGTAAAGCGTGGAAACGACTTTGGTCCATCCTTACGTTGTCAGAGTCTGAAGTCTCACGACTGACTTATAATTTTGTTTACTATTTATTGAATCCTCTATCACTAAACATGTGATTTGTTCAAACAATTTCACTGCCTACACTAGTATCTAACAACAATAGAGATGGGGTTATGCCTTTTTCAGGGATATTAGGGTCAGTGACTTATTCCCGCACCATCGAAACTTAAATACGACATTCCAACACTACAGTCCGCGCCAGTAACCATTGGACCAGTTACGTGTCGACAGAGGAGGTTGTGTAACACGAATTTGAACTGTTGAAAATTGTTAAAGGAGTGGCGGAAACTTAGAGTGCTTCAAATCAGCTGATAAGTACACCAGAAGACTTCACCTGCGTCACGTATAACGCCTTCAGATGCAAAGTAGTTAATGAATTGAGACTGTTCAATACAAAAAGAAAGATCAAGCACACACTATTGACACAACAACAGTGCTTTCCCCGTCTATCAAACGTGTATATTTAGGTGAGTTATCAGGTGGGCGTTTTCAAAAGTTCTCACATAGCCAGTTCAGTTATTTCTCCAGTTTAGAAGTTTTAAAATATCCTAAAGATAAATAAAAAAGCAGATAGACCAAAACAATACAATAAAATTAAGTCACACATATATTCCATTGTTCACTGTACCATCATTGTGGCGCATATCGATGAGACCTGGTCTAATAATATAAATAATGTACATTGTTTACAAAGCAATAGATTTTTGTCATGTGTATAACTATGATTTTAGATTCACCGGATAAACAGTTACCAAACGTATACCACCGGATTACACTGTTACCAAGCATATGCGAACTACTCGTATTTTAGACTTTAGCTTTTAATGAGAACACTATCATAATCTCGTCGAAGAATTGTTATATTATAGCTATTTTGACCCGTTTTAATGGTTCTTTATCAATATCCTTATTATTTAAACCATTTTAAGATAGACAGTGATGTTAATAATTACAACAGATGTTGTGATCGTTAATTTGAGATATATCTTTAATGTGACCTTTAATACATCATTCTACTGTGTTATTTATTTTTTATTTATTTGTTTAATATTAATTTATAACTGTTGCATAGTAGCCAAACAGTTAAATAGTAATACATTAACCCAAAATCAAATGATGAAAATTATTCTTGACTCTATGAAAAGAATTGTTATGACTAATAGAAGGGAGAGAAGAGAAATGAGAGTACATCCTCTGTCAACCCATTACTTATGTATTTTTCTGTTAATACAATTTCTTGGTAATTAGCTTTCACGCCACAACAGAAATAAACTGTATCTTTTGTATTTCTGAATTAAATATACGCTACTCAACACTAATTTCGGTAGTGAAAGGTGTTTGCCTCTCCAGAACATCTTTGGAAAGTTCAGTTTCTTTCTTTTTTTTTAACAATGTTAAAAATCAAATATTGGAAATTATTTCCCACAGTATTTTATGTATTACTCTGTTGTTGATGCTAATGTTTTCGCGGATAATATCACTAAACAAAACATTTATGGAACCCAGCAAATTTATGTATCGGTAAACTTAAAAAAAAAATAAACGAAAAGCTTACTCTAAATGATGTCTGGGTAATATGCTCGTAATTGAAGTAGAATAATAAAAAAACTAACTAGATTAATGAAGTAAAGTAAGAAATGAGCTTTAAAAAGTATTAGATAGCAATTTTTGTTATTCGGACCCAAATTTTAACCGAGCGAAAATAGTATCTTAGTCGTAATCTGATATTCTCGAATAAAATGAGAAATTTTAGCGTGAAAAATGAAACACAAACGGTCCTTATGCACAAATATACTCTAACCAACAACAGTTCCCCAGTGACTCTGAAGGTGGTAGATCTAGATATAATGATGATAGAGAAAATGGCTGCCTTCTGTAAAAGACTGTATTCGGAGAGTCCGCTTAGATGAAATGTAAGAAAATTTGTATGAAAACAAAATGTAAGCATATTTTCTAATAACGGGCATCAGAAACTGGCCTATGTTCCTGGCGAAACAGATTAGCATATACAACTTTTGGTTTTTAATCTATAATTGCCAATAAAATAGGGGTAATCGACTTTACTTTATTATTAATATACATAATTGTTTTATATATATAGTGATGCACTTATATTATGAGGTAATAAATTGTTCACTTTTTATTTCAGTATTTACTTCAACGGTGCCCAATACATAAGCAGAACTAGTAGTATAAAATATACTAATAGAAAGGGAAGTTACATAGAAACGTTTTTGTTTCACTCATAGAAAGAGTTCGCCAGGTATACTGTGATGATGAACATTATATAAGCTCTTTCATCAGAAAGTAATGTGTACATTCATCGCCAACTTATTAACGCTATTAATTCATGTTGATTACGCATGTTCAAGCGTTTCTGTTCACGTGCTACTTGAGGCCTCGGTACTTCAAATAATTTATAGATTACCTTCATAAAACCTTTCCTACGATAATGTAAGTAGGATGTATACCACTTCTGAAGTATAGTATCTTTTAACAATCGTTTGGGGATATTCTATGATATACATTAGTTTTTGTCCATTCGTTTCTAAATAATGCCTAGTCTCCAGATAGTTTTGTTGAATATTCGGGCCGGGTGTACCGGAAATGTAACCTGACAGGAATAAAACGTATCTGACACAGACACGCACCTGGCAGATTATAAGTGAAAAAATATTGAAAACTCCTTTTGAACTTAACTTTTAAATTCTCATTGCGAACTTAAAACAAGCACGTATATATATTAATACGCTAAGGTGTACGTACGTGTGTCACGATCCTAAAGAAATTCAACAAATAAACTGGACAGAGAGACTTGGAATCGAAACAGTAACATTTTGCTGGAAAGCGCCGACTTTACCACTGGACTAAAGAAATGGAGTTGTTAAATATATCAAAATTAACTTAATTACACCATTAACTGCCCCCCGCTCGCCACTGTTGCTTCAGCGTGGAAGGAGGAGGGCATTGTGGAAGGCGGAGGAGACGCGGAAACGCTTATCACATGGGCCGGTTTCAGGCTTACGATATTTATTTATTATTTATTTTTTTAATATTTAAAATTTCTTCTCATTATTATTATTATTATTATTATTTATATATTAATACGATAGAGTGTGCGTTATTTATTTTGTGTGTAACGATCTGACACACCTATTTAAGATTTGCCCCTGACAACGGGGGGGGGGGGGTGGAGGGTGCAAGTTAGAGGGGAGTCGCGACCGATAGTGACTGCTGAAGAGACAGCTTTTGCCCCGACAACCGAGTAATATAAATAAATATATATACTTCCATCCCGTCACGCAATATTTTGGTGAGTAAAATGTGTGCATATTTCTAGCCACCGGATAATATTATTAACAGTAAATTATACAGATTGATGTAGAAAACATTGTGGAATTTCCACAGGGCCCCGCTAGTATATTATAATACGCTAAGGAATTTCGCGTTCGTAGTACGTTATGAGTAATCTGTCACCCTTTTTTGTCAACATTAAGTTTGAGAACAGTTTCTATTTGAGCCGAGCACCCGTTCATGGATCTTATTTAAAGAATCGTATCCGCGCTTTCCTAACGAATTTCTGAAATTGTTTGACATCCATTTGCTGTCGCTGATATACCGAATGTGTAGCATTTAAAAAATCAATCATAAAGTCACACGAAAAGGTTTACAGAAAAAAGTTGGGGACCGCGGGAAAATTATATTGATAAACGGCATAAGGATTTTAATGAAGAACTAAAAGTTATCCTTTATTGGATGAAAAACGAATAGGGTTTTTTTCAGATGCTTGAAAATTTCAGAGTATGTGACATTTGTCTTGTTTGATAAATTATTACAGCAAACATATCCATATATGAATACGTTGTTGAACGGAAACATTTGAGTAACACCTAAGTGTACGAGGTACCTCTTAGCAGCAGTCGATGAAACCACGTGACATCCAGGCGGAGATTTTCGATCTCTTTTCTGGCAACACTTCAACCAGAGAAGACGTGTCCAGGGTGCAGTCCTTGATAGAGAGTAAGCGCGCACAATGTAGCTAGGTTTAGTGAGACGAGTTATCTATCTATATTTCTGTCTGTCTTTCTCTCTCCACGCGTGCACGGATGAAACTCGTTCTTTTTATTTTTTTTACTTTAGTTGTTTTTCGCTTTATAATAACACTTTTTATAAATTACATCGCCGTCCGAGTGTTTTTTGTTTAACAGACGATCCAGAGGCTGAGTTATCGATGGATGTATAATGGTTTACACACGCTCGGTAAGCGAAAGTGCAGCAGATGATAAGCTATGTAATATAGGCTAAGGTATGTCAAATATCCAGGCAGGTTAGAGATAGTACATATATTGTAAGACCACATGTGTCTCATCGACAATCGTCGCTAACCCCAACGTGTGCCGTAGATTTCTTCTCCTTTATTCTCGTTCTCGTTCTGACCGTATCGTCTATTCCACGGACGATCGCCGAGGGCGCGAGCACTGGGTAACAAGTTTAGAAAAAAACACATAAAGCAGCTCACAAGCAAAAACACAAAATCGGATACATTATATATAGATCAGTCATGCTTTAAGAGTGTGTGCCCTCTTTGTCAGTACTCAATATAGTCAGCTTATCTCGGGTCTGCTAAGGCTCTGCTCCGATCTGATCGTGTTTTCTGTAAGACGCCAACTGTTGTCCACTGGCTTAAACACAAAACTGCCATACACTGTCTTAAAGAAAAAATTATCGCAAAAGTTAAATATTTTTAGTCAAACCTGGAAATCCTATGCCCGGTCTTTTGTCTTCTCGACAACTCCCCAGCTGACTATTTACTCTATCTACGATTGCATTTGTGTGCGTTAATGAGTCATTTCCTATCATTGTACTGGATCTCTGCTCTGGACAGGGGCGCAGTTCATTGCGCGACTCGGTGAATCATTTCCTCGGCTCTGGAGAGGGGCATTCTATAGCATCACAATATTAGCTAGTATATATTTCACTGTATATATTTCACTGTGTAAGATATGGGACTTAAATATATGAAATATTAAACACATAAGGTCAAAAGCGTGAGAACAGAAGTATATATACAGAACAGAGGAAGTCAAGTCATAAGAGAGCGAGAGATTTCTCTTGGCAAAGAATCGACAGTCTATAAAAACGATCAACGCATGTTTTAATATCGGCTAACGACCTTGTAATTTGGTATTTTTATTATAACTCACATTACCCATTGCCCTATTAACTAGGAGCAAAGTCTAGTATGTGTTCTGATACTACACTAAACTTTTCTGTTCCTGGTCAGTGAAGGAGACATTTTCAAGACGAAGACTATTTTAATTTTTGTTCAAATAACAAGGGCGTCTTTTCGGGGAGCTGGATTTTTCCAACATTAAAAACCGCCAATGCGTTTACTCTGCCGCCGTAAATAGGAATACGGAAAATTCTACCCTTAATAATCATTTCTCTCTTTCTCTCACTTTTTATATCAACGTTGGGGTCAGATCTGTTTTACAACTAACTAGCAGTGATGCGTTTAACCAACCTCGTTTTTATCATCCAACTATAATGTAATGACACGTTATGCGGCCCAATAAACCTATTGTCATCTTAATATGATGCTTGTTGAATTATTTATCTTACCTTTTAAAACAAAAAGACTGTGAGAACTTTCATTTTCAGCTCTCCGCGGCCTAAAAGAAATGTGGTCATACGCGAGATTTGCGGAGCCAAAGATTGCCCACAGTACTGGGAGGAAAAGTTGAAAGAAGGGATGTTGTTTATTGTCGGAGTTCAACACATTCATTCAGTATAATTTAATTAAAAACTTCTGTTTATGACACAGATAATCCTAATATGACTTTCGAAGCTGTATATAATACGAATATTCAACTACATTATCGAAGTATATTTTAAAAGAAAACAATCGTTTTTAAATGGACCCAAAATAAGATAATTCCAAGGATGCAACCTTTGTCTAAATTAAAAATTAGCAATAATACAATTTAAATTCATTTGAAAAAGACCAGACATTGAAATGCTAAGACAGAATTAGAACATAATGAAGTTTTGAAAATAGTTAATTCGACATGAGTATTACTTATATGGTTATCAACTGAGTATTCGTATATAGTAATAAACTGATTAATCCACATATAGCCATTAGATTAGTATTCCATATATGGACATGAAAGATATGACATTTGATTATATGCAACCACTACCAAGGAAAATACTATTGAAATATATCTAACCCTAGTCGTGATGGTGGCAAATGCGAAAACTGATGTCTAATTCCCTTTAAGCCGAACTCCCAAGCCGTAGAATTGATCTTGCTTCGTTGCCAAGTACTTCGTCTCATTACTCATTCTGCACGTAGCTCTAACCTCCAACTTCTGATGGTAAATCCCATTTTCTTGTGTTAGGTGGATACGTAAACCATCTATCATATTTGAACTATTTTCATACCGAAAGGGAGAACACACTTTTGTACCTTAAAATTATCTCCCCTTTACAAAACATGATTTATCTGCCCAGGGTTATCTCCCCCTGCATAGATAAGACACACTAACAGACAGAAAAAAAATGGCGGATGAAACCGAAATAAACTTAGCGACAGACAATTAAATTCTCTACATTTATAGTAATATTTTCAGCCGTAAAATTCTCAATAAAACATTTTATATTGTTGATTTCCATAGAATCGTGTTCATCCATTTATCTCTTCATATTTGTGTTGCACCACTCGCAAACCACTTCACTACACCTTGCCTTATTTAAACTTACGCGGAATGTTCTGTTTTTAAGTTTATTTTTACACACCCGTTTCCAATCTCGCTATATATATCCATCATAGTACTCATCATCATAATATGCAACATCTTGTATCAATAGTACGTTGCTGAGATTTTAAATTTCCTTCTTCCACGTATTGTTAAATTGAAGTTTCTCAAGATAAAGCATGAATCCACTTGATGTAGAGAGCTAAAAAAACGAACGATACTTAACGCAAAGACACGAGATTCCTGAACAGCTAATTGATGAAGGCCACTAGACTAACGAGTTAAACGAGCTAAAACAAAAAAAGCAGTGAAGAAAAAAAGCAATTACACATTTAGAACATTATTCTATGTCTTTGCCGACGCAAATATTAAATTAGATTAATTTGAGGCGATCATTTTCAACTAGCTATATTATCATGTACGCTTATTTAATGTACTTCTTCTTTCGTGTGAATCAGATGATTCTGGTGTTGGCATTAGTTTCCCCGATGTTTTTCTAGTTAGAAATCTTTCTGGAAAGACATCGGGTACTTACGGGAAGGACCACAAGAAGGTTGCCAACATCCCTAAGTGAAAGTAGTACTGTGGAACCGACTGGATTCGAACTTGGAACAGCCAGGTCTTCAGTCTGTGTCGTTATCCACTTAACCATTTAATGTACTAACCAATCACCGCTTACAAAGGCCCAGAGCGCAATGGGTTTGTCAGAAAGACAGCGAAACAACTACGTGAAGATTGGTGACAATGGTTGAGACTGGTTCGAATGACATAATTTAAAAGGACGGCTCAACAAGAATTTGTAAACATTAGACTTGAAAACGACCATGCTGTGCTTTCTGCTTTCTCCAAGTTCGATTTGGTGTAATTGCTAAACTCATGGGAATTTCAATTAATGGCTGAAAAATTATATTATTTGGATTATTCGCACTAGTGTTCACATCTTGGATGTTTTTCTAACAACATTTCAGCTGATGTAACTTCCGACCTTCTTTAGGTGCGTCTTGTCGAACTCGGGAATCTTTATGATGAAGTTGGGAATCTATACGGAAATTCGAACTGAATCCTTTATCTAATCCACGGGGGTAGATGTCCATGTTTCGTCAGCTATTTAACCGGGTAGAATTCTTAAACAATAGTTAGTATCACCTGTAGTGAGAATTGTACATTCAACCTCCTTAAGACTATCTCTTAGAATTGATTATTGGTATTATTGCGCCATGTGAGAACTGTAGTTCGAACAATCCAAATGATACAAATTATCAAACCGTATCTAAAAAAACTCTGAACCCAATGGCTGAAACGTTCTAAACTTGTAGCAAACAATATGAAGAAAAAAGGGCGAAACATGGAAATAGTACAAACAACAATAATTCACACTGAAATATCTTCAAATATTTTATGCCATCTTTTCAACATGATTAATGTTTTTGTCTGTTTATTCTGGAATATTTTCCATACAATCTTGTAGTTTTAAATTGGTTGTGCAACTCAAGACTTAAACACCTTTCATTGCATCATAAATCAATTTCATAACACAAACACGAAGATTCTTTTTCTTCTTCCTGTTTGTAATATGAAATTAATTTAAGAAGGACAAAATATAATTAAGAAAACGTGTTGAAATAATGTCCTTTGCTTTCTTTTAAAAAAGTGACTCGACTGCTTTATGCATTTAAGTATTTTTAAAGAATGAATATTTGTGTATTCAGATTTTTAAATATCATTTGCTTTCTTTAATAAAATGCTTTCCCTCAACTCATTCAACAAAATAAAAAAGCATGGCTATTATTGATTAAAAATAATATCATTTGAAAAATCTTTTTTTTAAATGTGATTTTCGTAGACTTTCAGTCGGATATATATATATATATATATATATATATATATATATATATATATGGGGTGAGGTACACGATAAGTCATGAAAATGAAATGCCGTGATAGACAAAATGTGTGAAAAATAAAATAAAATTGTTTCCAAATCTTCACTTTTTCTGAAGACCTTCGTTAATACGAACGAAACCCGTCAAATCTCTTGTTTTTGTTTTTCTCCTGAATTTTAACTTGTTTTCCGTTTGTCTCTTTTTCACACACACACGCATATATATATATATATATATATATATATATATATATATATATATATATGTGTGTGTGTATATATATATATACAAATACACACACATACATATACTTACATATTTACATAAATTAAGACCCGACGTTGCTCGAAATTGAATGATAATTACTATTACTAGCAAATATATGCTTCCTCCGGTCGCATATTTTTGCTAGGCTGCCGCGTCAGAAATGAACGCTCACCAGTCATATTTCTTGGGTGGTTAGACATTCATTTTCTTTGTTTCCGTCCAAGAATATTTTTAGTTAAAAATTAAGAAAAAAAAATTTCGACCCCACCATCATTTTTTTTACCCTCCACCATAAATAGAAATATATTTAGTTAAAAAAAAATGTTTTCCCCTCTCCGATTTGTTTTACACACCCCCATACATATTAATATTCTCAGTAAAAAAAAAGAAAAAACAAGAAATTTTTTACGACCCCCACCCAATTTTTTTATCCTCCCCCATACATAAGAATATTTTTAGTTTAAAAAAAAACGTTACCACCTTCTGAAAAACATTTTTTTACCCTCCCTCATACATAGTTAAGAAAAGAAAAGAAAATTGAGGAGGCGCCTCGGTCATAGCAAAGAACTCATGTTTAAATATGCTATTGAAGGCGCCTACGTCATATCAAAGAACCAGTTTTGTTATTCTTCTAAAATGGTTACCCATTTAGTAGTGGCCGAGATATTTGTTGCTTAACTTCAATTTACAACAAAACACCTTGTCTAACAACGTAATGAAAATAAAGAACGATAATGTGAAAAAAATCATCTCACAATGACGTCACTTCCGGAAGGACCGGAAGGATGAGTCAGCAATTTACTTTTTCCAAAATGGTCACCCATTTACTAATGGCTGGGATATGCCTTGCTTAACTTCAATTTACAACAAAACACCTTGTCTTAACAACGTAATGAAAATAAAGAATGATAATGTGAAACAACAAAACAGATACTACACTACCTCCACCCCTCTCAAAAAAGGAGGAGGAAATGCCTGGGAGGATGGTATCAGGAAAACAGAACAGATACTACACTACCTCCACACCTCTCAAAAAAGGAGGAGGTAATGTCTGGGAGGATGGTATCATGACAACAGAACATATACTACATTACCTCCACACCTCTCAAAAAAGGAGGAGGAAATGCCTGGGAGAATGGTATCAGGAAAACAGAACATATACTACACTACCTCCACACCTTTCAAAAAAGGAGGAGAAATGCCTGGGAGGATGGTATCATGGCAACAGAACATATACTACACTATACTATGCCCCTGAATTGAGCATTTAAAGATAGTACATTAGTCTGAAATAGTATATACTATACTATTTCATAATAAGTATAATAGTCTTAAATAGTATAGTTTTGGCTTCAGACAGACAGACAGACAGATACATAAATTCCATTATTAATAGATGTATTTCAACATGCACATAACACCATATTACTTTATTTGTTTTTACTGCCCTTCTCTCGCTTTGCCCCCTAATATAGTCGAAAGAAGCTAAAATGTAGCAACACTCTCTTAATTACTGGCTTATAAATATGTTTTTAATCTCATTAAAATCGGATATACGTATTTAATGTTTTAAGGGGATACTGTTCCAATATGGAACTTACAGTTATGGCACGTATATATTAGTCACATAGAGGGGAACGTAGAAATTCGGCGCTACTTTCATTATCTTCCCCTGGGAATTTTATACGTAATATATAAATTTCATCAAAATAGTATATATTTGAAGTTTTAAAGCAGAGTTAACTCTATAGCTCCCATAGATTAGGAAGACACTACCATTATTTTGCCATATAAACTTAACATGTGAAATAAACTTTCCGGAATCTCTTCTAGATTCTCTAACTTTTATTTCCATAGGAAACTAACAAACATTACAGACACATACACAGATACATTGAATTATATATATATATATATATATATATATATATATATATATATATATATATATATATATATATATATATATGTATATATATATATACATTTATACCATGCTATATAGTTTTCGTAATATAACATAATGACAATAATAATTACAGTAACATCAATTTAACGCAGATTATTGATAGGGATCACGATACTAACTTATATTGTACAAAAAAACACGTAATTCGTCAGACCTTATAAAGCCAAGAATTTCGAAACATAAACAGACATTTAATTATCTAGGTCTTTCACATTTTACTTCTTTGTATTATCATATATTAAAAATAGAAATATCCCATATACCATAAACTGGTGTGTAGTTAACGTACAAAAGCTCAATCTAACATTACACGGAATGTTTTGTTTTTAATGTTATTTTTACACACCCGCCTAATGCATCATAGTACTCATCATAATTGTTGTGAAGTTGTCCCACAGTAAATAATAAATAAAGGAAGTCAAGTCGAGGGTTGGTTTAACAAGTGTATTAACAAAGTAAGAAAGTAACTAGCTCTTGGTTAGACAGTTACAAGACTGTGCTTTGTCTTCCTGTGTCACTGGTGACTCGCACTATTTATAGTGACAACCGGTGTAGTTTCTCCTGTGTAAGAACGGCCGGTGTAACACCCCCCTTTGAAAATATCCCGTCTGGGGATTAATAACGTTTTTGGTTTTTTTTTCGTTCTTGCTTATGATAAATTCGTCCACCTCTGCCTTATCCTTAATTTCATCAAGCGTTACTGAAAGTTCTCTTATTGTGTCACATAACGTATTTCTTACTTCAGCTTCCGCTTGAATAGCTGCTATCACCATATCCTCCAATGGTTCTGTCTGCTTAGGTATCAACCTTGATAAACCGTCTGCATGACAAAATTTCTTAGATGGTACATACTCCATTTGAAAATTGTAGTTAAGAAGAATGGTATGCCATCTTTGGAGTCTATTCGCAGTGTGTTGTGGTAGTCCCTTTTTCGATCCGAAAATCGTTAATAAGGGTTTGTGGTCTGTTTTTAACAGAAATTGTCTACCGTGCAGGAAACGATGACATTTCTTAACCGCGAATATAATGCTTAGAGCCTCTTTCTCAATTTGAGAGTAGTTTTTTTTTCGGCTGGTAGAAGTGTTCGGGATGCATGGGCTATGGGTTTTAATTTTCCATCATCCATTTTTTGCAATATGCATGTTCCTATACCAAAGTTGCTGGCATCGCTTGCAATTACAATATCACGCTTGGGATTATAATGTGCCAGAAACAAGTCAGACGTTAAGATATCTTTAATTTTCTGAAACGCTTCTTCGCACTCTTGCGTCCAGACCCATTTTTGGTCCTTCCTTAACAGTTCATTTAAGGGTGATCTTAGTTTATGCATGTTTGGTACGAACACATTGTAGTAATTCGCCAACCCTAAGAAGCTTTGTAGAGACGCAATATTTTCTGGAGCAGGCATGTTCCGTATCGCCATTGCCCTATCTGGGCTTGGCCTTCTTCCTTGCTCATCGATGATTTGCCCTAAGTATTTTATTTTTTCCATTATAAAAGTACATTTCTCATCTTTGATTTTAAACCCATAATCCTGGATTTTTTTGAATACTTGGTTTACATGAGTCTTGTATTGTTCTTTGGTAACGCTGTTTATTAACACATCGTCCATGTACCCTACTGCGAAATCCATCCCATTTAACATCATGTCCATAATTTGTTGAAAAATCGCAGGGGCGACCTTTACTCCAAAAGGAAGTCGGTTAAATTTGTATAATCCCTTATGGGTATTGATGCATAGCAGTTTTGAACACTCCTCATCGACAAGGATTTAAAGATAAGCGTCGCTGAGATCGATTTTAGAAAAATATTTTCCTCCACTCAGTTTCGCAAATATTTCTTCAGGGCTTGGAAGAGGGTAATGGTGATCTTTTAAATGCCTTGTTCAAGACTTTGGAAAAGTCGGCACAAACCTTAATCTCCTTGTTCTTTTTCTTAACATAAACTGTAGGTGAAGCCCACTCACTGTGATCAATTTTTGAAATGACAGCCATGTTCTCGAGTCTTTCTAATTCACCGTCTATTTGCTCTATAGCGGCGTATGGATCATTTCTTTTCTTTCTGAACACAGGTAGTTCATTTGTTTTAACTTCAAACTTTGCTACCGCTTTTGTACACCTTCCAAGACCGCGTGAAAATACGTCTGGAAAATTTTCTTTTAATTCCCTCTTGAGTTTTTCTGCCTCCACATTCGAATCCTCAACCTTTTGGCAAAAAAACGCTTAAAGGCAGATCCCATAGGCTAAACTTTTCAATCAGATCAGTTCCAAAAAGGTTATTCGATTTTCGCATAACAAAAATTTTGGCTTTTACGGTCTTATTCTGGAAAGAAATATTCGTCAATAATTACCCTTCGAAGGTTATTATTTCACCACTGACGCTTCTCGCCGTTTTTTGTGATTTGATCATAGTGGGTCTCCCAAGCTTCTTCCATGTCTGTACATTAATGATGGAAATGTCAGACCCACTATCAAGCTGTAGTCTTACTTTTTTTAAGCATTTTGACCTGTACATATTTCCGGATATTTTGTTCTTCAGGTTCAATTTTTGTCAGTTTAATGGCTGTCTTTCTACCAGATTGTTTCCTACAACGTGATGCCTTATGTCCTTTCTGGTGGCAGTTGTCACATTGTTTGAATATGTAGGGACACTCATTGTACCAATGGTTATCTCCACACCTCCAACACGGTCCAGGTGGATCTTTTCCATGTTTTTTTCTCTGGTTATTCATTGAAGCGAATTTTTTCTTCTGATGGATTTTTTTAATGTGCGATACTCCGTTTTCCTCTATGTCACGACTGTCCTGTTTCAACGCAACAAAACGTTCACAGTCTTCCGCTAAGTTTTGTATTGTTAGACATGGCTCATTTTCGAGTTTATTTAAAACACGACGTCTGATTTCAGAGTCTTTATTTAAGACCAGACCTTGCAAGAATATTAGACATTTAAAATTATCCGATGATAATTCCTCTAATTTAAAATCGTCGCAAAGTTTGTTTACTATACTTGCATACGTAATTTAGTCGTCTTCCTCTCTTCTAGTGACATTCATACACTTATATTTCCTGTGGAAAAGAGAAGTTTTTTGTAGAAAACAGTTCTGTTAGTAAAGTAACTGCATCCTGGAAGTTCAACTCACTGGTCTTTTTTGGAAGGATAAAATTCACGAACTTTGTATGCTCGGCAGCTCCCAATTTTCTTAGCAAAAATCTAACGTTTTTAGAGTCTGTCCATGTACTGCAGTCCGATACAAAAATATCCTCATATCTTCTATAGAAGTGAGCAAAAGTGACATCGTCTTCTGGATTATAATTGAAAATTTCGATAGCGCTCCACACAGATTCTCGTTTGCTTTCGTTAACTGTGTTGCCTCCAGAAATTTTCTCTGTTCCTCCTGTGATTTTATCAAGAGTTCTTCGAAGTGTTTCTGCTGTTGTAGCAGTCTTTCTTGGAATCTTTCTTCTCGTGTTGTCGCCAGCTCTTTTTGTTCAGCATGCATTTTTCTTTGGGCTTTTTGCTGTTCCAACAACTCTCTTTTAAATTTCTCCTCAATTTCAACTTGTTTTCTTTGAAGTTCCATTTGTTGTTCAACTTGCTGTCTTTGTAACGCAACATTTTGTTACGTTTGGAATTTAAGTAATTGAAAAAGAGAATCTTTGAATTCAGTGTGCATCATTCACGAATTCAAATTATGCACCACACAATTTTTTTCCCCATAACGTGCTTAATATAATTAGTTTGCTCAGCTAATACACAAAGCAAGAAATATATTATTCCTTAAAAATAAAAATTCAATCCCAGTTCTTTTGTTTGAAAAAACAAAACTAAGAAATTTTTTATTTATTTTTTATTTTATTTTCATATATGTACGTAGTTTTACAAAACCAAGTCCGTCGCTATAAGCCTAATAAGACTAGTTTTATGGGAAATCTTTTAAACCCCTTTTCATTTTGCAAAAATGCGACTTGCTTATTTAACAGTTCTTTGTTAGAAGCACAAATGACTTACGCGAATATATTTTTTCACTGTCCGTCCTTTGCTCTCGACAATTCTGTGGTAGACCGTTTTAATAAATAGTCAATCCGGATTTTGCTCAAATATCAGATGTTGTCCTAATAATAACGACAAACTTACACAATATCTGTAATAGTTGACGCGGATAACATTTATCTTAACGAGTTAG
This sequence comes from Sepiola atlantica, assembly GCA_963556195.1. Taxonomy (NCBI): domain Eukaryota; kingdom Metazoa; phylum Mollusca; class Cephalopoda; order Sepiida; family Sepiolidae; genus Sepiola; species Sepiola atlantica. Next base: position 54,459,714 of record OY744518.1, read on the forward strand.
TGAACTTGAAGAGAAAAAATAAGGTATCAGTGTATTCAATTATTTCAATAATTGAAAATGTCTTTCGCGTTTTCTAGTTTTCGATTTTTGGTAGCAAGTTTTAAGTTTTTGTTTTTTTTTGTTTTTTTTCGCTTAACTACTCAGTAGTTAATTTGCTGTTAATCCTTGCGAATCCAAATATCTGACGAAGATGGGTTTTTTTCCGTGAAGATCTTGTGAATCACTTTGGGTGATTTTTTTGCAGTGAAATCGTTTCGATTCCTCGTCGCCAATCTGTTGTGAAGTTGTCCCACAGTAAATAATAAATAAAGGAAGTCAAGTCGAGGGTTGGTTTAACAAGTGTATTAACAAAGTAAGAAAGTGACTAGCTCTTGGCTAGACAGTTACAAGACTGTGCTTTGTCTTCCTGTGTCTCTGGTGACTCGCACTATTTATAGTGACAACCGGTGTAGTTTCTCCTGTGTAAGAACGACCGGTGTAACACCCGGCTTTGAAAATATCCCCTCTAATATATATTATGCTTAATCTCGTATCAATTCTACGTTGCTGAGTTTATAACTTTACTTTCTCTTCGTATGTTTTGATTGAAGTCTCTCAAGATAAAAATCTTTACGCTTAGAAAAATCGTTATCTATAATTAAACATACTGAAAACCTATGAAACAAAAAGACGAAATTCTATCAAATTGTATGCATCTGAATAGATCTAGACATAACAAATGTATGGGGCCAATAGGTGCATACTTACATTTTTTCTCATACTATATTAACAACATACCCACCAAGTAATTGATAACAATTTATCATCTTAAATTTTATCGTCAGTTTAAATATAGAGTGTTTTCTATATCTCCCACATCTAAGCAGTTTGAATGATAGTAATCTCAGCTTTTATCTATACTATTGGAAAATAATCATTAATATAAGAATAATGTTATCGAATTAGGAACCGATATATTAAATGGGATTATTTATCAATATTAATACTCTGAAAAAAAAAAACGATCTACATTAAAATTCAGCCTACCATATTTATTTACTTCTTATTTTTTCCCTCTTCAGAAAATTTATGTGTGTTGACTGTATTTCGCACGAAGCATGGAGCTTTCAGCCAACTTTTTACGATGCAAGTTCACCTCCCATTTATTATTTATTCTTTTTTCACTAAGCGTAATATTTTTCCTTAACAAACATAAAGCAATTCTTTCAATCATTACCGAACACTTATTTTGTGGTTGGGGGATATTTCAAAATAATAACATTCATAAAATACTGTCTACATTATTCATTTATCTTCCTTTTATATAAATGATGTTTACTAATTACAAAACGATTTTAGGACAAATATTTAAAAATAATATGAATATATCGGGGTCGGAATTATGTTAAAATAATAATATTCATAAGTTACCCTTTCTTCAAGTCCAATTTCTTTATTATGTTGTTCGATGTGGTTTCTTTTTTTATCTATCCGTTGGAGTTTTACAGTGATATCGTGTGATCTGCGTAAAATAAAAGTAGAAATACTTCCGGGAAGCACCGGGTCGGGTCAGCTAGTTTTATACAATATAACACTATCACGGCAGTGACACGTCATAACAAACACACACGAACATATTTTAGTGCACCAACACATCATCTCACACACATATACACACATTGTTAGTGCGACGATTCATCATCGCACGCACACACACACGCACACACACAAATATATATATTGTATTAAGCACTTTGTATTAAGCACTTTTGAAAAATATCGGTTTTGTGTTTATTATATTAATATATTTGAACTTGAATAATTATATACATATATATATATATATATATATATATATATATATATATATACATACGCACATAGATGCACATATTTCCACATTATGCTCATAGATTTGTTAGAGGTGTACCTATTCAGCTAATCTATCACAGTGATCGCAAAGAATCGATATGGCTACTCAGAAAATTGAAGCTTCACATAAAATAGATGATGAGTTATCAAGTAAAGGCTGATATGATCTTATTAGAGAATAATTGCGCTAATAAACAAATTGAAACACTAATTATTTTACTTTTGTTTCACAGGTTGCCGTGCAAGAGTCAAAACTTAAAATTGGGACAATCGTCCTGTCAACCTCAACAATGTTATAACGCCTGAACGCCCGAGGGGTGCATGTATCTTTAATCAATAATTCATATATGAACACGTAAGACCGCTACCATCTATATATTAATCAGGTAAACCTGATAAAACGTGATTTCTTTTAAGCCATTGTTATATCAGTTCTAGTATATAGAAGTAGCACCTGCACTTTTACCAAAAGATTCGAGACGAAATCTGACAGTCGGTACACCAGAATAATAAAAGCTGCTCTTAACATCTCATGGAGGCAGCATTTCACGAGAGAGCAAATCTGCAGACATCTTCCAGACACCTTCCTCTGATCTCAGCCCTGATCACAGAGAGAAGAACCAGATTTGCTGGTCACAACTGTAGAGCTAGAGATGAAATCGTAAGCGGTGCTCTTTTGTGAACGCCAAAACGGGGATGTAGTTTAGTGATCAGACCGCACAAAACCTTCGTCAAGCAACAAGTATCGGAGGACTCACAATGCGCTCATGAAGACCTACCTGGGGTGCTGTTATGCGATAAGACTACGTTCAATATTATGGACATAAGATTGACAGAAGTTTCTAAAACTTGTCAAATTTTAAAATTAGACAAGTTTTAGTAAATAGTATTCCGTGTAGATTCATGATTCACAAGGTGCCAATTTTAAGACCGACGATAAATATAGTCCAATTACAAAATTCACCATGAGTACAAGGTCATTTCCAAAAATCTTACGTTGTCAGGTGTAATATCCTAAAAAAGTTATTAGCGAGCACACGGACAGCCAGACATACATACGTCTCTCCTATTAGTATAACTATTTACTAGTTTTAATGTTATATTATACGTATATTATATATTCGTCTCCTGCAATAATCTATAGATGTTTGAACACAGAACGCGCATATATTTCCTATTATTATTATTATTATTATTATTATTATTATTATTATTATTATTATTATTATTATTATTATTATTATTATTATTTGTACTCACTAGGAGTTCTCACACAGATCATCGTCAACAACCAGTGGTATTTCCTGGAGTCTGAGTGACAACAAGTCTCCCCAGACTCCCAGTGTTCTTCACCTCTTTTCGATAACGATGCGGTATCGCAACAGTCTCTCACCATTGATTTCTCGCTGGTAAGGACAATTGGTCTTCTCTTGGATTTGGGTGGCAACAAGCCTCCCCAAGGTCTCAGCACTCTCTGCATTTTTTCAGTGGAGGTCAGGTTTTTGCTGTCCCTCCTCGGTCTTCTCATCCTCCTCGACCCTCTACAAATATGTTGTCTGGTGTCAGCCTAGGCCGGCACCAGTTAAAAAATAAATAAATGAATAAAATAATATGTCTTTAGATTAATTTAAAAAAAAAATCAATTTTTCTTTTTAATTTTTAATTTTTTTCCTTTCAATTCCTTTTCTTTTTTCTTTTTGTTCTTTTCCTTTTCTCTTCCCTTATTAAAAAAAAAAGAATTTTAAAAATTCTTTTTTATTTTTGGGGGTGGGTGGATGGGGGAGAGGGAGGAGCTTATAGTGTTTCTTGTAATTTCTATTTCTTGGTTCCTTTTTGTGTAGTGATAGCTGAGGCCGGTGTAATTTATTGGGGGGATGGGGTTATAAAGTGCTGTTTCTTGCAGTTTCTGTTCCTTGGCTCTTGTTGTGATGTTCTTCGTGTGGTCTTGTTTTCTCCGTTGTAAATTCATTGTGACTGGTTAGCCTTTGTAGCTTATGTGCGTTAGTTTCCGCATTCGAGGATTTTCCTTAAGATTGCAGCTGTTTTGATCATTGCCGTCCTTTGTATAGTTTCGATAGTCCCTTTGATTCCAATTTCTCCCATTTTTTTCTCCAGGTTTTTGGGAATTGTTCCTAGTGCGCCTACGATTATTGGTATTATACTAACTTTCTTCATGCTCCATATTCCTTTCAGTTCTCTGGCTAGTTCTGTGTATTTACTTCGTTTTTCCGTGTCTTTGATCTTCACTCTGTGGTCAGCTGGAACGGCGAAGTCTACAATTTTACAAGATTTTTCCTTTTTGTCTATTATAATAACATCAGGTCGCCTTGCTTGTATGAGTTTATCTGTTTGTATATCCATATCCCAGAGGATTTTGTGTTTTTCGTTTTCCAGTACTGTTTCTGGTTTATGTTTGTACCATTTGTCTGCATATGCGAAATTCAATTGCTTGCACAGTTCCCTGTGTATTACTTTCCCAACACAATCATGTCTGTTCTTGTATTCTTTTTGAGCAAGTTTGCTACATTCATTTATTATATGATTTACTGTTTCGTCTCTTTGTCCACACAGTCTGCATTTATTGTTTTCCTGGGTTTTATCTATTTTAGCTTTAATGTAGTTTGCCCTAATCGCATTGTTCTGTGCAGCCATCAGTAAAGATTCCGTTTCTCTGTTCAAGTTTCCTTTTCTTAGCTATGTCTAGCTATTTGCGTTGGTTTCTTCTCTTGTGAGTCTTATGAAGCGTCCATGTAGTTGTTTTTCTTCCCATTTTTCTTTTCTTGTCTGTTTGTGTCCAGTTTCGATGCTTCCTGCGTTGTTCGTTGGAACGGTATCTCTTGCTGCGGTGATCAGCCTTTCTGTGTTCTGGTTTATGTATTTCTCCAGCTCTTTTTTATTATTATTATTATCATCATCATTATTATTATTATTATTATTATTATTATCATCATCATTATTATTATTATTATTATTATTATTATTATTATTATTATTATTATTATTACTCACTAAGAGTTATCACACAGGTCATCTTCAGTGATTTCTCACCGACAACAACCAGTGGTGTTCCCTGGAATCTGAGTGACAACAAGATTCTGAAGATATCCAGTACTCGCCACCTCTATATCGCAACAGCCGCTTACCATTGATTGCTCGCTGGTAAGGACCATTGGTCTTCTCTGGGATTTGTGTGAAAATAAGCCCTTTAAGGTTCCAGCACTCTCCGTACTCTTCCAGTGGAGGTCTGGTTTGCGCTGCCCCTCCTCGGTCTTATCATCCTTCTTGGTCCTCTACGAATATTTTGTGTGGTGTCAGCGTAGGACGGCGCCATTTTTGGGGGTGATGGTGTTTCTTGCAATTTCTGTTCATTGAGCTCGTTTTGTGCGGTGTCATCTGAGGCTGGTATAATTTGAAGTGTTGTTTCTTGCAGTTTATTTTCCTTGGTTCGTGATTTGGTGTTCTTTGTGTAGTTTTGTTTTCTTCCTCTTGTAAATTCCATGTGACTTGTTACCCATCGTAGCTTATGCTATGAGCTTTTCTTCATTTCCTTTCTAGCAGTGTACACTTTTCGATTCCAAATTCTATTTGAATGTCTTGGCTGGTGATTATGGTCGTATTTATCAGCTTTTCCATTTCTCTTTATCTTTTTGCAATTAGTTACAGGTCGTCTATGTACATCAGGTGGTTTATTCTTTGTTATTTGTCTGTAAAGTTGTATCCGGCATCTCCTTTTCTGAGTATGTAGTTTATTGGCATCATGCTTATTATAAATAGTAGTACTAATAGAGATCTCCTTTGAAAATGCCTCTGTATTTAAAAAAATCTCAGTGAGGTGTTGTCTTCCAGCTGTCAGTTCTAGTCTTCATGTTCCATTGTTTTCTTAATCAGATTAATAATTCTAAATTCTATCTGGTATCCTGTATATTTTTAAGCATTCAATTATCCATGCTTGCGGTATTCTGTCGTAAGCTTACTTGTAGTCTATCCATTTCACGGATATGTTCTTTTTTCTATTTTGTATCTCTTCCAGGATATTTTGATCTATGTATAGCAAATTATGCGTGCCTCTTTTCCTTTTCCGGCATCCTTTTTGTTTCTCAGGGAGCAGTCCACGATTGTTCAGGAATTGGTAGATTTTTCCTCTCAGTTGTGTCATTAGGATTTTCCACATTGGTAAACAGGTTATTGGTCTGTAGTTGCTTTCTCATGGAGCAGTCCACAATTGTTCAGGGATTGGTAGATTTGTTCTCTCAGTTGTGTCATTAGGATTTTCCACAGATTATTGGTCTGTAGTTGCTTGGGATCGTTCCCTTTTTGGAATCTTTTTCTATATTCGTTGTCATTCATTCGGTCACCCATTCTGGTACGTCTGTTTTCGCATACATCCTCTCAGTTGCTGCGCTAGCCTTTCATGTATGGTCGTGAATTTTTAAAACCAGTATGCATGTATTCCATCGTGGCCTAGTGCTTTTCAGTTTGCCATTTACCTTAGTGTTGTCTTGATCGTGTTTTCATTAATTTCTGTTTCTGTTTCTTATTTAATTTCCTATAATTCATTTTTCATGTTTTTCAGCCACTTGACATTTTTGTTGTGTTTTTTAGGCTTTTACAATATCTTGCCCCAGAAGTATTTTGTCTCTGTCGGGTCCGATTATTCTGTTGTTGTTCGTTCTCCGTTTACGTTTTTGTAAAACTGGCTTTCATTGTTTTCAAAGGTCCTGTTGCGTTTGTGCTATTCCGACTTGTATCTATACAGTCTCAGTCTTCATAATGTTTCATTATTATTATTATTATTATTATTATTATTATTATTATTATTATTATTATTATTATTATTATTATTATTATTATTATTATTATTATCATCATCATCATCATCATCATCATCATCAACATCATCATCATTTTTATTAATAATAATAATAATAATAATAATAATAATAATAATAATAATAATAATAATAATAATAATAATAATAATAATAATAATAATAATAATAATAATAATAATAATAATAATAATAATAATAATAATCACAAGACAGCAGAACCGGGGAAAATACAACCGCACGAGAGAGGCGCAAGCATAGGCTGACGCCACAAAAGTATGGACAGAGGGTCGAGGAGGGAAAGCGCAAACCAGACCTCCACTGGAAGAGCGCGGACAGCTCTGGGACCTTGGGAAGGCTTGTTGCCACTCGGGCCCCAGAGGGGACCAATGGCCCTTATCAGCGGGAAATCGTTGGTAGGTGGCTGTTGCGATTACCGCAAGGTCATCAGCGGTGATGAACGAAAAGAGGTGGAGCATACTGGAGGCCTGAGGAGACTTGTTGTCACTCGGACTCCAGGGAATACCACAGGTTGTCGGCAGTGGGTGACCACTGACGATGACCAGTGTGATAACTCCTAGTGAGTAAATAATAATAATAATATACAGTTGCACTAAAACAGATCGTGAAGGCTCTAGGTAGATGGAAAGTGTGAATCATCCAGACCTCCACTATAAGGGCACTAGAATGCCAAGGAGGATAAATAATACTAAAATTCCAGTGGAATTAGTTATCAGCAAGAATGCATTGGTAAGCGACTGTTACGATAGGCAACAATGTGCCAAAAAGGAGTGAACTGGAAATCTATCCCCTGTTCTTTTTACAGTATCACACGTAAATTAAACCTTGTGTTGCATGACCCCTTGCTTGGGGCCGCGGCGGTACTCATTCGTATACTATTTAGTCCCAGAAAGGGCCGTGGCAGTTCACATTTAATACTCGTCATTTTTAAAACATCATAAATCACATAGTTCATATATTGTTTGCATACCTTTAGATTTCTCCCTCACCGTGTAGAGGGTCGCCGTCTCATGTCGTCTAGTGGATGAACTCTTTCTTTTTTCCTTCCTGCCGTGAACCACGCCGTCCGTTGTCTGCAACAAAAGCTTCCCGACCGACTCACCAAACACTTTAAGTTCAATTCTTTTTATTACAAGTGTTGTTATTCATCGGCCTGGGTCATTCACTACGCCGAGAGAGAGAGAGAGAGAGAGAGAGAGAGAGAGAGAGAGAGGAGGGAGAGAGAGAGATTGCAAATCACTACTTTATCGTAGTTACTTAACAATTATTTTCTTAACCATTCATAGAGGGTGAAAGGATATCTCTCGCTTGTATTTTCTTAGGGAAATATTTCCCTTATCTGTTGTAGTTTACATAATAACAATTACGTCTCATCGGTTTCCCTCAAAAACCCAGACTGCCGAAACTCGCTTCTTACGAAGAACGAGTGACGTCACGGATCCCTCTGTTTCCCACGCAAGGGCCCGTGACGTCATAGCCTCTCGCAAGTGCACACTGACCCTTGATCTGGGGTCTCGTCACACGGTGACCTTGTCACGTCTGTTAGCTCTGACTGTGAGAACAGGCCCTATTCCGCACTCGACTGCACCCGCGCTAATTCGCGCAAGTCAAACCAACGATTTCCAACAGATACGTCCATTCCCATAGGGCCATTATCCAACACTTGGTATGGTGTTTCAAAATGCACCACACCATGAATACCACACATGAGAAAAAAACGAATGATCTAAGTGTTCCCCTGCTTGCTAACGTGGGGGACCCGGTCGGCGTTCTACGAATGTTGGTCTTTCTAATTTCAGTTACGAGGATATAATGTTTTCTTCTTATTATTATTCTTCTATTTCTTCTTCTTCTTCTTCTTCTTCTTCTTCTTCTTTAATGTTAATCATATGATTCTGGTGTTCGCATTAGTTTTCCCAATGTTTTTCTAGTTATAAATCTTTCTGGAAAGACATCGGGTACTTACGGGAAGGACCACGAGAAAGTTGCCAACATCCCTAAGTGAAAGTAGTACTGTGGAACCGACTGGATTCCAACTTGGAACACCCAGGTCTTAAGTCCGTGTCAATATCCACTTAACCACCGTCATAAATCCCGATATAATGGCTAAAAACAGGTCAGTAGAAATAATTAAGGGAGCGAATTAAAACAAAGCAATAAATGATCACAATGTAAAACAAGCTAGTCATAGATTTGAAGAGAATACCGGAGAACAAGAAAACAACTTGAAACCGAATTAAACACTAGAAACGTAATAAAAAGAATACTAACCTGTGCAGTATCCCTAGTAAGATACTTTAGGTCCTCATAGACTGAACAAAAAGAGGGCTCATGCACCTGAACTAAAGCGTTGTTTTTACTAGCAAGTCAGCGCTCAGCCAGCCCCTCCTCAAAGCCACTTGATGACAAGGATTAATGATTTATGCCAGGTGAATGGTGAGATTTAAGACGATAGTTTAATCGGGGCAGAATTTCATTACTTAAGTGGAGTATTTGTTAACATTGGACTTGAAAACGCCTATGCTGTAGTCAGATGGGAAGCATATCCGTGGTATTGTCTTAAGAAACTACTACCACTGCATAATGTACTGCACCCAAATGATGATACTGACCGAATCTATGTCAAAATAAGACAAACGACTGGTAAGTATAGCAAATAGCGTGGATGATGTGGTAAAACAGCGAGAAAAATACATAACCCAAACTAAAGAGGCTGATGCTCGCAGGAAAAAGAACCGCTAAAATGAACCATATAACACTAGTGCAACTGAAAACAAGAAAAAAATGAAAAGAGTAACAGCTACATGGACAAAGAAAAGACGCGGAAAATCAGATAACCATATCTATGAAAAGGACACTTGAAAAACGAAACTGAATTGCTACCGTTAGCCAAACAAAACAATGCGGTCAAATCAAACTATGTGAAAGCCAAGATCGACAAGAGCTAAGAAATGTGGACTCGGCGCACAAAGAAAGGAACCAACAAATCACATAATACATGAATGCAACAGACTTACAAAAGAAAAATACAAAAACACACGATTGCTTCGGGAAGCCAGTTTATTGAGAACTATGCAAACGGCTGCTATTTGAACATGCACACACATAGTTCACAAACAGAAGATAGTAGTGAAAACTGAAAATCATCACATTATTTGGGACATTGAAGTACAGACAGATAGACCCATTCAAGCAAATAGACCGGACGTGATGCCAATCATCAAAAAGAAGAAAAACTGCCAAAGTGTACATTTAGCCGCCTCAGCAAATAATAAGACTAATGTGGCAGAAAAACTAAGGAAGTATGTGAAATTTGGCAGAGAGCTAAAACGTATATAGCACATGAACAAATTTACTGTAGTACCAATAATTGTATGAGTACTAGGAACAGACCCGAAAAAAAAACAGGGAGAATTAGAATCAAGGAAATGATAGACACCACCCAACGCACGGTACTGATGAAAACAGCTTAGATATTAAAGAAAATCCTCGAGTGCGGAAGAGCTAAAACGTATATAGCACATGAACAAATTTACTGTAGTACCAATAATTGTATGAGTACTAGGAACAGACCCGAAAAAAAAACAGGGAGAATTAGAATCAAGGAAATGATAGACACCACCCAACGCACGGTACTGATGAAAACAGCTTAGATATTAAAGAAAATCCTCGAGTGCGGAACTAACTAATAATCAGGTAACGCCGACCAACCACAGATAAGTTTTTTATACTGGTGCTTGACCACTTGCCAAGGCAAAAAGCAACCGGAGGATAAAGTTTAGTAAGATTTTCAATTTGATGAGGGAACAGTATTATAAAATAATTTAAACTTATAATTAAATTATAGGACGACATGACAGATATTTGTGGACAATAGATCTAAAAACGACCATGTTGCAGTTTGTAGGGACACATTCCCGTTTAAAAAGAAATAGGCAAACATATTTAAACAATACATTACACAAATCCAAAGGAATTAAATATACAAAAATTTCATAATCTGATACTCCCTTCCTCTCAAGAGTAATGATGACACCAACCGCAGCTGCGGTTGGTACCACAGAAAATAATCGTCAGTAATTAAGAAGAATGGAAAGAACGAGGAAGGAGAACACCATTAGAATGTCGCGAAGAGTACTGGCATCTTGTGAAGGCGTATTGCCACTCAGATTCCAAAGAACGCCAATAGACTTTATCAGCGGGAAATGAATGGTAAACTGATGTTGCGATAAAGCAAAGTGATTTGCAACGGTTATTTAAAAAGGCGGAGAGTGCGAGAAATCTGGGGTGACTTTTTGTCACTCAGACTCCAGGACACACACCAGTGATACATTTAGGATAATGACTAGTGTGAACACACCTCGTGAGTAAATAATAATAATAATAATAATAATAATAATAATAATTTTTTTTTTTTTTTTTTTTTTTTTGTGTGGTAGTGCACAATATCACTCATTAAAATTAATGAGACAACCACTATCCCTGTGACAGGACCACAGGCAAAATAAGCCTGGGCCTGGTGTGGCCACACACACCAAAAATATGAATAATGCACAATAATATCAATACAAGCCGTGGGACTCAGGAGAAAGACCTGAGTGTCATGATGGGCAGGTGCTCCCTCGTTAGCCAACATGGGGGACCCGGTCCGCATCCTGCGAATGTTGGCCCTTCTCATTTCAGAAACAAGACAACGGACAAGAACCAGGTAAGTAACCTCTCTTATTCCAGGTATGACAAGGACACAGACCAGAGACAAGAAAACCAGAGCGAAAACAGCAAACTGAAAAGATATAGAAAGAAATGGACCATGAAAGAGAACAGACTGGTGATGGAGTGCTATTATGAAAGCCGCTACCCTACAGAAAGAGGCTACCGAAAACGAATGAAACATCTCTGGGACATTGCTAGTGACTACCATACAACGGAACAAAGGATAGCAGATCAAGCAAGACAGATCCTCAAGCGTGGATGGTTCTCGGAGATGGAACTGACGGAAATCAGACAGAAGGTTAATGCCGAAACGGAGCAAGTAGCACCACCGAAGGAGAAACCACAGGAAGAGGACGGGCAAAACATACACACTGAAACTGAAGAGATTGAAGACTACGGAATAACAGAACCAGGTGAGATAGAAGACTGCGGAACCACAGAACCTGCTGAGATAGAACTCAACGAAAAAGAAGCAAGTGAAGTGGAGAACATTAGACGATACATGTTAGAAAACAAAACAAAACTCCCATCTCTCAGGAATGAAGTAGCGAAGAAGTTACAAGCAGAAACAGAAAGAGTAAACAGACTCCTCACACACATCCCAACAGAAACTATTACAGACCTAAACAACCTGATATATGCTGGGGCAAAATCGGTAAGTATGAAACTAAGAAACGAAGACAATGGACAAAAGAGAGGACCGACAAAACCTGGATGGGAAATCAGACTGGAAACCCAGATCACCAAACTTCGGAAAGAAGCTAAAACCGTGAACAGAAGGAAGGAGGACATGAAACGATTAAGAAGCAAAAATCAGAAACGCAAGGAAAAACTAAATGAGAAACATGAAGAAATTAAACAAAGGATAGCAGCAATAGAAGGAAGACTGAGACGATACAGGTACAAATCAGAACAGAGCAAACAGAACAGGACCTTTGAAAACAATGAAATCCAGTTCTACAAAAACGTAAATGGAGAAAAAACAACAACAGAGTTACCGAACCCAACAGAAACAAAACAATTCTGGAGCAAGATATGGGAAGTACCAAAAAAGCACAACAAGAATGCCCAATGGTTGAAAAACATGAGAGATGAACTGCAGTAAATCGAAGAAGGAACCGAAACACAAATCAACAAAGAAACGATCAAGAAAACCCTAAAAAAAATGTCAAACTGGAGAGCACCAGGCCACGATGGAATACATGCATACTGGTTTAAAAAATTCACGACCCTGCATGAAAGAATAGCGCAGAAACTGAGCGGATGTATCCATAAAACAGACGTACCAGAATGGATGACGGAAGGAAGAACAACACTAATACAAAAAGACCCCAAAAAGGGAACGACCCCCGGCAACTACAGACCGATAACATGTCTACCAATAATGTGGAAAATTCTCACAGCACAACTGAGAGAACAAATCTACCAATCCCTGGACAATCGTGGACTGCTCCCCGAGGAACAAAAAGGATGCCGGAAAGGACAAAGAGGGGCACATGATCTACTATACATTGATCAAAAGACCCTGAAGGAGGTGAAGAGAAGACAAAAGAACATAACCATGGCATGGATTGACTACAAGAAAGCCTACGACAGAATCCCCCAAACATGGATAATTGAATGCTTAAAGATATACAAGATACCAGACAGGATTATTAATCTCATCCAGAAAGCAATGGAAACATGGAGACTAAAACTGACAGCCGGAGGACAATACCTGTCTGAGATAAAAATACAGAGAGGCATTTTTCAAGGAGACTCCCTATCACCACTACTGTTTATAATAGCCATGATGCCACTCAACTACATACTCAGAAAGTGTGATGCCGGATACAGGTTTACGGATACAGAACAAAGAATAAACCACCTGATGTACATGGATGACCTTAAACTGTTTGCAAAAAACAAAAAAGAACTGGAAAAGCTGATAAACACAACCAGGATATTCAGCAAGGATATCCAAATGGAGTTTGGAATAGAAAAATGTGCACTGCTAGAGATCAAAAAAGGAAAACTGGAGACGACAGAAGGTATAGAACTCCCCAACCAAGAGGAGATGAGGGCGCTAGGAGAACATGTAGCTACAAATACCTGGGAGTTCTGGAAGCAGACACAATCAAATATACAGAAATGAAAGAGAAGATTGGAAAAGAATATCTACGAAGAACAAGGAAACTCTTAGAAACTAAACTATATAGCAGAAACCTAGTAAAAGGGATAAACACATGGGCTGTATCACTAATAAGATACTCTGGACCATTCATAGGCTGGACCAAAGAAGAACTCAGGCACCTTGACCAAAGAACAAGAAAACTAATGACTATGCACAATGCTTTGCACCCAAAAGACGACACGGACAGACTCTACGTGAAAAGAAATGAAGGAGATAGAGGACTGGTAAGTATAGAAGACTGTGTGGAAGACACCAAAAAAGAGCTGGAGAAATATGTAACCCAGAACACGGAAAGACTGATCACCACAGCAAGAGACACCAGCCCAACAAAGAACCCCGGAAGTTCTGAACCCAGAAACAAAAAGACAAGAAAGGAAAAGTGGGAAGAAAAACAACTACATGGACGCTTTACAAGACTCACAAGCGATGAAGCCAATGAAAACAGCTGGGCATGGCTAAGAAAAGGACACCTGAACAGAGAAACGGAATCTCTGCTGACGGCCACACAGAACAATGCGATTAGGACAAACTTTATTAAAGCAAAGATAGATAAAACCCAGGAAAACAGCAAATGCCGACTGTGTGGACAAAGAGAAGAAACGATAAATCATATAATAAGTGAATGCAGCAAGCTAGCACAAAGGGAATACAAGAACAGACATGACAGCATGGGGAAAGAAGTACACCGGGAAATGTGCAAACAACTGAATTTCGAATATGCAAAAAAACGGTACACACACAAACCAGAAACTGTACTAGAAAACGATAAACACAAAATCATATGGGATATGAATGTACAAACAGACAAACCCATAACAGCAAGGAGACCGGATATGATAATAATCAACAAGAAAGAAAAATCCTGCAAAATCGTGGACTTTGCCGTTCCAGCAGACCACAGAGTGAAGATCAAAGAGACGGAAAAGAGAAGCAAATATACTGAACTTGCCAGAGAATTGAAAGGAATATGGAACATGAAGAAAGTCAGTATAACACCAATAATCATAGGAGCACTAGGAACAGTCCCCAAAAACATGGAGAAAAGACTGGGAGAAATAGGAATTAAAGGGATAACTGAGACCATACAAAGGACAGTAATGATCAAAACAGCTACAATCCTGAGAAATGTCCTCGAATGCGGAAACCAACCCACATAAGCAACGAATGGAGAACAAACACATGGAAGCACAAGACAGCAGAACCGGGGAAAATACAACCGCACGAGAGAGGCGCAAGCATAGGCTGACGCCACAAAATTATGGACAGAGGGTCGAGGAGGGAAAGCGCAAACCAGACCTCCACTGGAAGAGCGCAGACAGCTCTGGGACCTTGGGAAGGCTTGTTGCCACTCGGGCCCCAGAGGGGACCAATGGCCCTTATCAGCGGGAAATCGTTGGTAGGTAGCTGTTGCGATTACCGCAAGGTCATCAACGGTGATGAACGAAAAGAGGTGGAGCATACTGGAGGCCTGAGGAGACTTGTTGTCACTCGGACTCCAGGGAATACCACAGGTTGTCGGCAGTGGGTGACCACTGACGATGACCAGTGTGATAACTCCTAGTGAGTAAATAATTATAATAATAATTATTATTATTATTATTATTATTATTATTATTATTATTATTATTATTATTATTATTATTATTATTATTATTTGTACTCACTAGGAGTTCTCACACAGATCATCGTCAGTGATTGCTCACCGACAACAACCAGTGGTATTTCCTGGAGTCTGAGTGACAACAAGTCTCCCCAGACTTCCAGTGTTCTTCACCTCTTTTCGATAACAATGCGGTATCGCAACAGTCTCTTACCATTGATTTCTCGCCGGTAAGGACAATTGGTCTTCTCTTGGATTTGGGTGGCAACAAGCCTCCCCAAGATATCAGCACTCTCTGCACTTTTGCAGTAGAGGTCTGGTTAGTGCTGTCCCTCCTCGGTCTTCTCATCCTCCTCGACCCTCTACAAATATGTTGTCTGGTGTCAGCCTAGGCCGGCACCAGTTAAAAAAAAATAAATGAATAAAATAATATTTCTTCAAAAAAAAAAAATTTTTTTCTTTTTTGTAAATTTTAAAATTTTTTTCCTTCAATTCATTTTTTTTTTTTTTTGCCTATCCTTTTCTCTTCCCTTATGGTAAAAAAAAAGAATTTTTAAAATTCTTTTTAATTTTTGGGGGGTGGGTGGGTGAGGGAGTGGGAGGAGCTTATACTGTTTCTTGTAATTTCTGTTTCTTGGTTCCTTTTTGAGTAGTGATAGCTGAGGCCGGTGTAATTTATTGGGGGGGGGGGAGATTATGAAGTGCTGTTTCTTGCAGTTTCTGTTCCTTGGCTCCTTTTGTGGTGTTCTTCGTGTGGTCTTGTTTTCTCCGTTGTAAATTCATTGTGACTGGTTAGCCTTTGTATGTGTGTTAGTTTCCGCATTCGAGGATTTTCCTTAAGATTGCAGCTGTTTTGATCATTGCCGTCCTTTGTATGGTTTCGATAGTCCCTTTGATTCCAATTTCTCCAAATCTGTTCTCCATGTTTTTTTGGGATTGTTCCTAGTGCTCCTACGATTATTGGTATCATACTAACTTTCTTCATGCTCCATATTCTTTTCAGTTCTCTGGCTTGTTCTGTGTATTTACTTCGTTTTTCCGTGTCTTTGATCTTCACTCTGTTATTTGCTGGAACGGCGAAGTCTACGATTTTACAAGATTTTTCATTTTTGTCTATTGTAATAACATCAGGTCTCCTTGCTTGTATGAGTTTATCTGTTTGTATATCCATATCACAGAGGATTTTGTGTTTTTCGTTTTCCAGTACTGTTTTTGGTTTATGTTTGTACCATTTGTCTGCATATTCGAAATTCAATTGCTTGCACAGTTCCCTGTGTATTACTTTCCCAACACAATCATCTCTGTTCTTGTATTCTTTTTGAGCAAGTTTGCTAATTCACTTATTATATGATTTACTGTTTCGTCTCTTTGTCCACACAGTCTGCATTTATTGTTTTCCTGGATTATTATTATTATTATTATTATTATTATTATTATTATTATTATTATTATTATTATTATTATTATTATTATTATTATTATTATTATTATTATTATTATTATTAAGTCGTTGGATATGGAAACAAAACACATACACAACAAATGCTGGCATGCCACAGATACATGGAAAGGTGTGAAGGAGGAAGGGGAAAACAGAAAAAAAACATACGGTGGCACCAGCTTCGGGTGATACACCGCAAAATTGTTTGTGAAAGACTGAGGAAGGAGACCACCAACCAGACCTCCACTGGAAGGGTGAGAGATTACTGGAACCTTGGGGGGACTTATTCTACAAAAAAGACCAACGGGCGTTGCTAGCGTGAAATCGATGGTAAATGTAATGGTTATCGAAATAGGTGGAGAATACGGGGAATCTGAGGAGACTTGAGGTCACTCGAATTCTCGGGGAACACTACTGGGGAGCAACCACTGAGAATGACTTGTGCGGAAACACACAATGAGTGCAATAATAATATACTGCTATAATAGGCATTGTATTAGTATATACATGTCTGCTTTTGTTGGTAACATGGAACATATTCCACCATGATGGATGGAATGAAATAAATAAAGAAGGAGAACGAAACGTGTCACGTTTTTTCCGCGCTGACAGTAAATTCTATTTATTGCATGTTTTTATTCACATGTCGTGAATTAAATTTTGCTATCAGTGTTGAAAAAAAATGTGCATTTTCATTTTTATCCAGCGAAGATGTTGAATCTTCCTTCTTTTTACTACCTTCTGAATTTACCATTTAGTTTCAATTTTGCATTTTGGTGAGATAATATGCTTGGGTTTGTAAAGTAATTCACCTTAATTTTTGACGTTTGTTTTACCATTTTCTGGGCTTATATATCTTTCTTTCCCCTCTCTCTCTCACTCCACACACACACACACACACACACACACACACACACACACACACACACCCACATATACATATATATAATATATTTATGAAATAAACACATAGAAGTCACAGCATAGATGGAACAAATAGAACGAAAAAAAATGAAAACATTCTTTCCACGTTATAAACGCACAATATTTTTTTTCTCAATTTTATTATCTTTTTGTTTTTGCTGGGGATGAAGAAAATTCACACGTTATTTCAGAGTTTTCAACCGAGATATCTATTAAAGATTATAACCGTCCCTTTAAAAGCGCAATTGTTTGTATCTCTCTTGCACTTGGTTAACTTGGTATATTCGCCAGGTCGTTTTAAAGATTTTTTTCATGATCCCGGTTGTTCATATGGTTACTTGAATGGTGGAGATCTTCCCTAAGATTCCAGTTTCTTTTCATGTCGTACATAACATCTTGGTATTTAGTTATCTTCTCCCTGTCAACTCTGCTGAGGCCAGCATATTAGGAAAACTGACTTCAACTAGGGTGTTTACTTTCTCCCCCCCCCTCTCTCTCTCTCTATATATATATATATATATATATATATATATATATATATATATATAGAGAGAGAGAGAGAGAGAGAGAGATGCGAAAAGTTTAAAGTGTGATTAGAATCTAACATGTGGTAAAAATGGCATTTCGTACTTTGCATAATGCTTTTCAGGAAGAGAATATTCCCTCTTATTGTATTTTTGTTGTTGTGTCGCTTTTTCATACCTGTACTCTGACAAATGCTTTTATCCCCTTTTGTGTCAATTTGTATATCCGTCTCAACTGATTTCTACACTGTCTGAAGTGGTTTGTATTTTCTATACCTTTTCTTCCTATTTAATTTGCTGTACTATCGTCTTGATGCTAAATGTTAGCTTCTAGGTTGCTGTCTATACTCTGTGATGATAAAAAGACTCAATATCAATAAAAAATCATATTGTCTCAGAACCGATCGTACACAAACTGTTGTTTATGTTGAATTCTTGAAACGTACATAAATGATTATGTCGTAATTACATTTACCTACGTTATATCTATCTATCTATCTATCTATCTATCTATCTATCTATATATATATATATATATATATATATCTATATATCTATATATCTATATATATATATATATATATATATATATATATATAGTCTTGGAAGTTTCTCAACCATTAAAACTATATTTAAAAAAAAAAACGAAAAAACCTTAAGTCCCAAGTCGTTCAGTGGAAAATCACTCATGTAAGTAAATTTAACTTTTTCAGTTATTATATTAGTTTGCTTCTAACATTATTTAAGGGATCATCAGTTGTTTACCATGAAAAACTGTTTCGGGAATTTAAAAAGCAAGACAGTATTTAATTTCATGGCTTCCCAGCAGTGTTGATCAGCCCCACTTCTCTTAAAAGACAAAAACATAAACGTTCCGTATACTAAACCTAAGTTTTGTTCCGTATAAATGTTTTGCTAACTCATATTAGTTATTAAAAAAAGAAAAAAAGTCCTCCTTACCTGTGTTGTTTGTCTGTCTAATAAAATGTATCCGTTACTTACAAAAATGTTGCTGCATTTTAAAGTGTGTAGACGAATCCATTAACATTTTTTTTTACATTATATATATATATATATATATATACATATATATACTTTTAGTCCTTTTTTCTCCACCACCTCCTCCTCCTCCTTTGTTCAATTCCTTGACATCAATTTCAAATAAATATTAATCCTCCTTGTCAACTAACAGCGTTCATAAGCTTAACTGCCGATTTCTCTCTTTCTTCTTCTTATTTAACTCACAGCGCCTCCAACTGGCGTTCATAAGCCAACTGTCCATCCTTTCTCTCTTTCTTCTTTTTTTTAAACTCACAGCATTTCCAATCGGCGTTATAAGCTAACTGTATATATGTATATATGTGTCTATATGTGTGTGCGATAATATAAGGCAACAACTTTTATATATAGTTCAGTTCGATACTCATGAGAATCGATTTCAAACGCGAAATGAGGTTCACCATTTAAACAGTTATTTCATAAAGAGATTCTGTATGTATGTCCGTCAGTCACAATTTTTTAAAACGTAATAAACACATTGTGTAATCTGTTCTATTTCGAAATATCAGAGATCTTAACTACTTTTAGTAATTGAGAATATTATATGCCCTATGAATAAAGCTGATGCCATGACAGGAAATTGAAATCGAAACGTTGAGATCTTCAGTCTAAGGTTCTACCAACTGTACTATTTAAACATTCTTATAAATGGATCTTAAAACAATACCATAACAAAATAATGATAGGTTTTGCATTACGTCATAGATTTATGATTTACGTCATGTTTCAAAGCATAACTATATATATATATATATATATATATATATATATATATATTACGTAATTGTTTCGTCCACAGTAAAAAGATTAATGTTGCTAAGAGGCTGAGAGCAGATACTACATTTTGATTTTGACAAAAACGCTAAGGAACTATGAAACAATAATTTGAAATGAATGAAAAAAACTGATTCTGTGGATATATATATATATATATATATATATATATATATATATATATATATATATATATATATATGCCTATATATAAACGGAAGTCACCTAAATTTACAGAGATAAAAGTATTATGTAACAAAGAAAATGAAAATAATAAAGTAAGATGACTAAAAACTCGAAGAAAAAAGGAAATAACTGAGCGAAACAACAAAGGACGGCAAGTGAAAGTATATTTACATTAATGATTACAGCTAATGATGAATTATTAGAAATACAAATAGATAAAAAGACAAGATACACATATGTTACCATTTGGATACAACAAAATTATAGTTCCCTGTGAATATATATATATATATATATATATATATATATATATATATATATATATATATATATACATATGTCGTGTGTATTTAACCAGCATATATATATATATATATACATATATATAATGTTGATAATGAGTACTGATTGTACTGAAGCTAGAGCGATAGCGCTTGATATATCAAACATCTTTGACAAGGTCTGTCATGAAGATCTGTCATGAAGGGCTTCTCCTAAATTTGCACTCATATGGTTATAATGGACAAATATTTAATATAATTAAATCTTTCCTAACAAGAAAAATGATCCAGGTTGTCTTCGATGACCGTTCATCTAAGCAACATGACATAAATGCTGGTGTACCCCACGGATACATCCTTGGACATCCACTGTTTCTGATTTTCATAAATGACCTCCCTGATGTAATTGAGACTGAGATAGAGATATTTGCTGACGACACCATGCTCTACTCTCGTCATGTGGGCAAAACCGACGCGCACATATCTGAGGTAATGGCTGAATCCTTAGAAAATGACCTCCAGTCTGTAGTGGATAGGGGTAAAAAATGGATGTTTACTTTTAATGCCGCAAAGACAAAGCTAATTACTTTCAATAACTACAAGAAACCTCTTCAACCACCGATTGTCATGGCAAATAACACCCTGCATGAGAGATCATCATTCAAACTCCTCGACCTAACGTTCACAGAAAACAGAATTGAAAACATTTCCAGGGAGAATGAAAAAAACGTAAGCTCCATCTACTGTGCCAGTAAACATCTCACACCTGACATTATCCTATATCTCTACAAAGCCACCATCTGCCCATGCATGAAGTATTCTTGCCACGTCTGGGCTGGGGTATCATCCACTAGTCTCTCCCTCTTAGACAAGGTAAAAAAATGTCGCCAACTTAAAAGGTCATTCACTATCCACCAAGAATCATCCCCTGTCCCATCGCCGCAATGTTGCTTCTTTGTGCTTGTTTTACAAGTACTTCAATGGATTGTGGTTAGATGAACTTGCTGCTCTAGTGCCCCTCACGACGTAAATTCACTAGACCAACCCGACAATCTGCCAAATCCTATCCATTCACTGTGGAGGTCCCCAGATGCCGAAGAGCTTTCTACTACAAAAGCTTATATCCACGTGCTGCTGGACTCTAGAACTTTCACCCTGATCCCTGTTTTCTGAGGGTACTGACATGCAGAAATGTAAAACTAATGTAAACAGACATCGCGCTGCACAGCTTCCAATTATATTGCCCCCACAAAATAATCTTCACCCTTTTTCTCAGTATTTCCTTACGTCTACAATGGCGTCCTGCCTTGTTTGGGGTGAACTACGTTAAAATAAAAATTAAAACAAAATTTAGGCTCTGCTCGCCTTGTCTTTAATGGTTTTTGTTGCGTTTTTCTTTGTTTTATAAGATTAGCACTGAATATGGGCACACCAATAAATAAGGCATATGAGCTTTTTATAAATATCTTGTTGTTATCTTAAATAATTGTATGCTGAATAAAAAATAGTTTTATGAAATGACGTGAATCTGTCCACATAATATTGATATTGTATAACAATAAAATTACATAAAACATATTGAAAATTTATATATATATATATATATATATATATATATATATATATATATATATATATATATGTGTGTGTGTGCGTGTGTGTGTGTGCGTGTGTTGGCATGGGGACACAGTTTTATACCAGAGTGGTTTTAATGTGAAGGCCTCCGAAAAATATTAAAAATATTAAAAGAAACCAGTCACACTAGGTAAAATTATTTCCCTGAACAGAACAGTTTTTCATCAATTTTATTTTTCCTTACGATGAGTAAAATCAAGATATAGTGATAGTAAATTTTATGTCTAGAATTCTAATTCCAATTCTGATCAATATCCATTACATGATTAGCTCATAAAAATTGTTTATAATTTAAGGCTTGAACTTAATTTGTCATAAACAAATCAAAATTCAGTAAATCTTTGTTAATTGGTTTATAAAGACTATAGATCAAATTCAATGCAAATCTAAAATATTTGAATTTTCAAAGGAGAAATGTTGCCTATCTTAAACCCTTTTAAAATACCCCAAGGAAACTGAAAATAGGTTAATATATATTAATTGATATCTAATACCCTTCATTGAAACACGTTCCTTTGTTTAATCAAATGTTCTCAGTATACACGCGCGCCCGGTGCTGTCAGCATCATCATCGTAGTGGGCTGCATTTCGTCATCACCATGATCATCGTCTAGTGCGCTGCATTTCGCCGTCATCATCGTCGTAACGTGTCTGAAAACAGGTACTTTTTTTCATGCACAGAGAAGAGGGCGCAAGCGACAGAGAGTTAGTGGTTGTTTATTTTGGAGAAATTTTCTCGTCATACGATTAAATGTCACACATTCATTAAATGAAGAGAGAGAGGAAAGCATTGTTCTTCTCAACTTAATTCCTAATTACAAGGGAAAGGAGAAAGGTTAGGCAGACCAGTCGCTATCAACTTTTTAAATAATTAAATTCCTATATTCCTCTTTTTGAATTACATCTCAAATTCAAATCTGCTCATAATGACTTCCAAAAACAGACTGACTATACACGTCTTTCTTTCTTTAACACGATATTGTGACGTCTTAATACATTTATGTTTGACCTTTCTTTGAACTCCAAACCTGAGTTCAGGCTTGTTCATTCTTTTAGTCCGAGTGTGAACTTGATTTTAAGATTTTCGTGTCAAGGTAACTTGCACTGGTCCACCTAGATACTAAATCAATACGAGCTGATGTAATCGTTCTTCACATGCATGCATCAACTATGTAACACATATAGTCAACATTACCCAGGTAGTGGCTGTGTTTCAAATTAGTTTAGGAGTGAATCCTGTACATACAAATTTATAAACATAGCTGAAACCTAACTTTATATAAATAGAGTTGGATTACATACAGATTCTAATGATTCATACGATGAATTAATCTCTCTCTGTCTCTCTGTGTGTATCTCTCTCTCTATCTAGCTATCTATCTCTGTCTCTGTCTCTGCCTGTCTGTCTCTTACCAGCTGCCTCTCTGTCCTACTACCCTTTTTTTCCATCAACGGATTTTTATGACAGATCCGTCCACATAAAATGCGGAAGAAATATGACCCCAGAAGTCGACCTTATTTTCACATAAACCGTTCATTCACGAAAAGAGATTTCATTTGATATCTATCATGCTATACACGTCGGCTGAAGACATTTTTCTGTCCAGAGGCGATAGTCGTT
This sequence comes from Sepiola atlantica, assembly GCA_963556195.1. NCBI lineage: Eukaryota > Metazoa > Mollusca > Cephalopoda > Sepiida > Sepiolidae > Sepiola > Sepiola atlantica. Next base: position 54,483,346 of record OY744518.1, read on the forward strand.
CGTCGACTTGAATATTCTGATTGACATCACAGCGATAGAAACGTCCAACTTAACGACATTTTAGGATTATTCAATAATGGCGCGCACTAAGGACTTTCATTAATACCCTTGGGAAAGGTAAGCATCAATTTCCCCAAAAGTAAATGGTACATTTTCAACAGACGGATAAACATATTATTTCTTTCATTCTAGACTGAAAAAAAGAACAGATACGCCTAAGATACGCCCATTCAATCTGCGCGTTTAGCGCTGGAAATTATATTCTAAACATATGCGTGACAGAGCGAAGGATGGGTTGCTATACTGACCGGCTTAACGCCAGGAGATGAACAGCCCATTGTATAGAATGCATAAAAATTAAACGGCTAATGAGAATCTAATGCCCCATGTAAGTTAATGACACATGAAAATTAAACGGCTCATAAAAATTTAACAGCCCATAACAATCGACAACTACCTCGCTATCAAATCACAACGATGTTGTTTGCACGACAACTGATGAAGCTGAACTACTTGCCCAGCGTTTCGCCTTAAACTCCACTTTGGACTCAGAAAACCACTCCTCCCTAAATTCCTATTGCGAACTGAAGTTACACTTGAGAACTTGGTCATCACCCCATCTCAGGTCAGAGTCATCAGAAAAAACCTTAACACCTCTAAAGACTGTGGGCCTGATCTTATACCAGTAATAGTAATAAAGAAATGCTCTGCTGAGCTGGCCCCTGTCCTCTCCAAACTATACAACAAATGCCTTGCTGAATCTTGTTTCTCTGATAGGTCAAAAATTGCCTCTGTTGTACCAGTCTTCAAGAATTCTGGAGATAGAACTGATCCTCTAAACTACCGTTCAATCAGTCTACTCCCGATCTTTGCTAAAATCTTTGAATCATTAATCAATCTAGCGATAGTCCGGCACTTAGTTAATGCTAAACCGATTTCTGATTATCAATACGGATTAAGACAACCACGATCTACCGCATATATCTAAACGGTCATCTCTGAACGCATATATCATACACTGGACAAGGCAAGTGAAGCTATGGATATATCGTCTGATATATTCAAGGCTTTTGACAACGTCTGGCATTAAGGGCTTCTCCTAAAACTGCACTCATAGTGTATTACTAGACAAATATTTAATATAATTAAATATTTCGTAACAAAAAGTAAGATCCAGGTTGTCCTCGATGGCCGTACATCTAAGCAACATGACATAAATGCTGGTGTATCAAAGGGATCCATCCTTGACCTCTACTGTTCCTGATTTTCATATATGACCTCCGTGATGTCAGTGAGACTGAGATAGGAATATTTGCTGACGACACCACGCTCTACTCTCGTCAACTGGGCAAAACCGACGCGCACATATCTGAGACAATGGCTAAATCCTTAGAAAATGACTTCCAGTCTGTAGTGGATTGGGGTAAAAACGGATAGTAACTTTTAATGCCCCAAAGACAAAACAATGTTGTCCTAACTTATAGCAAAGAAAATAAAAATGTCTTCGAACTGCTTGAGAAAAGATACCCCCCTTTCCGTCAAATTTCTTCCTCAAATAAGGTGACTCTCCTCCCACTATAGTCATTCGTAGGCTAGGCGCGCCACGCCTGACCCGATATTTCCCAATGCAACCAACGAAAAGATAAGCACTTTTTAAAAAATTCTTTGTTCTTTACTCTTTTGGCCAGTCAATACTATTTTCTCTGAATTTTAATGTGTACTATCTGAATGTACTTAATTCTGTGTTTGACCTAAATGTATTTAATTATTGATATATACTGTCTTATTGCCTGTCTATTGATTTCCCATTGATGAAATTCTTGAAATCCCAGGCTGGCCTGAAGTTTTGACTGCCTTTCCCTTATTTGTGAGAGGGAAACCTACCTTCAACTTTCTGTTCTCTCAGCAGTGTACAGTGAACTTATATCTACACACACACACATATATACAGGGTGGGCCAAAATAAGGGTCCTATCTTTAAATTTGAATAACTTGAATTTGAATAACTTCCACAAAATAAAAGTTAAACTCACCAAACTTTATGTGTGTGTAGACTGACCCTTCCGAGATTTTTTGAAATAAACAAAACAAATTTTAGCCGAACAACACTTCTTAAAACTTACAAAAACTAAAGTATTGTTTTTTACACTGTTTTGAGTTTTTTAAGCAAAAATAATGTTTTCTAAATGAGGGTACGTTCCTTAGGGCTAATACGGCTCATGCTTGCTTCGGAAAAACTTATTCTAAAAAAAAAAAAAAATCAATAAATAAAAAAGTTATGAATTTTTAAAAATAGGACCCTTATTTTTGCCCACCCTGTATATATATATATATATATATATATATATATATATATATATATATATATATATATATATATATATATATATAAGTTTCTTTTTTTTTACGTGCGGGGGCTTGGAAATACCCGACTAGTACACGGGCGGAGACTATTTTTCTCCTCTTGGTGTATTGGACCCGTAAGACCTTGTCAGGCCATCCATTTAAAAGAAGGAAATCTCTGCCAATAAAACCTTGCTACCAACTACTTACGCTGTGGCAGCAAACCGTTGGGGAGGGACGCCTCCTTAGTCCTGCTCGACAACCATCCTAGAGTTGGAATCTCGAACAAAATATCCGGCTTGCAAACCTACAATTGCTTAAGAAGTAGATAGGTTCTGCCTATCGCCAGTCCTTACACCCCTTCTTTGTCTATTAGCCAGGCGCAGAGGTACCAGCGGTGGGGCGCCTCAAAAACACTCAGTGCCTGGCCTTGTTTCCTTACTAAGACAATGAATGCCGTTTCTCTTTCTCTATATTTGGGCAACTTGGGGAAAGTTTTTTCGTCACTAAGTCTTACATGGCCAGTCTGGGTCGCTCTTGTTCCGACAGGTTGAGGGTACAAGTTAGACAACTTGTCTGACTGCTGTTTCCGACTGACATGACAGGATCCCAAACTCTTGGGTAGCGCTAAGAACGGCTGCTCTATCATCAGTTGCATAATACCGTGGGTTGTTGTATGTGCCATGTCGCGCATGGAAACGGACCCTACAATTATCTCCGGTGGGCTTGCCCGAGGCCACACTCCCCATGGACCAGATCGTGACTAATGGACTGGTTGAATGCCCAGATACATGTATTTGGGGATTTTAATGCACACCACTATGACTGGTTGGGATTCTCCAGCTTAACTGACGCAGCCGGCAACTCTACGTATAAATTCTCCTTAGCTCCCTCCCTCTCTCAGACTGTGAATTTCCCGACCCACACCCCCGATCGAATAGACCAGCAAGCATCACTTCTAGACCTTATATTGACCGCAATACCTGAGGCTTGTGTGACGAAAGCTCATAACCCACTCGGAAATGCTGACCATATTGTGCTAATGAGTCGTCCAAAAGCTGATGAGCCGTTGCTCCAAATTACGAGATACTACAGGCAGGCTGATTTTGAGTCAATCAGAGATCACATCAGCGACGGCCCATTGGGAGAAACTTGCTCACTCCCTGCTGACAAGTGTGCAAATGAGTTACTTGAATGGGTCAAATGTCCCTATGCGAAAATTCTTTAGCGAGCCCCACTCTCCCAATGGTTCCCCTCGGAATGTGCAGCTGCCATGGCTGAGAGGCAGCAAGCATTCCGTAAATTCGGCCGCCATAAGTCAGCTACTAATAGACAGAAATTTATAGTCAAGAAATAAGTGTAAGGCCGTGATAGGTGAAGCAAAGAGAAGGTATACTGAGTTAACAAAAAAAACGCATTCAGTCACAGAAACTAGGTACTTGCGATTTCTTGAAAATCTACAATAGTGTGGTCAACAATGGTCAATCAACGATTACCCCACTATCAAACCACAATGATGTCATTTGCACGGCAACTGATGAGGCTGAACTACTTGCCCAACGTTTGGCTTCTAACTCAACTTTGAACTCCGAAAACAACCCCTACCCTAAATTCCGATTGCTGACCGAAGCCACACCTAATAACCTGATCATCACCCCATCCCAAGTTAGAGACATCAGAACAACCTTGACACCTCCAAAGCTTGTGGGCCTGATCATTTACCTGTAATAGTAATAAAGAAATGCTCTGCTGAACATGCTCCTGTCCTCTCCAAACTATACAATAAATTCCTAGCTGAATCTTATTTCCGCGATAGCTTGAAAATTGCCTCTGTGGTACCAGTCTACAAGAATTCTGGAAATAGAACCGATCTTCAGAAGTACCGTTCCGATCTTTGCTAAAATCTTTGAATCCTTAATCAATCTAGCGATAGTCCGGTACCTAGTTAATGCTAAACTGATTTCTGATTATCAATACGGATTAAGATAATCATGATTTACCGCAGATATCCTAACGGTCATCTCTGAACGCATATATCATACACTGGACAAGGCAAGTGAAGCTAGGCCTATAGGATCTGATATATCCAAGGCTTTTGACAACGTCTGACATTAAGGGCTTCTCCTGAAAATACCGTCATACGGTATTACTGGGTAATTACTTTATATAATTAGATCCTTCCTTACCAAAAGAAAGATCCAGGTTGTCTTCAATGGCCGTTCATCTAAGCAACATGACATAAATGCTGGTGTACCCCAGGGATCTATCCTTGGACCTTTATTGATCCTGATCTTCATAAACGATCTCCCTGATGATATTGAGTCTGAGATAAGAATATTTGCTGACGACACCACGCTTTACTCTCGTCATGTTTGCAAATCGGACGCGATCATACCGGCGGCAATGGCTGAATCCTTAGAAAATGTCCTCCAGGCTGTAGTGGATTGGGGTCATAAATGGTTGTTAACTTTTAATGTCGCAAACATAAAGCTACTTTCCTTCAATAGCTCCCAACTTAGAATGACACCCTAAACCTACTCCCTAATTCGCAGTAGCCCCTTACGTCTACAGTGGCGTCCTGCCTTGTTTGAGGTGAAAAATCTTTAAAAAAGAAAAAAAGCTACTTTCCTTCAATAACTACAAGAAACCTCTCCAACCAGCGATTGTCATGACAAATAACACCCTACCTGAGAGTTCATCATTCGAACTCCTCGGTCTAACTTTCGCAGATAACATGAATTGGAATAAATACATTGAAGTCATTACCATTGCTGCTGCAAAGAAGGTGGGCTCCCTCTACCGTGCTAGTAAACTTCTCACACCTTACATTATCCTATATTTCTACAAAGCCACCATCTGCCCATGTATGAAGTATTCTTGCCACGTCTCGGCTGGGGCATCATCCACTAGTCTCTCACTCTTAGAAAATGGCCCAAAAAAGAGTCCTCAACTTAATAGGTCCCTCACTATCCACCAAGCTCCGGCCCTTGTCCCATTGCCGTAATATTGCTTCTTTGTGCCTGTTTCACAAGTACTTGAATGGATTGTGCCCTGATGAACTTGCTGCTCTAGTGCCCCGACGACGTAAATTCACTAGACCAACCGAACAATCAGCCAAATTCTATCCATTCACTGTGGAGGTCCCCAGATGCCGAAGAACTTTCTACTCCAAAAGCTTTTTTCCTCGTGTTGCTGGACTCTGGAACTTCCTCCCTGTTCCCTGCTTTCCTGACGGTACTGACATGCAGAAATGTAAAACTAATGGAAACAGACATCGCGCTGCACAGCTCTCAATTTAGATTGACCTCCCAAACCGTCACCCTTTTTCTCAGTACCCCTTTACGTCTACAGTGGCGGCCTGCCTTGTTTGGGGTGAATTTTGTCAAGAAAAAAAATAATGGTCTATAAAATGCCTATCTATATAACGTTAGGAATGTTTATATAATTGTATGTACAGGATTAACTCCTAAAATAATTAACCGATCCTTATGCATTTTGGAACACAACTACTGTGGCTATATTTTGTGTAATTGAGCTGTATATAAAGGGAGTAAAAGTGAGTGGAAGGTCTGCGTGAAAATTAAAATACATCGGATTTTTGTGAAATTCTACTTATTCTTATTAGATATCAAATAAAAAATATTTTTGAAATATCAATTTTTTGTAGCATTTTACTGGGTTTTAGAGTGCGTAATATGGGCACACGCTCTTTTTTTTTAAAAAGACATTAAGGGTCAGCACACTTTTGGGCGAAAAATATCGCCAACTCTTTTTTGATTAACGATTCATTAAAAGGTCATATTCATTGTATTTGAGTGACAACTAAAAAGATCGCTTTTTCATTATAAATACCATATGTCGAAAAATTTTTGTAAAAATGTCCAAACTAAATGTTTCCATTATTAAAGTTCAAAGTTAAAGGTTGATTTTGACAACTGAAGAAAATCAATTTTTTTACAAGACCCATTTATCAAAAACTTTGTTTAATAATTAACCTTAGCTTGACAGATTAAAAAACTACGATAGTGTTTCTTTCACATTGAACTTTAACGCTTGAATAATACCAGAACGATAAATTTCAATCATGAATTTAAAGAATGAAAAAAAAATTGTTTACGCTTTGAAAGGTCACGATATTATACCATCCACATCGTCTAAATATATTTACCTGTCAACAAATAATGTGGCGTGCTTGAAATATCACCCACCCCACATATTGTTGCTTGACATTCTTTTAAAATTCGATCTGC
>OY744518.1:54492438-54517438 GCA_963556195.1 Sepiola atlantica
GTTTTGTCTCAAATAATGACTGGATATATGTGTTTTTAAAAATAACTCTTAAATTTGAAGTTTTCTCTCTAATGACTTATGCACATAATACTGTAACAGTGAAGCTACTAATTAGAGCCATCAAAAGTATAATACAAAATAGATTTTCCAAAGTGTCAAGGGAACAATCGTACGCCATATATAACTGTTGCGTTTGAATATTTGGTAATAATATAAATGATGTTCTAATTTTGTTTATCTACACTTACTTATATGACAACAGAAGCTGAAGAGAGCCGGATGGCTAAGCCTTTCTGTTTAATGTTGTACAATTTTTTCTGTACCAAAATAAATAAATATAAATATATATATATATATATATATATATATATTTATATATATATATACATATATATATTTATATATATATACATATATATATATACATATATATATACATATATATATACATATATATATATATAAATATTTATGCCTGTGTACATATACTATAATATATATATATATGTATATATATATGTATATATATATGTATATATATATGTATATGTATATGTATATATATATGCATATATATATATATATATATATATATATATATATATATATATATATATATATATAAGATACAATGTATGATAGTTCGTGCTAGACCTGTCTTCATAGGGTGGTAATATGGTACTGTAACACTTGATGTAAGTTTTCACAACTACGTTTGCATCGTCCAACCTATTCGTGGGTGAATAGACCTCTCAACTCTTGGTTGATGTTGGCAGCCTTCGGATACGACGGATTTGGGTTGGCGACGTCGAGCACCTGATAATAAGACTAGTGTGCTTCTGGTAACCTATTCTCAGGTGTAGACCGTTCTTAGTCGTAAGCTGAAAGCAGAAGACTTAATAAGCTGACAATACGCTGTTGATCTCGTAATAAACGTTTCATTAGAATAAAAAGATGATGTCATTAAGTTAAAAAATGTCTATATATCCAGTGGCCCGTCGAGAGAATACTTCTGTAATATTTGCTTAAAGAATGCGAGAAAGTCTAGTAACAGATGCCCGTCTTTATCTATGTATATATTTGTACTATTAGTTCACCAATTATCAAGAACAATGGCTACTCGAGGATAAGTGTTAATGAGACGGAAAGGATTTCTAGTCGAAAGATGAGTTACACCATGAAAAAAATAACATTTATCAATGGCATATACTGATTATACGTTATTGGACTGTTTTTCGTCCAATAATTTGTTGACATTCGGTTCAATGACGAGAAAGTTGTAATCATCATGGAAGCAGCCCCACAGCAATGTGGTCCACAGACTGGAATCCCTTGTAAAGAAAGCCTGCCCATGGAAATCTGCCGAGTCTTAGGCACATGGATGGAGAAAGGTAAGTCATTTTTGATGTGGTAGAAAACAGAGTTCTTGCTGTGAATGTCTTACATCGAGGAACAAAAGATTGAAGCTCAGCCCAGCACCTACAATGAAAATAACGTTAAAGTACAGAGATATTAGCAACGTCTCGTTTGTAAGAAATAGGTTGTATAGAAAAGAAGATATGACCCCAACTAGATGTTTTAAGCGATTGTGTGCGCTGTCAAGGCAGGAAATGATGCTCTGTGCATCAGCGTACCCAGATGTGGCAGCAGTATTTCATCTTTGGACAGATCTGAATCTTATATATGTAGAGAATTGCATCTGGAGTCAAGTACTTTCTAGAGTGGTAGAATGATTCGAATTATAGCTATATCGTACTGGTACAAATTAGTTCGTATCTGTTAGGAATTTTTCTCTTGCTAAGTGGATAATCATCCACAGTTTTCCTGGAAAGTTGTAATTCTCATAGCCCGGTAGTACTCGTGCCACTTTATATATCCAAAGCCTTTGAAAAATTCTGGCATGAATGTCTTCGCACGAAAATTTATTCGTATGGTATTACCGGACGAATATTTGATATAATTAGATCCTTCCTATCTAAAGAAAGAAAGTTGGTAAAATTTAGTGTTGAAACAATAATCAATAGACGATTTTGATTTTAGCATTTTATGTGGTCTTTTGCTCATAGTTAAAGAATCTAATCAGTGTATTTGTTGATCCTGCTATTGTTATTAAAAATTTAAATTCCACAATTCTGTGCATTCCATTTCTTTGATCCCAAATAATATTAATTTCTGTAGGGAATGTTTCATGTCAATTTCTTCATAATCTTTCTCTACGTCTTAACTGGCCCATTTGTCATCATGGTTAGAGTGTTTGCTAATCAGCCGAAAGACTAGGGTTCAGTCCTTGGTCGAGGCATACTAAAGAATCAAAAATGATACTTGATGCTCTATCCCAGTCCAAATACTCAGCATTATGAAGTAAGGATCAAGGTAAGATGGTTAATACTGGGAATGGAATTACGCCTTCCCTTAAATCTCGGTGTACTTACTAATGAAAATAGAACCTTCGCATTAACCTCGATTATAATCGACCACTTTACTTATTTTACGTCTTTTTCATTGTGTATATCTCAACGCTAAATTCGATCTTCCCATGCGATAAATGGCGATTTCGGGTAATTACCCTGTTATAATGGCGTCACAACCGGACTGGATATGATAAAACAGCGTGTTAATCTTTGCACTTTCATTACGTCTTATTGAAAGGCATTTATTTTTGCCGTTGGTGAAATTTTGCGTTAAAACAATAATCAATTGGCATTTTATGTTTTCTGTTGCTCATAGTTAAATAATATAATCAAAGTAATTCCTGATCCTACTATTGCAATTAAATAGTTATTAATAATAAAATATTAATACGATAAAATGATAGTAGTGGTAATGTTATGAATTAGAATTAAGTAATTAAAGAATTCAAATAATTTTAAAAGGTATTTGTGTGCGTGTGTCATTGTAATTTCGTGCCACGTGGACTTTCCATAGTTGTATTCCCTATCTGTTGTAGATTGCTAAAAATATTTCATTTACAATTTTTTCTTTATTGCACTTTCCCGATTGGGTGATCTCATTTTTAAAAAGAAGGGGGTAAGTGTGATAACGTATGTACGAACATGAAATCGCCCAAGCGTAGCCTAATATATATATACCAATCGTGGAGTGCGAAAGCTAACCTAGGTGAAATCGACAATCCTGGAGCACAACGAGAAATATAAGAAGAACATTACACGAATCAAAAACACTGAAATATCCACGTTAGATATGTAAGGAGAATCAGAAGTACTTGTGTTGCATAGCCGTCCCGGAATTGGCCGTCGCAGTTCTCGCTTTGTATCCCCGCCCCGGAATGGGGCGTGGCAGTTCTCGCTTAAACAACTGGTCATTTTTAACACCAAAAAGGCATATGTTGCATACCTTTTAATTTCTTGTACTTTGTCTCTTTCCACGTCGCGTAGAGGGGTGTCGTCTAGTGGTTGTCTTCTTTCTTCTCTTCTGTACTGCCGTGAATATCGCCGCTACAACAAAAAGCTTCATACCACGATTCAGGAGACAAACAATATTTTAAACTTTGATTGGTTTATTTCAGACTTCAGTCTACCGTGTCAATCTTGGAATGTTTTACCAACGTTAAGGGAGAGACAAAATTACTACTCTATCGTAATTATTTCTTAGCTTAAGTCCTTAGCCATTCGAGGAAGGGGGGGGAAGAGGGAATCTCATGCCTGTATTCTCTTAGGGAAATAAATTCCAATTTTTTATTTGAAGACTACACAGAGAAATCGTCTGTTCGGCTTTCTTCCAAAACCCAGACTCGCAAAACTCCGTTTCCCACACAAAAGCCCGTGACGTCACAGAACCCCTGTGCGCAGGTGCACCTTGCCCCTTGACTTGATGTCTCGTCAACGTGGTGGCCCTGTCAACGCTTTTGAGCTCCGACCGTGAGAACCAGTTTATTTTGCACTCGACCGTACTGGTCCACCCGCACTAAATCGCGCAAGCCAAACCAAATGATCTCCCACTTACGCCCACTTCAAAATGCGTCCGGCATCACAGGGCCATTATCCAACACTTGTAAAACAAACACAGGGATGCAACATTGCGGTGATGTGACAAAGACTGGAGATTGACAGAAAGTTCACGACCAATTATCTAAAAGATTCTTCTTTTACACTCTGTCCAGTATACACGTTATGTTTATTAGGGGAATGTTTATTGTATGCATTCATCTTTGGTATTATTATTTGCGGCAACCTGCACGCCTGGATGCGCTGTACGATATTGAAGACTTAGCAAACGCCTGTTCTGAAGATAACAAGAAGGAGCTCTTAGATAGAGAAATGGATGCAATTAGGTTGAATAAAATAGATAGATTAATTTAAATTATTATCCTTTCTATTTTTACAAATGTAATTCAGAATTCCAGATACCGGACGAAACTACAGAGTTGACACCAGAAAAGAGAGAAGCTGGCAAGGCCCATGGTTCCTAATCCCACATGCAATTTTAGCTGCAAATAATGTGACCCCTAAAATATCTGGATATATATCAATATATACAAGTATTTCGGCTCGACGCTAAGCGAGGATGTCAATATCTTCAGCAAAGTCGTTGCGCGCATCAGTGCGACGTGGCATGAATGGCGCACCACGACCGGCATCCTCTGTGACCACAAGATCAGCAACCTCTAGAGTCTGAGATTTACTGGACTGTTGTGAGACCAGTCACTTTGTACAGCTCCTAGTCCTTACAGACAACGAGGAAGGCGGAGCGAGGGTTCGCCGCTATGGAAACGAAAACGCTCCGCTGGATTTCGAGAATTATACTTATCGACCACATTTGTAATGACGACATCTGAAGAGGCTACGGCATCGTGTCGATCGAAGGTAGGATTAGGGAATAGCGAATCAGATGGTTTGGCATGTACTGAGAGCTAATGACGTCTCTGTCGCGAAACTCGCTTTTAAATTAGAAGTCGCCGGGAAGCGACCGAGCGAAAAGCCGATGATGAGATGAGCAGACGCCCTGGACAATGATCTATGTAACACCGGTCTTAACCCGGACCAATCCTGCGATGATGCAAAGTGAAGACATTAATCCATCATTGCAGAACTCACCGTAGGTAAGGATTAACAAATAGATGATTTATATATACAAGTTCTCGATCATATCATTATAATGTTATTATTCTATTCTATGGAAAGATCGGTTGGTGTAGATCTATTACTTTCCTAATAAAGTCCATACAAAGATAACGGTGTCAGTATAAGGTCAGCGCAAAAGTTACAGAGAGCGGATCAGTTTCATAAGATCAGCACAATAAAACAGAGAGCGCAGCAGGTTCACCCTGGAAGATAATGTGAAGTTTTGCGATTACGGCGATGAGTCAGAGGCCGCGATCTTTCGACGTGGCGAGAGGCATGCTTAATTAGTGTTAAGTGCGACTTAGAGCGATTTTGTTTTCTGCGGTAGAGCCGAGAAGTGTAGACGATGCTGTACATGTATCGATCTGTATAGAAGCATGTGATTCACATATGCGTAGTCTGCGGCGTTGCGTAATGAGAATCGCTCCCATCAGGAATCTCATTAGCGAATAGGAAACGGATTCCAGCACCGTCGTTTCCGGTGCTGATTGTAGGCAGTAATGCTATTGCTACTGTACACCAAGCGTAATTTCAAGTCGTTTTCACCATTTTGTTGTCCATGCAATTGAACAATCAGCCATCGATCTCGACAAATAAGAACACGTTCAACTGATTTACGGTATCGATTGGCAACAATTACAGCGTCGGGTCATTTATTCTAATATACAAGACGAAAAAAGTAGCCCGGATAATCCAAATACACAATACACTTATATTTATGATACTTAATTCTGTGAAGATGTTTTTGAAGTGTAGAATTAATGTGTGAGTGATTATTTTTAAATCTTGGGATGTTAATTTTTTGTTTCTTTTATGATGTTTAAGATATTATGAGGGTTATTCCTGGACTTTTCTTGGTAATAAGATAACTGACATTGGTTTCAAGTCTTGGGTGGATTCATTTTTAAGCGAAACAATTTGTTGATTGTTTCATTTTATGTAACATCAATCCTTTTTAGGTCTTTCAGTTGCGAACTCAGTCATCCCTGTAAATACTTTTATACTTCAAGTTCTCAATATCTTCGAATATTTATGAATTAATTTGTTTGTAGGCCAATAGTTTTTAAGTAAACTCTCTGTAAACGTTTGATTCCATTCAAACCCTAAGTAATACCACAGCAGGCAAGGCCTGGTCTGGGAATAATGACAACCATGGAGCGACTATCATCCTAAGCTCTAAAGATAGGCCCCCACGACCCGATGCACTTTCCTGACCAATAATACTACCCCGGGACAGAGCGTGCATGAGAGCAATAACAATGATAGTGCGACTCCACACCCGAAAAACTCCTAACGAATGTAAACAGATAATAGGCAGCAAAACCAATACAACTTAAATAAACGCTACATTTATTAAGATAGAAAAACCATGGTTAATTTAATCTAATACTTTTGAACTTCATCATTTTATCCAATTGTTGGATTTTACTACATCCTGATAAGTCCAAAATCACACCCACCCTTTTCCACTTATTTAAACATTTCGTGTGTTTCATCGCCACTGGATTTAGAGAACACTGCGAATATATATAGTTGGGTTCCCTTTTGTGTTTTGTTAATTTTCTAGCGGCAAAAACGGCAATATACGAAACACGTTAGTATCCGTCAGATGTAACCCCCTTGGGGACCTATATTAGTTTTAGAATAGTACCGTTGTCATTAAGAATACGGTAGGAGGAATTGGTTCTGTATTGTTAGCAGTGCATGCTGTTTCTGTGAATGTTGTTCTTTAGTGGATAGCCTACATAAATCTGGCTTATTTTAGCTTGCATTGTACTGTTAATGTTATCTCTCTCTCTCCCCCTCTCTCTCTCTCTCTCTCTCTATATATATATATATATATATATATATATATATATATATATTTATATATATTGTTAAAAATAGCAAACTTCATCTGTTTAATTATACCATTTTTATTTTTTCAATTTTCCGATGTTTTTTTGTATTAAAATCAAAAAAATAATTAAATGCCCCATAGGTTTCAAAACGTTTTCGATTGTTTGTCGAATAATCCTCAGATGTCAAAACAAACTAACAAAAAAGCTGGAGAAAAAAGATAATTTTTTTTAAGACGGTGGAGGAACGCGCAGAGAACGTTTTTCGTATTGTTCCAGGAGAGTTGTTGAATTTTTTGGATTTTAATAGAAAAAGATCGTCACCACCTTCGCCCTCACCCGTCGTAAAGATAGAACGCGTGCTGTCCGACTTAGAGAAATTCTTTACACGGCCAAGTAATAGTCACTTGCTGCTCACACAGAGAAAGATTAAGGAAGTGTAACTTAGACTCTTCCTATTTTGTTTTACTCGTTTTATATCCGGAGTGAACTTTTTGAGTACTGGACGGTCTTGTTTTGTAACCAACCAAGTGTAAATTAATATCGTAATTTCTTTGTTGAATAATTATTTTTCCTAAGGAAAACACAAAACCCAGACCGAGTTGAATGTCATTATTTGTTTTTTTCTGCTTGAATGTCCCTTCCTTCTGCAGAGATAACCGGTTACTGTCCGCCCTATGATCGCTCACTGATATAAACAGTCACGACGTGGGAAGTGTGTTGGTAACTAGACAAGAACCCTCGACATCAGCGACCTTCATCCAGACAACAAATTCAACAGATCAACGCCTAGTGACCGATCAATCTCGGTGACGGTCAAACCGGTGACGACATCACATCGTCTGACTAGCGCAGGGGTAGGGGGTACATCTGGTGCCATGATCAGGATTCTATATTTCAGTGGCACAACTTGACCGGGACACTACGATTTTTTTTGATCAGCAGAACATTGTTTTTTTTATGTTACATTGGTCTAAAAAGAAAAAAAGATAGACCGAGGGTTAACCGAACCCGTTTGAAAAAAAAGAAAAAAAAGGAGGGAAAAAAGAAAACAAAATAGACCGACAGGCAAACCGTTTAAAAAAAAAGAACTCTGAGAGCACAACCAGATCGCGGACTTTAGTCAATCGACTATAAGGTCTGGGCGAGCTCGCTAAAAAAAACACCCGACATCAGTAGACCACAGAAGGAGCATACCACCGAACGAGAGGGTAAGTGACTCTTTGTTTCCCTTGTTCATTTTGCTCAGTTCTGTACTCCGTCAGTGTATAGTTTGTTGTCCAACTTTGTAAGGAGTTGGGTAGTTCTGTTGTGAGGGTGGTATCAAAATGACACAAAAAGAAAATGGGATCGGAAGAAGATATAGTAGGAAGTGGAGCAGAGATGCGGGCAGAAGATACTAGGAAAATAGAAAGACCAATAGGTGGAATACGGATACCCCCCTATAAGTGAGATCCCGCCGGCCTAATCGAATGGTTGGCGGCAATCCAAAAGAAGAGGGTAATCTACGGGTTAGAAGATTACGAGATGGTGCTTCTCGCTCTGGATGGAGCGATGGGCTCAGTATCGAAGTTTATTGGGAGGGATGTACGAGGAGAACCTGGGGATGGCTTGGACAGAGCTCACCGAGCAACTGGTGAAACAATACGCCAGCGAGCGGACCGCTAAAGCTAAACAACGGCAGGTGTGGCTATTTCGGACATGGGAGTCGGTGGTGCACAGTAACGGGAGATCGGAGGTTAGCGATTAGGCTGCCGAACCTTAGTGTGCCACCTGACGCTGAGGTAAGGAACCAGGTAAACGCCCAGAGGCCACCCCGCAGAGAATAAAAGGCAAGGTGGCTCCCAAAATGACAAGCTTAGTGAAGGGCAGTGAAACTAAATGGGAAGACGACGGGCTTGGGGTTTGTTCACAGGTTTATGAGAAACCGCCAGAAGCAATGAAAGAAGTGTGGAAAGAGAGATCGAATTAAATCCGACTGTCGAGTCGGTTGATGAGTCTAGTGAGTGGAAGGAGGACGACGAAATACCCCTGCCTCAGCTCCAGAGAGGACTGAGAGAGAATCAGTTTGCTGGAAAGGTAGAAGAATTGCCTATGAAGTTACGGTTAAGGGGAGCAAAACTCCCCACAACAGAATAGTAGGAAAGCCAAGCAAAAGATAGTAAGGGATTTTTTTTGGGGGGGGGCAGCCGTGGTTTGGCTGTGTCGCATCTCTTTGTTCCACCGTGTGCAGGAAGTGCGCCCATGCATGTGGTTGTGGCACGGACCGTTCTCTTGGACGTCACCATGGAGATAAACGGATAGATAAGGATAGAGAGAGATGCATAATAGGGACCGATGGGCGTCGTCGTGGTTTGATCCAAATGGTTTATCGCGACCAGGCAGGTATGTAATGAGTTTAAAAGGGGGTTGAGGTAATCGACAGATATTCGAACAACCAATAATATGTTCGATTGTGGTGCGCCTTACGAAATGGCACAGAAGTAGTGATAAACGAAGGGAAGGATATGAGATCCTATCTAAGAGGGATAGTGTAAATATAGACGAGGCAGAAGAAATCAGTGCCACCGATATTGGGAGAGGCGCTCGGTGTGTCGTTAGAGATAGTATCGGAAAGCGATGTAAGAATAATTAGGAAAAATGGGGGGGGGCGACAGAGAAAAACCAAAAGGGTTACTGTCGCAGGCAGCCAGAGAAGGCGTATCGATATCGAACGGCACCGTGCTGAAGTGAGCCAAGAATAGGGCTAGTCTGAGATAACTGTTTTCCCAGGACGCGAATGTAAAGAAGACGTGACAGGTGTGGCCGACGCAGTGACAGCAGAAGGTGCTAGTCTCAGGGAACTGTTTTCTCCGCGGGAATGTAGAGAAGAGGTGGCCGGTGTGGCCGACGCAATGACAGTGAAGGTACATGAACCAGACGGGTTTATACCGAGATAATTTCAGTTGTTGACACTGACGAGTGGGTGCACCAGACATGGCAGCCGATGGTGAGGCTGTTGAAGCATGTGCGTGCACAGTTGGATACGCTATCGCTGAGACACTTATCGCCGAGTATAATAACCTGGATAGATTAAGAGAGGCGCTGTTGCAGATACAGGTTGAATTACCCCATCATTTGAGATCACCGGTCGATCCCACTAAACAGTTATGGAAGCCTTATAATGTGTTAGGATGTGTTGCGTGATCGAAAAATTGAAGGCTCAATTAAGCCTTGCAGGAAAGGAAAATTCACGTTAGAAGGTGGAAATCAGACACGGGTACGATAATAGGTTGGCCGATGTTAGTGATAATTTTAAACACAAATGATAGGGTTAGCTTTTGCAGCAAAAAGGGCGCGTGAAAGACGTAGGGAGTAATTGGACAACGCGAATACACTCACAACTGAGAGCATGAGCGAAGAAGGGTTACCCCTGAGTTCACTGTGACCAGATCATTAGCGGGTGCAGGAATCGCTGCCCTCGGTTGAAATCCAGGTGGATGACCCAGCTGTGAGGAAGAAGTTGGAAGGAGCCAGCATCATACTAAAGCCTACACTTAAGGCACGAACGACGAAGGATAGTTCCGATGAGAGGAGGATAGTGCAGTAACTGTAAGAAGCGTTGAGAGCCTCATTTCTTAGTGCTAGACTCTTCATTGCATGCGTAGATCATTGATTTTATCACTATCCTCCTCCAACACAAGTCCTACGAAACGCATACATGCACACAACCTCATACCGACCGCCTGAATGAGCGGAACACTAATGCATGCTGAACGCCTAGTCAATAACTTTTTGTTTTCATTTCATGGTTGCTGTTCTATTAGTGTTTATTATATTAACTATTGTTTTCGCTGTGTTTGCGAGCGGCGGGCCTAAGAGGTGTCAAAACGGGTAATTGAAACAAAGGGAAAGGGGCGGATGTGATAAGTATCTGTCAGTCCACGAGAGTCAGGAAGACTCCGATAGTGGACTAGTATGCATGTAGTGAACATGCTATACTGAGAGAGAGTATGAATTTTGCTTAAAATTGGAATTAACCAGCGCAGCAAGACAAGGCGCCTATGGGTCTAAAAAAGCCTAGTAATCCGTCATGCCCAATTTCGCGTATGAGCCCCGGGGAGATTGTCCAGCTGTTGAAAACGACAAATAAATTTTGTCGTGTCGTTTTATTTGTTATCGTTTTTCGAGGACGGGTCTGAGATAGATAGAGTTAGAAGGAATAATTAGTTGTGACAAGACAAAGGGAACTAAAGATTGTCTTAGCGCGTCGTGGGCGAGCTTAGAGAGGAAGAGGGGGAGCTGACGGGAGACAGAGATATAAACCACGAGCTTTTCAATAAAACAGGATAGGACTTAGCGCACGACAGTTCGGCAGAGTTAGTCGGCAGAGTGAGTTAGCAGAGTCAGTCAGTATAACCGGACAGGATCGTCACGCGCGAAATAAATGCTGCCCCCCCCCATCCCTCACCACCATCGCCCTCGCCCGTCGTAAAGAATGAACGCGTGCTGCCGACTTAGATAAATTCTTTTCGCGGCCAAGTAATAGTCACACAGAGAAAGATTAAGGAAGCGTAATTTAGACTCTTCCTATTTTGTTTTACTCGTTTTATACACAGAGTGAACTTTTTGAGTACTGGACGGTCTTGTTTTGTAACCAACCAAGTGTAAATTGATATCGTAATTTCTTTGTTGAATAAGTATTTTTCCTAAGGAAAACACAAAACCCAGACCGAGTTGAATGTCATTATTTGTTTTTTTTGTTCTGCTTGAATGCCCCTATGATCGCTCACTGATATAAACAGTCACGACGTGGGAAGTGTGTTGGTAATTAGACAAGAACCCTCGACATCGGCGACCTTCATCCAGACAACAAATTCCACAGATCAACGCCCAGTGATCGATCGATCTCGGGGGCGATCACACCGGTGACGACATCACATCGTCTGACGAGCGCAGGGGTAGGAGGGCACATTAACCGTCTGTAAAGGGACCCAAATAGATTGACCTGGTTATGATATCCCTCTCTCCCTTCCTATATACCTTCAGTTTTAAATCATACAATTTCCTCCTCACTCTATATATGTATTGCTCTCTTTCCCCCTCACTATATGTCTTCCGTTATAAATCGTACAATCTCCCACTCTCTCGATATATATATATATATTAAGTATGCTACCACCCTTCTTCCCTCAATATACGCCTTCCGTTATAAATTGTTCAATTTCCCCCTCTCTCTATATATGTATTACATACGTTGTCACTCCCCCCACTATATGCATTCCGTTGTAAATCGCCCAATGTTCCCCTCTCTCTATATGGGTATTGAATAGTGAGTGTGAATTTCTCAAACATGTAATCGTCTCGTTTTGAGTCCTTGAAAAGGCCGGAGAGTCGAAATAAATGATCACAATGTGTTACTTTATTTTATTTTATTCTTGCTCTGTTTATTACATTGAGCTCTCATACTCGGATTTCCTTCTGGAATTTATTTCACTCTAACACATTATATATATATATATATATATATATATATATATATATATATATATATATATATATATATATATAATGTATATGTATGTATGCATGCATCTTTATATGTATCCATATATGTGTGTAGATGTGTTTAAATTTCTCCATTTTTACATATATTTAACTTTTATTTTATCTTGATTTTTATCTCTATTCTATTTTACACTCGTTGAATCACATATAGGTATGTGTATATGAGCAGCCAACCGTGTAATTCAGCTATGTTATTTTTTATATAACATATTATATTTATTTTACTAGACTAAAAAATATCAGCTGTCAAGGCGGAAATTTGTATTTTCTTGTTAAGCTGTGGCCTGGTTAAGTTTGCATGTATGCGTTTACTTGTATATATGTGCATGCAGATAACACTGTTGTGTGCGTATTGGTAAGTGTGTATATGCGACCGTTTGTGGGGTTGTATCTGTGAGCGGGTTTGTATTCATGTGTATTGGGGTATTTTAGTATGCGTGTCTGTTTTGTACGTATGTATGCACACATTGATAATACACTGATGTGGCTGTATTGGTGTGTTTCTGTGTGTGCCGCCATTGCTAATTCATATGTTTTCCTGTCTATACTGGCTTGAACAAATAAGGTCTAGTTTTTAACGTCCTTTTATGAAACCCCAACGGGTCATGAAAACCGAGATCAACTGATTTCTTATGAAGAATGAAATTCAAAAGATGAAATTAAGAAAAACAGCAACACAAAATATAAATTTACAAATCTTTGAAAAAATAGAAATTTTAATACATAAAACTAGAACATAACGACTTTTAAAAACTGTTTTATGCAGTTTAAATGAATATATATTTTAATTGATCACGTGTTCAGTCCCTACGGACTTGTTCATTTAATTTTTCACAATCATTGATACCAGATCAACTTGGAAAAAGTTATTGCTTTGGCCGAAATATGTCTGCAAATGTCTTGCCATTTTGTATAAATAAAAAGTTTTGTATATATACATATATATATATATATATATATATATATATATATATATATATATATATATATATATATATGGAATAGATGCGGATTTACCACACTACCAGTGGCTGGGAACGTTAAATTGTGGATTGTGGTTTGACCATTTTATTTTTGTTTGGAGGGGATGACTTTATCGTTGTGCCGCCTGATGAGGAAGTGTATTCTCACACATTGTTCCTGTTTCTTTGGGACTACATTAGGACTAATTCCTTGTTAGTTTGCATAGTAGCAACCATAATGCAAAAATCTTATGAGCCACTTTTTTAAGAGGTTTTTTTTCTCTTCCTTTTTTGTTCTGTTTTCTTCTTAAATAACCTCAATTAGGGCAACACCACATTTGGTATTGTCAGTTGTTGACATTCTTGTTCCAGGTACATAATTCCCCTGATGATCTGCCAAGCTAGGACCTGCCTCGTAGAGAAAAACGTTTAGGGAAAACTCTTTAATTTTGACAAATCTGATAAAAAGATAAATAAATAAATAAACTTTGAAAGGAAAAAGTATTTTGTGGTGATGAATGATTTCGTGAACGAAATGTTTTGGTAAACTTTCAAAAACACACACACACACACACACACACACACACATATATATATATATATATATATATATATATATATATATATATATATATGCACGAAAAACTGAACAGAAAACCAATTAAAAACAGGAAGAAAAATAAACTAAATATAAACTGTGTTTGATAGCTTTTCCTTTATGTCTTTTATAATTCTGTCTCAACGTCATTTCAAAATATAATATATCATGTATTTTATCTTTACGCACACATATATATATGCTAACTACACAGTTATAATAATATTAGCCATATTGATACCGGTGGTTTCAAAAGGTTAGGAAGATCCAGCCTGTTGTTCTACAAAAATCACGACAGCTTAATCTTCAGTCGGAAAACAGTTTTCCGGTATCAATATGACAAATCACATTATCCCTCTATAGTATTACCCAAAATATTTATATCATGATATTACAAACATGAGTGATCCCTCTGTGTTTTCTTCCTAAATCTCACACATTCTCACACAAATATATATAGACACACACACACACACATATATATATATACACAGATGCAAATTCACATAATTAGACATAGTAGACTTCTACCCATCCATAACAAAATACACCCTAGATAAAGCCTTAACCTTTGCACTTTCACACACAAACATCAGTCAACTAGAAAGGGACACAATACTACAAGCAAGACAAACCCTTCTTTTCGTATAGGGAAGGACTTGGGTTAAAAAATCAAACCCAGAGGACCCATTTGATGTTGCAATGGGGGCCTACGGCAGTGCAGACATCTGCGACTTAGTCGGCTTGCTTATATTAGATACGCTCCAAAATAAATTCCCAGACCATTTCTCTGGTCTCTGTAGAGACGACGGACTTTGCCTGTCACGCAACCACAACGGAACACATTAGATAGATTTAGAAAAGAATTAACAAGCACCTTCCATAATCTTGGTTTCAAAATTACCATTAAAACAAATTTAGACCAAGTAAAATTCTTAGATACCACACTGAACCTTAAAAACAATACACACAAACCTTTCTACAAACCCAATGAAACACTCCAATACATACACAAGGGATCCTACCACCCCCTCTATCTTTAAAAATGTAGTCAATAATATTAGCCAAAGAATTTCAAACATCTCATCGAGTCCCGAAATTTTCAACCAAGCAGCACCATATTACAACAAAGCGCTCCTTCAGATACAAAAAAACAAGGCAAATACGGCACTGACGACCCGAATATGGCAACTTAAAGAAGAAAATACACTCTTCACCATCAAATGGAAAGTAATTGAGAGAAAACCATCCTTCTTTCCAGCCACAAACAGATGTCTTCTATGTGATGCTGAAAAATACCACATTTCAAGGGCCATCTTTGATCCGAATACAGCCTGTTTGAATATCCGCGATGAATTTTTTAAGGGATGTATCCACAAGAGACAAGCACTACTCATAAACTGGACTGACCGATTCACATAAGCCTAGCTACTCCCCCCTCTGCCCCCATCATTACTAATATAAACAAATTTTAAAATACTAACAAACACCTTATCAACCCATATCCACATTAATTTTTAAGAGCAAAAACTTCGACTTTCACTGAAATATTTCTCTAGTCATTATGAGGATATACCACCATTTCACAATTTATTTATCAGTCATTAGACTAATCAAACAAATCCATTTAAACGACCTCAAACCATTTATAATTCCAACAGTTACCTCCCTTAGACCCAGCGATTTATTTATTCAAATTACTTAAGAAATTAAACACAAAATTAATTAACGATTTTCCCTTTAACTTATGTCTCTCTTCCTTTTTCTCCCTTCTTTTAGAACGCACATCTTCAACCCCCAAAACAGTAACGGCCAATGATAAAAATTCATAAAATTGGCTCACGGGAATTATATAGAAACTTTTTTATTTTTATATTTTTTATTTCCTTTCTCTCTTTTTTTATTATATATATTCTTATTTTTATTTTTATTTTTTATTTTTTATATTTTATGTTTTATGTTTTATGTTTTATGTTTTATGTTTCATGTTTTATTTTTAGTTTTTATTTGTTTTTTTATTTTTTTATTTTTATTTTTTTAAATTTGTTATTCTTATTTAATTTTATATTCTTATATCTCTTCAAATCTCCAACGGTTTTAAATCTCAACTGTTCCATTACACTAAATTTAAATTCAAACAAACATACACAACACGCTCAGCAAATAACGCGTCCCAACGAGAGTGTCACGTGACTTCACATTTCCAGAACAGATGACAACAGAAGCTGAAGAGAGCCGGATGGCTAAGACTTTCCGTGCTAGAAATTGACGGTACGAATGTTGTACTAATTTTTCTGTACCAAAATAAATATATATATATATATATATATATATATATTACTGTTACATATATATATAAACAAGTAAACGATGAGAATAGAAAATAGGCAAAATACAATATCTATTAGGTTAGCAGTTGTTCAAAACAAGTTTTTTTAAATAACATGAATTTTGTTATTTTTTTCCTAAAACCATGGCTTTTCAAAGAATGATATCTCATCGCCAGAGGAAATTTTTTTCTTACATATATATATATATATATATATATATATATATATATATATATATATATATATAAAAATATTAATTATTTATTACCTACAGACATCGATGTTTCATGCTAACGCAATCTTCAGACTCCGATCACAAATCGCCACTGATTCGCGGTCAAGACCATTCCATATATATATATATATATATATATATATATATATATATATATATATATATATATATATATATATATTCAAATAGTTCCGATTTAAGAAGTGTCTATATTGATGGGCAAACTTAATTGTTTGTTATCGGGTGAGTAACGTATACACTTAAAGCTATTCATAGTAAGATATCCAGGACCTTTACCATTATGACGGCTCTATTTGATGGACTGGCCACAATAATTTAAAATTGAGAGATACTTTGTGAAAATAGAATGAAAATTATTAGTAAGGATCTAAAAACACTATCCAGATGTTCGCTTATCTAAAATAAGATTACTGGCAGTATTGGATATGAGTTTAGCAATAATAGTTACTTTATTGTGTCTTTGTAAGAGCCTTTGCCGGTCAGTCGGTCGCGTATATTTGGAATATATATATAAGTAGAGTAGAAAGTGGACCTTAGGTTTACCTTCGGCGGCCTCGCAACTCTCGCTTCCCTTATTTTGTCCTTCAGTCCCTATACTCCATGAGTGATGTTTCTGATAAAGGAGAAAGTGTTGCTGTTTTCGGGGTCGGAATCTACCCATTTAACTGTAATTATTGGCTAGTTTTTAACCTTGAAGTAGTATATTGTGAATCTGCTTACATCAATTGGCTTCATGCCTTGTCTGGAGCGATTTCCATAAAAGAATACCATTTTCGTCGGTCTGTCAATTCCTTTTATATGCGTCCAAACATCGGTATAATAAAATCTTTGCATCGGTCTCTCACGCTTAAGTTTGAAATAGTACGTCCGTTTGACTGTCACGCTTAAGTTGAAATTGACTTTTTTATATGTCCACGCATTTGTATAAGGTGCTATATCTATCAGTCTTTCACGATGAAGCTTAAAATAAACTGTTTCTTGATCTGTCGCGCTTGTGTATGAACTAGCATTTTTTTTGCTAAACGAGTAGGTTTAATGACCGCATCTTAAGCATATCTGTTCTTATTACCTTATTAATTCTGTTTATGTTATCGTTTTACAGCATTTCCTGAATTTATGGCGGGAAAATATAGCCGCGCAAAAAGAAAAGAACTAATGGACATGGTAAAGTAATGAAAAGCAGTATGAAGATGACACTAGAAAATGAATGGTACCATAAGCAATAGCCGTTACAGAAGCAGAATAAATTACCACGGGTTTACTATTTTGACTAAAAGTAGTATACCAGTTACCGTCACAGCCGGTGAACATAGCGTATGCTCTCCAAGTTATGCCGGATCCATAGCACCACTTGAAATAGAAAATTGTTTTTTTTAATGAATTTCTGATTTTAAAAAGATTCGAAGCAAGAAAACCAATACGGACTAAACAGAATTAAGCCTGTCAAAAAGTCGTAACCTGTCGATTCACGCGAATTTGCTTCACGTCGCATGTGTTTAGAAGGTGAATAAAGAACGATACGTCTAACAAATGTAACATATGTGACATTCATTCCATGTCTCGTTAGTTCCATTTGCACCTGCGCTTCCAACATTGTGACTTACCAGTTATTTACCAGAATTGATATAATATACAATGGACAAATATAATGTATAATCACACAGATTCTCTTACATCACAACAACATGTGAATTTTGCTTTTTAAATCTTAAACACCATTCTGTATTTACAAAAGTCCTATTACACGGCAAATTGCATTAGGCCTTTTGTTAACACAAACAAGACTGAGTGCATTCTCCTGAACCAACACGGACATATCTTTTTCCTAATTAGGACTTGTCTCACGAATGTAGACGAGTTTACCTCTCCTGGTAATAGCGACTGAATTAAATGTGCGTATCAGCAAAGCCTGGGCTAGACTGGACAAAATTGAAGCGATCTGAAAGTAAAATCACCCTACCAAGATAAACGTGACTTCTTTGAAGCCATTGTTACATCAGTTCTTGTATATGGAAGTAGCACCTTGGACTTTCAACAACAAAGAAAAGAAATGATGGTCTGAACACCAGAATGCTATGGGCTTCTCTTAACATCTTCTGGAAACAGCATATTACGAGAGAGAAGCTCTATGGACACCTTCCTACCTGGAACGAAGATCAAGGCGAATAAACCGCCTATGTCTTCAACAGTTTTGTCTTCACTTAGTCCTTTTGAGTCGAGGTATGGAAACACTTATTTGCAGACGGCTTCCCCATGTATGCACCAAGGTTGAAACGTAACACCCAAACTCATCTGTGTCAGTTGATGCTTATCGCTGAAACAAGCTTCCACCAATGCCCGATGTCGATCCTATACCGAACCAATTGATTTGGTTAACGCACCTTTTCTAAATCTCCCTGTCAGCTGGGTCACGAATTCGCCGACTGCAACCCCACGCAGAGAGGTATTCCCTACGTAAAAACGGGGCCACCTGTGGGCCGTGGTTGGCGACCCGTGATGCCATAGGACGGGATCCTGGTGGCCAGCACTCGTCAACTTCGGCCCTTACTTTGTCTTGACGGGAAGTCGAAAGGCCCGATCCGATCAATCGGCTAGTCACGTCATGCCCTAGTATCTATAAGTTTATCCCCAACCGTATTATTAGATCTGATTCTTAAAAAATTCAAAATCTTATATATCTTTTTTATTTATATTTTTATTTTTCTCTCCAAATAGATACTAGAAGGCGGTGACTGATGGTCAATCACTTTCAGAACAAAGAGCAATGTATTCTGAGAGCAATCCATTCTGGTTATCTAAGAGAAATCTATTCTGGATATCTAAGAGTAATGTATTCTAGGAATACAAATAATTACCCTACATATGGAATTATATTTGACAACTTTATTCCAAACAACACACAACTAATGCTATAGTTTTATAGTTTATGGAATTATCGGAATATCTTCCAAGCTGAGGTGTAGTTATTCTCAAGAGAAATTTTTTCAAGGAGTAATGTTTTTAAGGAGTAATGTTTTCAAAGAGTAATGCATTCTAAGATCAATGTATTGCGAGAGAAACCTATTCTAGGAATATAAATAATTATCCTACCTATAGAATTATATTTGACAACTTTACCCAGCATTAAATAACCCACAGATGGTTGATATGTCGTAAACCAAACCAAACCAAACTAAACCAAACCAAACCAAACCAAACCAAACCTTTTCTAAACCCTTCTCAGATTTCTGAATGAGTAGTGCTACTTCTTTTAATTTTTTGCGGTTACTTTTGTTTCTTCATTTAAAACAATGATAAAAAATAAAATAAATCCTCGCGAATAGAACGTTGTGTCATCAGCAAATATACATATCTTGGACGTTCTTGCGTCAGGGAGTTCGTTTATGAAAACCAAGAATAATAAAGGTTAAAGTGTCGACATCTGGATCACACAAGCATCAGAAATGTAGATTTCACTAAATTTCTTCATTCGGACAAATTAAGAATTTTGTTTTCATGTATTTCTTATGTAAAATATTAAATAATCCATCTGTGAGTTTCTAATTTGAATAACATCATGAAATTTACTATTTATATTTTGTGAAACTTAATTT
Organism: Sepiola atlantica; assembly: GCA_963556195.1. NCBI lineage: Eukaryota > Metazoa > Mollusca > Cephalopoda > Sepiida > Sepiolidae > Sepiola > Sepiola atlantica. Next base: position 54,512,644 of record OY744518.1, read on the forward strand.
ACAAAGAGGAAATAATTATAAATTTAAATGATGTAACTTTTATTTTATATATGCCAATTAATATTATTTTTAAATATTTAATGAGTCACAGGATCCCGTTGAAATTCTAATGTTGTTTTTTCATCTATTAGTATTCTTTTCTGTTCATTTATTTATCCATTTGGTATGAATCAGAATATTCTATTGTTCGCATTGGTTTCCTCGATTACTTTGTAGTTAGAGTTCTTTGTGGAAAGACATCGGATATACAGAAGAAACCAGGTGAAGATTGCCAACATCCTAAATGAAGTGTTCCTTTTGAACGAACTGGATTCGAACTTGGCACACCCAGGTTGTCAGTCTGCGTCGTAAACCACATAGCCGCCGCCACCTCCCACTTTTCTGTTAATAATAATATTTACCATGAAATCATAGATGGCTGTTAATGGCAATAATATTTTTTAAAATGTATTCTTTTTTCACACGTAAACAAAAATGTCAGATAAATATGCTTTAATCAATTAAAAGAATATGTTCCTTTTTTATCTATTGATTTTTTACGTACTAACGAATCACCGCTTATCAAGGCCCATAAACCACTAGACGATACAGGTTAATGAATTTGTCAAGAGGACAGTGAAACAACAACATGACCATTGGCAAAAATGGTTGAGACTGGTCAGAATTAGATTATTAAATCAGACGGCTCAACAAATAAATGTTTACATTGAACTTGAAAACGGCCACGCTATAGTCAGCTGGGAAGAAGCCTAGTAGCATTGTGTTCCACAGACCGATAGTTATTGGAAAGAATCTCTGCTCATAGAATTTTCGTTTAGTTGTAAGTACTCAGAAGGAGAAAATAAAATTATTTATAATGGCGATAGCTAGACAAGGCTTAGTTGTAAATGTTTTACGGGGGGGGGGGGCGGTAACCATAGATCGGAGATCAGTCGAGCACTTGCAATGAAAATAACGCTAAAGAAAGACTAGCAACCTCTCTTCGGTGTGAAAAAGGCTGTAAGGAAGAAAGGAGGACATCTCCCACTATATTTCGAAGTTCGTTTTAACCTCTGTCACAGGCAGGACAGGTTTCTCTGAGCAGCACCTTCCCAGATGTGGCAAGAGTGCCCCATCGCAGGACGTATTTGACTCTTATACAAGTAGAATATTGCTTCAGGAGTAACATAATACAATGATTTACATAATAATATATCATGAGGAATGTCTCATTGACCGAGGCATAAGTTATATGTGCCAATTAAGAACGTTAAAAAATGTACAAACACTTGCTAGACAGTTGAACCAAGAAAATTGCAAATTTATCCTTTGAATCTGAGTCTTGTTTTTACTCGGAAGATTTAATTTGAAAATTAAAACAGGCTTCAATCTTTTTGTTGACACCAGAGGCATCATCGTTCAGAAAACTCTTTAGAATTTGCATATTTTATTATTCCTTGTCAAGTTAGCAAATATAAATTCTTATAATTATTTCTGATTAAAGCTAATAACAAATTACCATTTCAGAAAGCCGCTGGCGTAATCTTTCACGAATTAATTACCAAATTATTTTGTGTGTGTGTGTCTTCGTCCGCCATCTTTAGTGTGGGTTGAACGTTTCTTGGACTTGTCTGCACCTCTTTGTAGGTTACAAATGTTTATTTTCCCAACAAAGTTCAAACTCTAGATTAGGGCGGTGAGTTCCGGATATTTTTTGTATCCACACTTCATCCGTTATCAGGTGAAGTAGGATAATGAAACACGTCTGACTTATTCAAGTTTCACACGCTGGAATAAAGAGCGTCTACCCTCTCTCACATGTGATGTCACAGTCACGCGTCTTCTCGCCAAAGTAACGTGGTCTTACGTTATACAATATAACATATAAATTGATCTTAGACATAAATACTCCTTAATCCTACAAAAAATTAAAAAATTGAAAACAAAATAAAACAAAATGACAATGTCAAGAAAAATATGCGAAATCAAGGTTAGCCTTTCGAGTAATTTATATTTAGTTCGAACTCGGGAATCTGTACGGAATTTCGAACGGAACTCTTTATTTACTCCATGGAGATAGGTTTCTCTCGTTCCGTCAGCCATGACCGGGTAGAAGCCTTAACTAGTCATCACTTAGCCCTTATATCATTTGCGCCACGAGTCGCGAGTTCGACAAGACTCACCTGAAGAAAGTAAGAGGTTACATTGACATAATGTTGTGAGAATAATATCACAGATGAAAACAGTAGTCCAAAAATTACAAATAATACAAAGTATGAATCCTTATCTAAAAAAAATTACGAAACACTGTCCCTTTTTATATGATTTGGATTGTTCCGTCTATTGCTCTCACTTTGGGTGCTGGTCTCACAACGTTTCGCCCGATATAATATCCGGCATTCTTCAGGTGTATTTGAACAATAGCTGTTATTGGTCAATAACAGCCATTGTCAAAATACACCTAAAGAAGGTCGGAGGTTAAATCGGTCGAAACGTTGTGAGAACAATACCCAAGATGAGAGCAATAGTCCTAACAATCAAAATAATACATATTATAAATCCTCATCTAAAAAACAAAGATTCAATTAATTTAATACTGTTTTTTATTGTTAAAAAGAAATTTTCCGAATGAAAACAAGTCAAACATTCATATAAAATCAATTGATTAAAGGATTGAATAGATATCACCATATCATGAAATTATTTATTTTTGAAATTCAGACTTTCTTAGTTACCTATAATCTAGTACGTTTCTCCAGCTCTTCAGAACCTCAACCCAGTTTAATAATATTAGCACTGACAATAGCATATACGTATAATTCCACTGTCATATACAATTTTTTTTCATTTGTTCCTTTTCTTGACGGTCACTGTTCTGCTGTTTCTTCTTGTTGACACCCACTTTTCTTTTTTTCCGCTTTTTGTATCTAACATATGTATGGATGCATATCATAGCCTTGCTTATTTGACTCCATATTTTATATTCTAAGCGTATAACCACACTGTCACTGCTTGTTGAGTATTATAAAAATAGAGTTAAGGATGGATGGAAACATTTTAGGCTATTTTTGGGAAATCCGTAATTATAAAAATCTGATTTTCTTAAATAAATAATTTTAGGCTATTTTTGGGAAATCCGTAATTATAAAAATCTGATTTTCATAAATAAAATGCGGACGTAGAAGCAATTCCATTACAATACACTTTTATTTCTTCAATAAAATGTTTACAAAAAATATAAGGGAGACGTATATTAAAATAGGAATAAAAGAATGGTACGTTAGTTATATGAAAGAATATGTCTGCTCTCATTTTACGTGGTTCTAATTGATTCACTGAATTGCGGACAAACAACAGATTTTCAAACGAGTAACATATCAGGAGACACACATTAGACAGAACTAGGCCCGATTAAATTATAGCTGACTCACTACAAAACAGGCTTTAACAAAGGTTTTTTTAATTTGAATTAATGGATAAAATATTTTTAAAAGTTTGTGGAATTCGTTAAGTAAATATCTGGGTTGATATCCTCAATTCAGCTTTGGGTTCGGCTCAAGAATGTCGAAGATGAGTCAATGCAATTAACACGGCTAAGCCTCATGTTACAGCGCTAGTAGTTTAGGAACTAAATATTCTTAATCACTACGAAATAAGCTTTATTAACATATAAATTCTTAAATTTATTTCTGTCTTCATGGTTCGGTAAATCGACATCTAACCCAGGTATTTTTGTACGCGTACCGCACCAGCCATCTGCTGGGTTGGTTGCCAAAGTTGTTAATATTACATCATGCCCGATTTGGCTTCGAACTCTGAAAAATGTATCCTTATTCAACTGTGATATCACAATCACACCATTTCTCAAATATGTACACAACTCCTTAAAGTATGGCGGGCGTCGAAGACAGAAATTCAATTGCCATTGAAGAGTTGTTTAAAAAAAATTCAAGATGATTATTAAACTAATCAGTGATAGAAAGTAATTATTATTAGGGATAGAACACATTGATACGCTTCATGTCTGTAATTCACTTGTAAACTTTTTTGAGTCAGGAAGAACCAGCGGTTAATTCTCATAGAGAGGTTTTAAATTATTTAGAATCTTTCGAGCTGACAAATGTTAGCTGAAAAAGATCCTTGTTTTCATGATTCGCAATAAACATGTAAAAATCAAGAAAAGTGAATGTTTAGCATTTTGTAAACCCCACAAAACGAATAGGCTATATCCACAGACATACGATTACATATTTATGAAGAACTGGCGGGACCCGTGTAAATTACACGAAATGATGTTTTCAATAGTAATTATCTTGTTCCTAACCTATACATGTTTGAATAAAATATAAGATTTGACTTGTATATTTATTTTTTAAAAATGAACAATATATGAAACAATTTACAAAACTTCTTTATATACAATATTTCTAGTGAAGGTAATATTTCGACGACTAAACCTTACTTTGTAAATGCTTTAGATTAAATTAAATTTGGCTCCAATTCATAAGTAGCGTACAAATATTCGGAAGGTCGTTACTTTTGATGTAAGCGTGACACACAAAATAATACACACGCTATCGTATTAATATGTGTCTTCCCGGTCGTCCCCTCCGCCTCCCCTTCGATGTAGAAAAAAATCTTAGAGGTTGGTTGGGATCGAACTATAAACCAGTCGGGCCTCCGTCAAAAACCGACGTCGCTAACCGTTGCGCCACTTGAAATTACTTGAAATTATTACGAAAATAAGGTGACTTGAAGTATTTTCAAAATCTAGGTGCGGCACGCATGCGCAGAGCTTTTGATGTTAGCGTGACGC
>OY744518.1:54519938-54649938 GCA_963556195.1 Sepiola atlantica
TAATTTCATCAAAATCCAGAAAATCAACCACTTTTAATAATATTTTCAATATTTTATAATTAAGGATCACGGAATATAATTAGCCCATTTCTTTATTTGAAATCCTGGTGTACGTGGATTATTTTGTGTAATTTTCGTAGGCTAGACAGCAAACATTAAATTAATAATAAAATGGTGTTGTAATAATTTTTTGAATTTTAAAAATATGAAAATTTTATTTTGAAAAAACATTTGTCGGATATAATATTCATTCTTTAAATAAAATCATTCTTTCCAAATAAAAAAACTAGTATCAGTTTAACTGCATGGGAATGTATTTTAGTTTATAAACACATATTCTTAAGCAGTCTTATTCTTTATATGAACATTTTTATTAGTTTTAGCCGATCAATTGGATAGGAGTTGCTCTCCTTTCCAAAAAAACAAAACATTTTTCTTGATTTTTAAAAAAGTTCAAGTAAATCAAACATGAAAGATTACACAAAATAAATAATTCAAAATAATTGATAAAACATTTATTGAAATAAATTAAAATGTGTGTTGATTATTCTTTGTTTATTTGAAAAAGGAACAGTTTATTTGCAATATACTAGGAATTTGTTATAAATTTAAACAGTCATGTTTTTTAGGAGGGGGTCCAAACGGTCATTTTATTTAAAATATATTATTTGAAAATATCGCTTATTTTGTTGGATTTTCGTACACATTTTGGACGAAACTTATTTTTTTATCCCGAACTAAAATTCTAATTTATTTTTAAAAACTTGAAATTCGAACTTTAATGCAAATCCATTAATTATAGGAGGGCATCTTGTAATTTCCTTTGATTTTCTTTGGCGCTTGATATCGATAAAAAGTAAATACGTTTGGAAAAAGGAACAAATTCACAATGATTTCGAAGTGAATGAATAATCATTGTGAGGGTAGTCGTGTTTTTGATAGAGGAATAGAGTCACAATAGAAAGGAACAAGTTAACTATGATTTCGAAATTAATAAATAATTCTATGGAACTGAGTCTGCTTGCTCTGATTTACAGTTAGACGCATGCGCATTAAACGTTTCGAGCACTTGCAGTCCTCATTGATAGTGGTTCTAACTCCTACTATCAATGACGTCACTACAAAAATACGTCTCAATTGACAGGCCTGCTTTCCGATGGCTGTGACTTAACTGTTTCAAGGGCCGATTCCTTTGAGTATATTTGGAGTATAAACGAAACGAAAATCAAGCAATCAAGTTAAAATGAAACAACACTGACACCCGAATTACTAATTGTTATGTGGAAAAACAGACTGGTTAGTTTGAAGTAGTTTCGAATTTATTATGGACAAAAAAATGTTACATATAGATATTTAGCTATCTTCTTTACTACACGCACACACTGTTATGAAATATTTTTAGAAATTATGACACACATCTACATAAATATATACACATGCCAGCCAAATAGATATGTATATATCGTAAGTAAATGATGAAAGGTATAATTTATACATAGAACATATATAATTATATGAAAGCTAAGGTTAAAGACTTAATTAATGGTGTTATATAAAATAAAATGTTCCCAAAATAAATATATCTGAGCTTAAAAAACAGAAAATAAGCATAAAGTGTGTAATTATATCAAGAATTTTAGAACGTCAAACAAACGATGTATGTAAAAAAATACCATTTATTAAAACACTTTAATAAAATTTCGGGACAAGTCGCCTTATTAAAAAAAGTAAACATTTTTTCTCTTCTTACGTTTTACTAGAGGCATATTATCCTTAGTGTTAGAAGACCGTTCGATGTTGTTTACGGTAAGGGTTAACTGTTGATATGCGAGGTTGCACTCCGGTTGCGTTTCGTAAATAATAAAAATATCGCACACTCTTGAAACTAATAATATTTAGAATTGTAGAAAACCAAACAAATCATGTGTTTTTTAAATAAAATAATATATTATTCTTACACAAATAATATTTTATTTAAATAGAACAAAATCAAATACTATTTAATTAAAAAACGAATGACATTTTATTTAAAGCAAACACAAAAACACATGGTTTATTTGGATTTCTAAAATTCTCGATATAATTTTAATTTCAGCGATGATTATAAAATATATGATATTTGGAATTGATTTTTAGTTAGTGTATATTATTTGTTATCACAAACCCTAATGTTCACTCAAAAGAGAGGTATCTAGGACGGTTGATTACCATTGTTTCTCATCCAATGTGTAAGCAGATATTTCTGTGATGAGATCACATCCTAAAGAGTTTCCGATTGACATTCAGGTACGTGGAGAGTAAAGTGGTAATGGCATGTAAACTCCTAAGAACATCCGTTGTATACAAGTTACATTTTAGAGGATTTGGAGTGTATGATGTTTGGTGTTCTAATTTATTCTATTTGATTGTGTATGACATGTCATAATCTCTCAAATTCCATGTTCTTTCTAGCCAGTTCAATCACTGCTCGCTTATCAATGTGTCAAAAAGAATCAGTATGCACGTAAAACCATGGTCAACATTTTTCTTTAGAATTTCACGGAATTGTTCAATCCTCTTCATTGTGGGCGGTTCTCGGCTCCGTCTCTTATTTCTGGTTTCAACACGGCTTGTTATTTACAGGTTACTTTAACTGTCTATCAAACCTCCACACTCTTGATTCCTATTTTAAGAACGGGCCCATTTAATTTTTAATATTTTTAAGTTTAATTAGCCAGCGGGTTGATTCTCATCTTTAGAATAGGCAAACGGGAAAATTATATTTATCTATCATTTCAATTTTTCGAGGCTCCCAACAACACACCTCATTCTCCAGGCATAATTTTGTTCTGAGAGGTATATTTTACATTTAATTGTTAGCGTTGGTCATGTTAATACAAAATATAAGTTAATACAAAAACGACAGAAGATCTCTATATCTACTTCATATCAGTACCCAAACGTCAGTGTCCATAATGATTGGGGCATAAATAGAGCTGAAAGGGAGAAAATAAGAAAATATCAGGGTCTAATGTATGATATGAAAAGAAACTGGAACCTCAAAGAGATCTCTATCATTCCAGTTATCATGGGAGCCACTGGACTCATGAAGAAGAACTTGAAAAAGTATTTAGAAAGTATACCTGGTGAACCAAGTGCAAGAGAAATCCAAACCACTACACTCAAGGGAACAGCCAGCATCCTGAAAAGAGCTCTCGGTTGGAGTCTATAAATAGCTGGTGATCGTATGGCATTTGGAAGAATGCCCCGTCCCCAGCAAATGAATGAAAAGAAAAATATAAAAGATAATAATAGTATGAGTAATAGTAATAATAGTAGTAATAGTAGTAGTAGTACTACTACTACTAGTGGTATGTTTGCTAGTAGCGTTATTAATCGTAAAATATGGCAACCATGATGCAAATTTAACTTATTATTTTGAAACTGTAGATGTCGTATTACCAAAATGGTCAATTGCTCAATGCATAAATCGTATATAATTTTTGATAATAGTAGTAGCATTATTATTATTATTATTAGTAGTAGTAGTAGTAGTAGTATTAGTAGTAGTAGTTGTTGAAGTTTTATAAGTTGTTGTATTAACATATGTATGTAATTCTCTATGGGATACCTGGAATATCATTTTTCGACCTTGATTCACAATGAATCCAATCGCGAGAGAACTAGAATTCATTTTCAACAACCCCTGGGTATTCAGCAGCGTTAGCAGAGAGCCGCAAGCGGTCAAAATATGCCGGTCTTATCGACAGATTTGTGTTTCAACCAGTCGCCGTGGCGACGAGTAGAATGATAGGTCCAGCCATGCGCGACTTCCTCTGCAGCTTTGGTCTTTTAATGCCGCGCCACACTGGCGACCATCTTGAACTGATTTGGCTTAAGAAGCGCCTCTCTATCGTCACTTTTCGTAGAAATGTCTTCAGCTTGCTCTCGGCCTGCCAAGCCATCCTATGAAACTTCCTGATGCTTGCATGTTAGTTTCAAAAACGACCATTTTATTTATTAATTATTTCTCAATTTCTTATTAGTTTACTATCATTTAATATTTGTTGTTACATTCCTGAAATGTTAATGCTGTTAGACAATCACCGCTTTATACTTTTTTATACTTTTTTCTTTCATTTATAATATATTTGAATTTCTGTTTAATAAATTGATACACTTTTTTTGGTTTATTATTATGGTCTTATACTAATACGTCATCCCTTATCGAAGATAAGGATTAATTTGATTGTCAGTTGGCGTTGAACAACACATTCGATAGGATTAGAAACGATAGGTTTACTAGTCAGAATTGTATTATTGAAGTTCACGGCTTGATACGTATTTGTAAACATTGGACATAAAAACGACACTGTCAGCACCGCGGTATTGTATTCCACATATATGAAGTTCTTTAGAGGAAATTTTGTTCACGATAGTTCCGTTTAGTTGTAAATACACAGATAAGAAACGGAAATTCTTTACAGTGATTGACGCTAGAAGAGTTTTTGTTGTAAATATTTTACAGGGCAGAACCAGAGATTCGAGCGTAGTCAAGCACCTATCATAAAAATAATGAGAGAATACAGAAAGGCTAGCAACGTCTCTTTTGTGAGAAAGGTACTGCAGGGAAGGGAAGAGAGCATTCTCTATCATATTTCGAAGCCAATTCTGTACTCTGTCATGGCGGGAGAGGGTGCACTGGCCGGCACCTCCCCATACGTGGCAACAGAACTCCATCTTAGCTGGTTGACAGTCTTATCAGCTGAACTTTTGATTGTGAATCTTTCGTTGCAACTCACCAACACGAATTCACATCTTAATGAAGACCAAATGGTATTAACCTTTTGTTTTGATTCGTGCCAACTCACCATCTGGTCAACGTTATTCATGACAATGGAACTACCTAGTTGTCTATCTATTCCCTCTAATTTTATCAACTCGATTCGGCGTCAAAACTTGGTCCATCGCCTATTCATGACATTTAAGTATGATTCTATTGTTTCAATTGTTTTAATTACTCCTCCATCTTTGTAAGTCGCTAACAACAATTTTTATTTTGGAATTGTCATGATTCGAAGAAGAAAAAATGAGATCTAGGTTTTCTCAATCGTTTTACAAACCCAACAAAAGAAGAAACATAATATGGAACCCAGCAGCTTTGGTCATAAATTGAATTTTCAAAAAAAAGGTATTGCTCTGCGATTTCTGTGTTTTCTTTTCTGTTTTCTTGTATCTTTACCCGCCCCCTAAAATGTTATGATTTCATTTATTTTCCCTTTGTATTTCTGTTTCTTTCTTGGTTGAATCAATATGTACTTGTTCTTACCTAGACTTCATTTATTTAGTTTTTGTTTTCTTAAAGGATACTTTAAAATATTTATTTCGCTTATTATTTTTACTTTGTCTAACATCATACAGTAACACATATATACTTAAGATTATTACCACATTTAGGTGTCTGTAGTAACATTCGTAAATAGTATGTACTGAATCAAAATGTGCTTACTACTATTAATAGAAGTTCAGTTATAACAATAATATTATTAATAATAATAATAATAATAATTATAATAATAATAATTTACAGTTTACATCAACAGTGCAAAGGTGTGAACCTGACTTACGCTTTAGAGCCAAATGTCAACTTCACGCCAGATAGATTGTTAAGTTGAATCCCACACAATTCCGAAATAAGTATAATATATATAATATATATATATATATATATATGTGTGTGTGTGTGTGTGTGTGTGCGCGTGTGCGTGTGTGTAGTTAGCAAAAGTTCGTGACTCTTTGCATGCTCACTTAATCTTTTTGTTTTTTGCGTGTTCATTAATTTTTTTAATCCTTTTATACTTTTATAATTGTATTCGACAAACGTCGAAATGCCCCTCGTATAACTATGTGTGTGCGTGAAATACATTTTTTCATTGTTAGTTTCTCTTCTTTTTGTCGCTGTCGGCGGTCGGTTGCTCGCTTACCTAATTCTTTAATGTCGATTATCTATTCGACCGCGGGGTTCCCTTGTTTTTCTTCATCGCCTTTTACTCTTTCACTTCCGTTGTCGTCCAGTTAATTGATTCTTACGTCTACCAGTTTTTAAGTTTTATTCTGGAGAGAAATATCTATGTGGACAAATCAAACCATACTTCGAGAGAGAGAGAGAGAGAGAGAGAGAGAGAGAGAGAGAGAAAGAGAGAGGGTAGAGAGAGATCAAATTTGATTTTCTAGATTACTTAATAGCTACCTGCTCACATAGTCCAGGCAATATAGCACATTTTAGGGCCCAACTTGGAACAAATTGCAACAGAATTTTTTTCACCACCAGGCATTCCCATGAGGTGTCTAGAACATCATACTAAAAGTCCTAAGAAATCAACGTTGAGGAAATATATCTAATTTGCAAAAATCCAAGATGGCCGCCAATTTTCGATAATTTGCCATATCTCCGCATTTAGATGTCATAATTGAGTGATTTGAAGTGCTAAAATGGGGTTTTTGAACACAAGGATTTACGTGGAGGATATTACATTTTTATTGGATAAAGAATTTATAGTCAAAAATCCAATATGCTGGAAAGAATGTCTATTTTTAGAATGTATTTGCTCAACATTTTATTTTTTTCGGTACATTTTTTAACCTAGGGCCTACTGAAATGTAGGAAAACACAATTGTAGCCATAGATAAGTTTGTTATCATACTCATGAACAACAGTAAGCCTGTGTTTCAACAACAGATCATCAATATTAATTTCAAGAGTGTCAATTCCAGTTGTGCCACTTTGCGGTATCCGGCTTAAGCATCGTCGTCTACATCATCTGACAAATCTGGCACCTGTGAGTTAGAGCAACTTGTACCACGACATTCTCTACACACGGCAGTGCAATGGAGACCATATTTTTGGCATGTGCACCTCCTTGTTTTGCAGTTTTTCTTGCAGCTACAACAGATGACATCCAGTATCTCCGGTGGTGCTGCGGGCTGATCTGTCTGTATAGGCATGCACCTTCTGTCCACAAGGTGCCATCCCCAATCTTGTGGCTTCATGTTGACACATGTTCCTTTCCACTCCATTACCTGGTAATAGACACGGAGGCTATGGAATCTTGCAGCTGCTGATGTTGGGGTTGAGCTTGTGGTTCCACGGAAGATGTGTTCTTGGAAATCTTGTCACAGAACCGTTTGTATCTTAAGCTGTCCAGTCCTTCCTCTTTGGTACCACCGTACAGTGATACCAGAGCTTTCTCTCCTGCAGCAGTTATGTCCTCCGGTGTTTGCCCTGATTTGTAGAACATCTCTGATTGCTCACGAAACAGGGAATCAGTCTTCACCTTCTTCACTGCCAAACCTTTTCCCAATCCAAACAGGCGACTAGTGGTATCGCAGCCAAGAATAGCATGGACAAAGAGCAGATGGTCGCAAATCTGAGGACCCAGCAACTCTTTCGACTGCTTTATGCACCACACCCTTCTCGATTTGGTGGCTTGCTTTGACTCTTATACCAGAAACAGTTCGTTTTCGGTCATATCAGCGTGATACAACAGGAGGACCAACAAATCTGTGTCGTCACCAATGAGAACCGTATCTCTTGTTCTGGCAGAGGCAAGGGCTGTTTGAACAATGAGGACATCAGCATCATGCTTTGCGTGTTCTGTGCTGCATCCAGCCCTTTCTAGTTTGTCGCTGAGAAAATGTATGAAGCGCTGTTTGTTTGCCTTGTTGTTCAGGAAGTCCTCCTTCTTGGATTGTATGATCATATCACCAGCAAAGCTTACGGTCAAACTAGAGCAGGTTCCTGTTCTTCTTTGTTGTGTGGCATCTTTAGTTGTGGGTTCATCTTTGTAGCCATCGAAAACAATGACAGCAGCTCCATATTTCTGTGTCACATATGTGACATAAATCTGACACACACTATTATATGTGGAACCTCTTGGCCAGGGAATCCGATGGAGTAGCGCGCCGCCATCAAGGACATATTGGACTTGGTCTACACTCGGCTCACGTTGTTCTTCATCTATAGACTTCCACAGAACATCAGCAAGGACTGCCTTATTGGCCTGCAAGGGAAGGGATGACGAGTCAAATAAGGCAGGAGGGTGGCTACAAAGTTCGAACTTGAATAACGTTGACAAGTCTTTGCACCGTTCACCTACAATTACCAGTCGCTGGAACACCAATTGTGGATCCACTACTACAGATTCCCCTCTGACTTTGACAGTTGATCTGGATGCAAGTGTCATTGCTTCATCGGCTTTTCGGAAAGTGAACTCTTCCACAGATTTCCCTGCCATGCTCACAAGAATCTTTTCTCCAATTTCTTTTGTTTGGTCAACATTGACTCCGTCCTGAGCGGCCATGCCATTAGCAATGTTGTGAAGTGAGGTATTCTCCTTGAATGGATCTCTTTCCTTCAGATAGCTGATAAGATCGAGGGTGTCCTTGACATCTCTGGCCTGTCTAGCCTTCGAAATATCTTTGTGTTGGTCGCTGGTTTCGTAGGAGACCCCGCTGAACTTCTGCATTGCATCGTTGATGTTTGCGCATGCTGGCATGGGTAGGACCCACAGTAAGCGCTGAGTCTCTGTCATCCCTTTTCCTCGAGTTAGGCCCCCATGCGTCTTTATACTTCTCATCAAAACTTGTTCGATGATCAGATCTGTGGAGATCCCTGCCCAGTATCTATCACTGCGCCGCACAACGTGGTATCCCTCTTGGAACCTCTTATACACATCCGGATGTGTATTTGGTAGTTCGGTCATCATTTGCAGGTAAACATATACAGACTGTATACAGTCGGTGTCCAGAAGCGGCAAGGTAGGGAAGCATATCGTGCACACATTGGAGGTGTAAGCTCCAGTTCCCTGTTCTTTCAGCTTTAATAAATTTCCGCAAGATGTCCACCATGTTGAGATACTGCAACCAGAGTTTTGCTGTTGGCATAGTCATCATTTCCTTTTTGTTGTCAAGTTCAGCCTGGATTCTTTGCAACACTTTTGCAGAGCAAACTTCTTCCACTGAGAGGGAAGAGGACATTGCTCTGTCATACAATTCACTTGCTGTAGTTATGTCAGTCGTCACTGTATCTGAAGGAATATCTTGTGGTTCTACATTATCTGTCTCAGTATCAGCAGTTGCCACTTGTGGTTCCTGAACTGTGTCTTTGGTTGGCACCGGCACATTGTAGGCATCAGCGACCAAAATGGTGTTCAGTGCAGCATCTACCAGCATATGTCCCCGCACTGCTCTGGAAACAGCTTTGCCTGTCATCATGTGGGGCACTGTGTTTCCAGCATATACCACTTCGAGCAACTCTTGCAGTCCCGAGCCTGCCATTAGGTGACCTATGCTCCCAAGAAAGCTCATCTGCATGTGAAATCCCCCAAGACTGAGGACTATGCGCTTGAGATCACTGTCATTTGGTTGAGACATTATAATCGTTAAAGCTTTCCAGTACAAGGGTTGGTCGAATGTGAGGATTGGAGTAACGTCGTATAGTTGAGCTTGGGTAGACACAAACTTCATTGTAGAGTAGATACATGAAGCATGACTGGGATCAAGGTCAATCATTGGAAGGAATGTCACAGAAGCTTTTCCTGGGTGTTGACCTCGATGCAGGAACTGCATCATGCCAGACCATGATGGCTTTGGAGAGTGGAGAAGTAATGATGTCTTCCACAGTATATCTAACTCTGATGTTGGATCCTCTTCTGTCGTGCGAACCAGTGGATTGTAGATGATATGTTCCAATGCTGGAGGAATTTTGAAGTACTGAATGCTGATGCGACCAATGGCAGCAATCTCTTTAGCCGTCACATGGACTGTGGGGACAGCCTTGCTTGTTTTTGTTTCTGGTGTAACAGTAGCTATAATGCCCATTCCATGGAATGTCCCTGTGCCATCAATTGTTGCCACATTATTGTCAACATTATCGGCAATATACTCTATGTGGTGCTCTTCGGAATACCCAGGGATCTCAGTACCTTGTACAACAGCTGCACTCCGTTCATATTTCATGACCTCAGCATAGGAAGATGAAAACCCATGCCCGTGAAGCGTGTCCACCAAAAAACGTGACGCAAAATGGTGGTGCATATGGATACCGAGGCCAAGCTGAAGAGGGGTTATTATTGCCCTTGGTCGTATGGCTTGCATATAGCCTGCCCAATCGAAGCAAGTTTTACACCAACATTTTTGCCAGCAAACATAGTCCTAAGCAGTAATTGCAATGAGTTTGGAATGTAGCTAGCAGAATCAGCAATGTCGCCCGTGTCTGGATAGAAATCCTTTGGGGTTTCCATGGACTTTACATCACTGGCAATGAGTTTTGCAGCAGCTTCAATAATATTCAACTTGTCATTTTCAATATTTTCAGCTTTCTGTTGCTTGTGGAATGCATAGAGGATTGAGCTTGCTGTATCTCGCAATGTGACCACACATTCTTTGGTGCTCAGCACAGTCATTAAAACCCTCTCGCCAAAGTGCTCCTTTATTTTAGTTTTCATGTATTTAGCACTGTAAGGTTCATGCTCTGTGTTCTGAAGAAACTCTGACATTTTGAGAACAAGGTCATGTATGGTGGTTTGCTCCTCGTCACTTTCCTCTAAGAACTGAGCCACTTCCAGGAACGCTGACGTTCTCTCGTCTATCTCAGGCCTTCCGAGTTTGAGCCTCTTTGATTTGTCTCCAGTACTACTGGTGTCTAAAGAGGGCTTAGTAGGAATGTTTTTCCCTGTCCTAAAGTTGCTACTGCACTGCTGGTGATACATTGCATCCGCTGCGTGTAGGTCATTCACTGATGCTATTCTGCCTAATACTGTTGCAGACCATTCGTCATTTCTAGAATGACAAACCTGAAGGATACTCTTCTGAAAGTCTTCTGTCCTAACTGGGAAAACACCCAGTTCTCTTTGCTTCCTACCAGTTTTAGCTGACTGTCCACACAACAAGCAGTGTTCTTGAAAATTGAAGTGTAGTTCAGAACGGAGCTCACAGTGGGGTTTTGGTGGTTGTTGCTGCCTTGCTAGGTCACGTGCAATGTTTTCTGCTTTGCAATAGTTGCGGCGACATTCTACGTGTAGTGTCTCTCCTGGATTCACTACCAAATCGCTACCACGTTGACTACTTGCACGATTCACGCCATCGCTGCCTTTTGTTCGAAGAACACTGTCGCTTTTCCGTCAGAGATTGATTCATTACAGATGCGACACTTCTCCATTGTCAATGTTTGCTGAATCTCAGATTAATTACCCTGGAATAGAAACAAAAATAATATATAAAGTTATAAAATAAATAGTTAAATATAAAAAGTTATAATATAAAGTTAGTCAAGAGTTAGTAAGTTATAATAAAGTTATAATATAAAGTTAGTCAAGAGTTAGTCACATGAGGCAGCAAAACAGTCACATTTCAGTTTGCCTATGTTTCGGATACCACGCATATGAACATTTTTCAATATTTTTTGGCCATATTGGATTTTTGGCTATAAATTCTTTATCCAATAAAAATGTAACCTATTCCACGTAAATCCTTGTATTCAAAAACCCCATTTTAGCACTTCAAATCACTCAATTATGACATCTAAATGCGGAGATGTGGCAAATTATCGAAAATTGGCGGCCATCTTGGATTTATGCAAATTAGACATATTTCCTCAACGTTGATTTCTTAGGACTTTTAGTATGATGTTCTAGACACCTCATGGGAATGCCTGGTGGTGAAAAAAATTCTGTTGCAATTTGTTCAAAGTCGAACCTTATTTTGCCTGGACTAACATAGATAGATGAATAGATAGAATAGGTATCGGACCTTATCTCGCTTTTGGCAGTTTCAACATTTTAAGTATTACATCCTTTTGTTAAACGTATATCCAGTTTTAACTCACATCATGAACTGATTCTAAAAATTTCGTTCTTTGTCAATTCAGAATCCGTGACGTAATTACTTCATTTCCGCTCATATCTGTTTGTGTCTAACGTTCTTTGACATCATACTTTGAATTTGACCTCTATATGTCATAGCTACCTGCCATTCTTCCTGGGAACTAGTTTTGTTTTCATGCTTTCGTGTCACTACGCCTGCACTGTTCGACCGACCCAATGATTCATCAAGCTTATGCAACCGCTATCAACAATGTAACACACACACACACATATATATATATATATATATATATATATATATATATATATATATATATATATGTGTGTGTGTGTGTGTGTGTGTGTATATTTATGGAGCAAGGCATTATTTATACAAGTCTGGTTTAAGATTACAGCATTTTCACGTTTAGTAATTTTCTCAGTTACTCTACACGGCGAGCAACCTTTCGCAAAAGTGTTTGAGATAGCTGAAAAACAAATCCTTGCAGTCATAGTATACCAACAACCACCGAAGACGTGAAAGCTTGTTCGCTGTGTCGAGAAAATAGCGAAACGTGAAAATTTTGTGGTCTTCAACGAGACTTAAATGACTATCTTTCTATCTATCTATCTATCTATCTATCTATCTATCTATCTATCTATCTATCTATCTCTTTCTATCTCTCTCGCTCTCTCTCTCTATATATATATATATATATTAGTATTTCATGTATCCACATACAAATTTATAACGAGATATAATTTTTTATGTATCAATTTTCAGTATTTACTTCAAACAGTGCTCGATACGTAAGTAGAGCTAGGTAGTAAGCTATGAAAATATATTTATGGCAATTAAGCTACACAGAGCTCCCGCGTTTCATCCCCGGGGGGAATCTTCAGACATTTTAGCCTAAAGATTCCCCCCGGGGATGAAACGCTCGAGCCTCTGTGTAGCTTGATTGCCATAAATATATTTTCATAGCTTACTATATATATATATATATATATATATATATAACGTAAAATATAATAACACGAAATTACATGATTGTCGATGCAATAATTTATTTCAACCTTGCGGTTTTATGAAAGCATCCAATTTGACAATTACATTTTTGAGACTGACAGAAAACTGAATTCACCCTCGACACTTCAAACACAACCAGAGAGAGTGGTGGTCGCAGCCAATCTGAATACCTATTACAGAGCGAGTAGGAATTAACATCTTATATTTAACTAAAGCAATCGAAAGGGATCTTATGGTTTTTTTTGTTTGTTTTTATTAAAATAGTAACGTCTGAGTTAAGCGCACATATTCTTTCTACATTTCCGACCTGGTGACATTTAACGTTCATACGCCTCCATACACACGCACACATATACCTATTCATAACATCACACACACACAATTTTTGGCTAGCTCGAAATTCAGTTTTCGGCCCGGAAGGAGGAAGAGAGATAAGACACTAACACACGTTAGCGTGTCATCGGCCGAATGACACTTGTCGTGCCTTCATTCTGTCTAGATCCGAGTGATAGTATCAATTTGAAAACTAAAAATTATTTAAGATTATATTCCAAATGTAATATTTTAATACTCTGAGTTTCACAAAATTCATCTTACATTAGTTTTATAATCTATGGGAGCCTATAATTATAGCCTAATTCTAATCTAATATTGTTTCGTGATAATATTATACACTTAATTTAATTCACTATCTTATTTTAAGTAAATAATCAGAATAAACGAATATCTTAAAGTACAATTATATATGCATACATCCCCACATATACACACACATATCTCTACACACACATATATATACATATATATACATATATATACATACATATATATATACACACATATACATATATATATATACATACACACATACACACACACACATACATATATATACATGCACACCCATACCTACTACCTTGAATTAAAAAATTTTAAGACATCAAGGATAAATGTGTTTCGTCTTTAAGTATTCATTAAAAAATATCATTACTAAATGAGTGTATACCTACACACACACACATATCCATACATATGCACATACACACACATACACACATATACATATACATACACACACATATATACGCACATGCACACATAGACACAGATGTGCAAAATAGAGACACACATACATGTATACATAGACATACACGAATGCACATATGCACGCATACATATAAACATACACAGTCATACGCATACGTACACACATAACTATACTCATATACGCGCACATGCCCATACATGCACACATATACCTGCACTCATGTATACACATATACACACATACACATATATAAAATAATATATACGGCCTGGAAAGTTATAAATAACCGGGGTAAGAGTTTAATTACATATAAACATATATTGACAAAATAAATATGCAAGATATACACACACACACACATACACACACACACACATACATGCCTGCACATACACAAACACATGCATGTACGTATACATATATATACATACAAAAACATATGTACTTATATATACGCACATACTCTTCCCATACATACATATACACCAATGCATGCATGCACGCGCATCTGCACGCGCATGCATACATATAAGCAAATATAAGGCTATCCTATTTCAAGTAAGTACTCTGAATACACGAATATCTTAAAGTACAATCGTATATGCATACATTCGAAAAATAACTATAACGAATGTCACCAAGTCAGTAATTACATGTCCATAACAGATATTATTGTAAATATTTATGGGTGGTTTACCGTAAATGATCTATTTGGTATCTTCACCGTTACAAATCTAGAGGTCTATCAGATTATTAGATATTGGTAATTTTAAATTTGCATTTAAATGTATACATGAGTGCAGGTGTATGTGTGCATGTATGGGTATGTGCGCGTATATGAGTATAGTTATGTGTGTTCGTATGCGTATGACTGTGTATGTTTATATGTATGCGTGCATATGTGCATTTGTGTATGTCTATGTATACATGTATGTGTGTCTCTATTTTGCACATCTGTGTCTATGTGTGCATGTGCGTATATATGTGTGTGTATGTATATGTATATGTGTGTATGTGTGTGTATGTGCATATGTATGGATATGTGTGTGTGTGTGTAGGTATACACTCATTTAGTAATGATATTTTTTAATGAATACTTAAAGACGAAACACATTAATCCTTGATGTCTTAAAAATTTTTAATTCAAGGTAGTAGGTATGGGTGTGCATGTATATATATGTATGTGTGTGTATGTGTGTATGTGTATATATATATATGTATATGTGTGTATATATATATATATGTATGTATATATATGTATATATATGTGTGTGTAGAGATATGTGTGTGTATATGTGGGGATGTATGCATATATAATTGTACTTTAAGATATTCGTTTATTCTGATTATTTACTTAGAATAAGACAGTGAATTAAATTAAGTGTATAATATTATCACGAGACAATATTAGATTGGAATTAGGCTATAATTATAGGCTTCCATAGATTATAAAACTAATGTAAGATGAATTTTGTGAAACTCAGAGTATTAAAATATTACATTTGGAATATAATCTTAAATAATTTTTAGTTTTCAAATTGATACTATCACTCGGATCTAGACAGAATGAAGGCATGACAAGTGTCAATCGGCCGATGACACGCTAACGTGTGTTAGTGTCTTATCTCTCTTCCACCTTCCGGGCCGAAAACTGAATTTCGAGCTAGCCAAAAATTGTGTGTGTGTATGATGTTATGAATAGGTATATGTGTGCGTGTGTATGGAGGCGTATGAACGTTAAATGTCACCAGGTCGGAAATGTAGAAAGAATATGTGCGCTTAACTCAGACGTTATTATTTTAAAACAAACAAACAAAAAAAAACATTAGATCCCTTTCGATTGCTTTAGTTAAATATAAGATGTTAATTCCTACTCGCTCTGTAATAGGTATTCAGATTGGCTGCGACCACCACTCTCTCTGGTTGTGTTTGAAGTGTCGAGGGTGAATTCAGTTTTCTGTCAGTCTCAAAAATGTAATTGTCAAATTGGATGCTTGAATAAAACCGCAAGGTTGAAATAAATTATTGCATCGACAATCATGTAATTTCGTGTTATATATATATATATATATATATATATATTTGAAACTTAAAGTATACTTTCAGAAGATAGAACCTATAGTGAAATGGTTTAAGCTCAGTATACGAGATAGAGCAATTATAATGATAAATGAAAGAAGGGAGATAAATATGTATGAATGACAAATTCATTTCAACTTCGATTGTTCAATGCAACGTGCACTCGATAAAAAACATGTTTATTTTTCTTTCCTTAAGCCAAGGTTTTTCTAAGATTTAAATCATCATGAGAAGAATTACATAGATGTATAAGTTGGCAGTGGAAAAGCCAAAATTCAAAATTTGAAAAACATAAAGTAATAAAGAGTAAGAGTATGCGTGTAAAAAATATGGAGTCTGTCCAGTTGGTGAATGTCCGTTGATAAGGTGTCCGGTTAAAAGAGATTTAGAGATGGAAAAATGGGTTTCGTGAAGTCAGCGTTTTAAAAGTTTAAAATAAAGTAAATCCAATAGAAAGATGTTTAGTTCAATTGTAGATAGAACGGACTTATTCGGATGTAATTTTGAAAATTAAGGCCATTTTAAGCTACTCCCGTGCACCGAGAATGAAAGTAGTTTTTCGGCAGTTGAGTTTGAAATGTGTATATTAAACGCATGCAGTCAGAACTTTAAGCAGTGACTTCGATTGAGTCTTAGAAAAGCGAGAGCTCCGGTTGGAGATAAGACTAAGTAAAGAAGTGGGGGAAGGGGTAAAGATAAAGGAGGTGGGAAAAGTTTGTTTGGTTACTGCTCATTGCTAGTAAGCAATAAACCGATGCGAGTTGAATGAGGTTATTATAAGCTAAAAACAAAAGTGATTCAGGTCAGTAAGTAAGTAATTCTGAAAGGGGGTTCCCGTAATTAAAACGGGTTTTTACACAAACTTATATATAATTCAGAAAGTTTAAAGGGTTAAAATTGGGAAATTAAGGTTCAGACAATTAGAAATCTGGGATTTACGTGTTTAATATGTAATAATTCAGACAAAAACTAGTATTTCCGAGTTTAATGTTTAAATACTTTAAATAATTCCCAGTAAGTTAAATATTAAATACACGACTAAATTAGATACTTTAATGTATAAGTGAAGTTAGGATTAAGAACAGCGTTAGTCTGCTTGCAACAATTGAGTTCTAGGACAAGGATTATGGGTAGAATTTAGTTGAATCATATAACCTAAGTGATGAGCTAGTGCGTTGAAATTATAAACATATTTTAAGGGGGGGCAAATGGACCATTATAGGAGTAACCAGAGAGCGTAGTTCAAAAGTGAGAGTAATGCAATCTATGAGAAAAATATTGTTGGTAGAGCGAAGCGTATACAGATTCGATTGATCGAATACAAAGGAAGATAAAAAGCAATGGATGAGTGTGTACGAGGGTTGGCCAATAATTGGCTATTCCACGACCAACTTATCTATCTATGTAATTCCTCTTTTAAAAGACTTAGCTTAAGGAAAGAACACTAAACATGTTTTTATCGAGTACAACTTCCATGGAACAATCGAAGTTGAAATTGATTTGTCATTCGTATATATTTATCTCTCTTCCTTCATTTATCTTCATATATATACTAGCGCAACCCATCGCCCGGCGTTGCACGGGAGAAAGTACTCCTTATTGCATGACGTCGAATAAAAAAAGAAACGGCCTATTGTTGTTTCCCTCCCCTCTCTACAGTGTTGGCGAATGTTATAAATTTAAAAATAAAAGAAAAAATTGGTAGAGTAGAATTGGATCGAACGCTGAAACTGACGATCATGAAACCTGCCTTCCTAACGACTTCACCACGATTTCGAGTTAAAAATCCAAGTGAAAATAAGTCAATTTAGCTAGAAGTCATAGGGAAAATTAGAAATAACGTAATCTGATATTCGCGGAAAATAATCGGAGTGAACGGGAGCGGTCATTAAGTCTTTGCGTATTGCTTTACATTATGTAGTAAATTAATACCAGGCAAATAATAAATAAGAATCGTGTTCTGTGCTAATTAAACTGTGTGTATTAGTTCCCGGTGTCAATGAGTAGAGTGACAGTACAGAATTGTTAGGGAGAACAGTTTTTGCTACCACCTATATAGAGTTGGTTTTTCGGAGAGACGTTGATGGTGGACCAAATGTAATATTTAGTGTTAGGTAGAAAAAAATGATAACAAATTTACTAAAACACGCTCGAGTGAATAAGTGTAGTATAGTGGAGAGTTTAGTAGCCTGTGATGCATGTGAATATTTTCCTATACTCCGAGAAGGTACAGGAGAAAAATCGTCTCTACTTTATATGATAGAAAAGATATATATATATATATATATATATATATATATATATATATATATATATATATATAAAATCAAATATATATTTTTTCTCGTATTAGCTCCGTCCATTCTGCAAGTAATATATTAATATTTAATATATTCCAAACATTCTTGAATTTATTTTCAAATATTCAAACCAGATTCCAAAATTAAATACTACAACGAATCATTTTCCTTGTACATACGTTTCTGAGAAAATCCAATTTTCTTTAGTAGAAGATTACTTTTTGTAAAACTTACAATAAACAAATATCATGATCATAGCATTAGAGTGAACCATCTCGAGAAATAACCCCGAAAACTCATTATGACTTCATATAGAGTTATTAGACGAAATATTTAGTTCAGAATTTATCTTTTTAAAAATCAGATTGGCAATAAAATCAACACATTATTCAATCAACATTGTGTCTGTAAAAACAAGTAAAAATTAAAGGTGTCAAATATTATATCGACGGGTCAATATACTGGCAGAGTATACCTGCCTCAAAAACATTTTGGGGGGGTGGTTTTATGTTAGGCTGGATCTAGGCTACAAAATACAAAAAAATAGACTAATTCAAATTTCGAATATGGCTTGTTTTGCTTTACAAGTCATTTTCCATTTACATTGAAGCACTAACTCGGTGTGTTTTCATAATAAATCAATAAACCTTAGATTTTTACGCACGTTTTCAGGGTCAATGTTTCACATGAAAGGGTTACCAGTGATGCCAAATAAACCCTGATACCATATCTAGGAGTAACCGACCCCTAAACCCCTCATTACATCCAAATTTATCCTCGTACCCCTACACCCCTTATTGCACTCACCAAGGTTCACAAACAGGCATATAGGTTCTTATTTTTATATGGGTACCAGTGGGAATTATTACTTTTTTCAATTAATCGGGCCCCTTACCTCCGTATACAAATGAAATAGTTTTATAGGATATAGGATCCCTGAGAAAACAACTGAAAAACCATCAAACCTGCCCTCACAAACAATTCACTAGCTTCATATGCTAATACACCTATATTTTCGTATATTTTCAGGGTCAAATATGAGTTAAAACGTCAGTAGAGAAACTTGCCATTTATTCACATAGGATTTGGGCTGTGACGAGACCATGGTACTTCGAGAAAAGGTTGCTGCAGGTGTCAATCATTCAAGTATCGAAAGAGGTGTCAAACTTATTGTTGAAGCCGGAACTAGTGTTCACATGAACAAAAAGGACATTGCTTTAGCCTCAAAAAAGGATTACTCTGCTCGGCCAGTAAAAAAGGGCGCTCATTTTTCTATGAGACGATATTACAGTAAATCGCATTGCTTTTCTGTGAAACTTATACCACGAAAAAAGATTATAAACGAAAAAGTGAGGGAAATATTTGCTATGTGAAGTTTGATGCATTTGTTCAAACTATCCTGGTTCATTGCAAAACAAGAGGAGATGAGTGGGCCACTGCTGTTCAAGGTCGGGTCGAATATTTTGGTGGTGATCCTCATGCTGCAGACTGCGTGTACCACCAGTTACGTAACGTCATCTCTCATACAAGTCGATACATTCCAAGACAGTTCACGTCCGTTCAATTAACCAAACGACAAAAAGTGGAAGACCAAAAGACAGCGATCAAGATGAAGCATTCGAAAAAGTGTGTGTATTCTTGGGGGAAAACGATCATGAACAGATAACGATACAGAACCTTGTCGCTTAAATGGGAGAATACTTACGAGGTAGTAAATTAATAGCATACGAAAATCAGAACCTCAAAGAAAAGCTGATAAGTCGATATGGAAACTCTTTATTTGTGATCAAAGGTCGTTGTGGTGTCGCAAACATTGTGGCATTTAGGGAAAACCCGTGACATTCTTTGTGTATACAACAAGTCACCTCTGACAAATAATACGTAAGCACAAAAACGAGAAATTCTCAAAACCGCAGCGAAACTCATCAAAGCTTTCTTTCACTTTAACCAGACTACTACCAGCTGGCAAGGCATGATGCACCTGATGCGTAAGGAGTGCAGATATATAGGACGTTGCTGGATGGAAGTAAACTCAAGATTATGGAGACAGTATATTGTGAAAATGCCGTCGTACACATGATGAACGTATCAGTGTCTCACGCGTCAGATTGTTGCCAAAATCTGGTTTTCAGGACAAAGTTGAGAAACTTGAACAGCTGTACATGCTGACGGAAACTGGTAAATGTGACTTGAAGTCATTGTGGAATCAAATTTAATCGGTAAAATTTACAACAGTCTAAATCTGATAAGGAATGAACTGGTAAGGGCCTCCAAGACCAGTAATCTATCGATAAACTATCAGCACATGCTAGGAATTTCTAGGGAACTTGTTGAAGCTGGTCGAATGGAGTCTTGGGAACTACGTGTTAGTGCCGTCTCCGCTTACCTGCCAATATTCGCAGCCACTGGTCATCCTAATCATCTGAAGTCAGCTCGTCTATATCTCCAGAAGATGTATGCCTAGAAAAATGACTACATGGGTTTCACGTAAACAGACGCAGTAGCCAGTCTTGGCTCTGATCTTGTAATCGAGCAAACACTAATGCGCTCACTCAAAAGCTATAGTGGGCTCACACAGGGGTAGTGGGATGTCCGAACACCAGAGAACAGTTTGAGTCATGTCATCCGCTTACAACCTTGCCATGCAATAACTTATCGCACGAGGTTACACAACAAGCGAACAAGATAAGTTGTCTGCCTCTCGGGTATGATAAGATAAGACAGACCTCGGCAATGTTGCAGAGCAACTAGACAGCTTCATGCCGTTTTCAGGGAATGAATCGTTATGCAATATTATCACAGGGATAATTGCTAACGAGGATGCCAATGTTCAGGACCTTTTCGAAATGGATGGACATTCAGTTTTCTCCTACTCTCACAAACGGAGTTTGAAAGCAAACACTTTAGCACCGAGCAAGAATGTCAAAGTTTCTCCAGATCGTAGCATTGACCCAGTACTTTTATTCCAGCGTTTTCTCGTGATCTCACAGATGGGTGACCTAAGGCTGGATGACTTCATGTCCTATGAACTCTGTCTCTACCCGATGTCTTTCTTTGAAGGAAAGCGCATCTTACGTCAAGCAGACACACCACAGCTGGCAGCAGCTCTCAGAAATTATGTTGAAACAAAATTGGACAGTGCTGTGATACAAACAGTTCCAGTCACAGAGCACAATGTACTAGACGGAGGATCTCTTCTTCACCGTTTTAAATGGAATGGAGGGGAGTACTTAAAGCTCGATTGCAATTGATTATGCCTCATTTACTGTTGAACACTATGGGAGAGCAACTCTGGTGTTTTATGGTTATGACGTTTTACGAAGTATAAAGGACTGTACTCATCAGCGGCGAAGTCGAAAGCTGAATGCAAGAAAGGTGATCATTGCCGAGGTTACAAAATTGGCTGGTAAAAAGGAGGACTTCTTGTCAAATGTGGCAAACAAGCAGGTGCTGATCCTAACGATCATGGAATGAATGCGGCAGAAAGGCTGTGACGTTATTCAAGAGGAAGGAGATGCCGACGTTGAGATTGGGAACCAGCCATGAATATGTCTGCTTTCAAATCAACCATCCTCATTAGAGAAGACACGAACTTCTCTTGCTGTTCCAGGTATATGTTTCTAAATGTACTGCATTTTATTTTTGCCCTGACAAGGCAAAATCCTACATCTACAATATTAACATTCTCAAGCAGGTGCTTGGAAAATCAGTTTGTAATAATCTATTGTTCCTGCATTCTCTGACGGGATACCAACGAATCGTACTGAGAGAGAAAAGACAATGACAGACTGTTAAAAAGCATTTTCCTTACCAAAGTAAATGCAGGATGCTATGGAAACAAATTGTTGTAAGGCAATGGTAGCTTTGTTCAATGCAGATAGATGAAAAACTCCCTGCCATTTATTAGATACAATATGCTCTGCAAGAAAGTTGCGAGAGTTAAGACGCTCGTCACGTCAGAACGCCCCCCCCCACTAACGCCCTCTGCCTGAAAATGTCATTCTTTGTGGACTTACTATCAGATTATGGAGTGGACAGGGATGTAGTGATGAAATGGTGCCATTCGAGTGGAGGAGAAGGTGGAAGGGAGCGAACATGTTCCAGTCATGATTGACAAAAGCCCTGCTCCAGATGCACTGATACAGATAATTCATTGCAACTGTTCAGAAGGATGTAATAACCTAAGGTGTACCTGCAAGAGGTATTGCCACAAATGTACAAGTACATGTGGACATAGTCAAGACGGAAATTGTGACAATATGAAAAATTATCCAGTGGAAAATGATGATGAAGAGTTAAAAGTTTTGATAAAGTACTTTGACGTAAGTGAATCAGGGTGGATACAACAAGGGTAATGGGTGTAAAAGTACCCATTGATATTATATAAAGGTTTATTTGCCATCACTGGTTACCCTTTCATGTGAAAGATTGACACTGAAAACGTTAGTAAAAATCTAAGATGTATTGATTTATTATGCAAACTGACCGAGTTAGTGCTTCACATTTAAATAGAAAAATGACTTGTAAATCAAAAAAGGTCCTATTCGAAATTTGAAACTTTTCTATACTCGGGCCTTGTCACACTTTTAGTATGTTGTAGATTAGACCCAACCTAGTATAAAACCACCAAAACACAAAATGTTGCCAGTTTTGAGGATCAATCAGTATATTGAGTTATCTAATAAGAACATTTGTAACAATTGACAGACAAAAAAGGAAATTAAAATAATTATTTCAAACCGAGTCAAAACTTAATTGAGATCTCTCTTTCTGTTGTTATTTTTAAGAATACAAAATCTAGTAAGTATGTATAACCATTAACAGAATGATTAATTCAAGGATACTCTTATAAAATTTCAATTAAACTCACGTTTGTTGGAGTTATAACTTGGTCGATGATATATATATATATATATATATATATATATATATATATATATATATATATATATATATATGTATATATATATATATATATTACTAATTTAGTATATGTCTGTCTGACGCCGAAACTATACTATTATTCTATATTTCACTTCTAAATTCAAAGCGTAAGGGTAGTAGTTTTGTTTGCCATGATACAATTATCCCAGGCATTTCCTCCTCCTATTTTGAGTGACAGGTAGTGTAGTATCTGTTTTGTTTTCTTGATATCGTTCTACCAGACATTACTTATTTAGGTGGGGTAGTTAATGTACGTCAACAAAAAGTTGTCACAATCGACTGTTCATATGTAAACTCAACGCGACGAGTGATAGGATAGTATTGCTAGTATATATAATGGCAAATAACAAAGAATATAGATTTGTCTTGTATTTTAAGTTGAAGAATAAATGATATCAGTCAGTTTTATTCTCTGGTGAATTGTTACGCTATTTACTTTTATCAAACTCTATTTTTAAATTCCATGAAAAATGCCAGTATACTGAAATCATATGTCCTTAATAAGGTTAAGATGAAAATTCATATACACTAAATGTACAAAAGCAAGGAAATTCCCAATTTTTTACACTTTTATTGTCATTAATTAAGGGTATGACTACATACCAACGAAACCATTTCATTATCACATCACTACAGTATAAATCTCTATGCATGAGTGGATGAAGTGTGTGAGGTGCGCTGAAGAAAAATTCCTACCAGTAAAATACATAGCCCTGTTGTGATCGCATACCCTTAATGACAATAAAAGTGGAAAAATTTGGGAATTTCCTTGCTTTTGTACATTTAGTGTATATGAATATACTGGCATTTATCATGGAATGTCACTACTTTTGTAAAGGTTATGCCTCAATACAATGGTCATTTTAAAGGTTTTTTGGGATTTTCTGGAAAACTAATGTAGATGGTAAACTGAAATTAAAATGCCATCAACTAAACCATAGAACCTCTATCTCTGCCAAAAATCAGCTGAATCCATCAAATAGTTGATGATATACAGGGTGGCACATATGTACGTACGTACACACAGATGACACAAAATCATGCCTGACCTTTTTGGATCTCTGGGTTGCCTTGACTAATGATGCTGAAATATTAGACACTTATAGAACCTATCAAAAAAAATTTGTGCAAAGTTTTAACTAATTTGGTTTATTGTACTTTGAGTTATGATTGATCAAAGAAATGAGATTTCTAGCATAGGCCGTTTTTTAAGTCTATTAAGGGATAGAGCGCTATCGCGCCTCCCTTGATTCCCCATCACTTCTTCCATCTCGCGTTCCCCTTATTTTACGTTTTCACTTACCAATGCGTGTTTAGATAATTAAACATCAGTCCCGAAACCAGGTTCTAAAATCCTCTGCTAATAAAAACGCCCGGACGCCGATGTTAATTTATAAAAGTGTCATAAAAAGAGAATAACAATAATCAATTAGACTGACGGGTTACTTTCGTGCGCGTCTGTGTGTGGGTGTGAAAGAAAGAGACAGACAGACATACAGATCAACAGCGGACAGACATACAGATCGTCTCGTCTCGCTACGCCTACTTATATTGTGCGCGACCACCTCCATTGGGGACGGTGCCTTAGACACGGTTTCACATCTTGAAGTTTCACCAGACAGGAGACAGAAAAATCTTCGTCAGGAAATCGTGTGGTTACGTCGACTTCCTTACTGGGGTCACCTCTGACGCGAACGTCTCCAGTCAAACAACGACTTTCTGTTATGTAACACTTACTTATATAGCGTAACATTTCGTTTTCGGCATATAAATCGACGCACATGTTTATACATCTTTTTACAAATTTTCAATGGTGGAAAGGTCATGCTCAATAGGTAGACTTTAATCCTTATTCAAAATCTTTTAAATCATGCTTTGTTATTCATTTAGCATATAACAAATAGAAACAACTTAAATATTTCCTTTTCACACATAATAAAGAGAACATTTGATATCTTCTAAGGCCTCCCGTAACAGTTTGCATTCTTGTTAGCATTGGTTTTATATACTTTTCAACAGTTTATCTAATTTATTTTTTCTAAATACTTTCTAGTTCTTCGCAAATATTTGCTTCAGGTGATACTTTTCTGCGATCAAACTTTGAATCTAATAAATCCAAAATTCATTCAATAGGATTACAATCCGAATGTTCAATCGAAAAGTCCATTGTCAAATAATCCGTGGACAACTTTTAATTATGACTGTAATCGCTGTCTTTATTATGTATATATTTGTTTATTAGGGCTATTTGTTGCATAGTTTTTAATTTCTCGTACCTTTTCTTCTTCGTCTCGATGTCGTCTAGTGGTTGTGTTCTTTCTTCGTTTCTCTACTGCCGTGAACATCGACGTCCGCTGTGTCTGCAACAAAAAACTTCCTAACACGATTCAAAGGCGAACAATCTTTTAAATTTTGATTAGTTTTATTCAGGCGTCAGTTTTCTGTCACTCTTGGAGATGTTTCACTAACGTTAAGGGAGAGATCAAATTGCTACTTTATCATAGTTAAGTCCTTAGCCATCTGAGGAGGGGGAAGGAGGAATCACATGCTTGTATTCTCTTCGGGAAATAAATCCCCTTTTTCATTTCGGACTACATAGAGAAATACGTCTGTTCAGCTTGCTTCCAAAAACTAGCCTGGCAAAACTCAGTTTCTCACACAAAAGTCCGTGACGTCACAGAACCCCTATGCGCAGGTGCATCTTGAGCCTTAACCTGAGGTCTCGTCAACGTAATGGCCCTGTCAACAGTTGTCAGCTCCGACTGTGAGAACAACCCTATTTTGTACTCGGTTGTACGGGTTAATCCGCACTAAATCACGCAAGCCCAACCAAACGATCCCCCACACATACGTCCTCTTCAACCTGCGTCCAGCCTCACAGGGCCAGTATCCAACATATTTAGAAATCGACATTTTAAAGTTCATTTACTTTATACAATCATTTTATACTATTCATACAAGAGCATCATTCAAATAATATTATGTGTAATATTTAATCTGGTATTTTCCAAAATGACAATTGACTCATACACGCACATAATCTTTTTGAGGACCAGAAAGATAACAAACGCATACTTCAGCAACATATGTAATTTTTAGAGATATCAATAGTTAATCATAAAGATTAGAGTGTATTTTAATTATTACATATACTGTCTTATGTATATTGGCAACACTGATGTATCGGTTTCCAGTATGATATAAAAATCTAGAGTTGAAGGACACAATTAATTTCATCTATTATTCAATCAAAAGGTTTAGGTAAGTAGTCCTTATAAGCAAACCACATCTATACAGTATAAATAAACTATCCTATAAAGTCAAGTAAATCTTTGAATGTAATTTTGCTCGCATATACTATTGTATTGACAACACATTTTTGGTAATAAATTAAAGAAAACAACTTGAGAACCAATTTGTTAATTCCGTTTTTAATTCCTCGAATCCCACCTAAAATAGTCTACACTATTTCTGTTCTAAATTAACATGGCAAGTAGTCTCCAAAATGTATTACTCTAACGATGCTAATAATACTCGTAAAGATCAAGGAGAAATATTTTTAAAAAGTCCCCACTAAATTAAAAATGCGATTGATAAAAATTTTAAAAGATTCAATTAAATTCTATAATAGTTCGAAAAAATTCCTTTTTCTCTTGATAAGTAGTCTATGCTATTCCTCAATCTTTCCGTGTAAGTGAAACTTATTTACCCTTTTCATTGGTTTTACCTTTTCATTGTATTGTATGTCTTCTAATTTCAATATAGCATTCAACATTCTGTCTATGCAATAGAGATTAAGGCTGAGTGCATCATTTTATATGATGGTATAATACTCTTTATATAAGAAGCATGATTATGTTTCAATGTAGTAGATCAACTGAAAATATTCGAGAATACGTTGGTAGATCAATATCTAATTGAATAGTATTGGATTATTTAATATTGTCATTTGATCTACTTCTGTTGGTTCGTATTAAACGGTGTTAGTAACTAAATTGCTTTAGATTCGTCGTCAAAAATAATTCAACCGTGTACACACTACACACAATGTTTCTAACAAACAACAACATATTTCTAAAAGCTTTATATATATTGAAAATCGAATTCTATTGAAATAATATTTCTTACTGTCCATCTAATTATTAGATTACAGAAGGCATTATATAATTCTTAGATTAAAAAATATCATCAAAATCAAGTACGAAATCGCATTATTTCCTCTTTATATCTGTTCATTGTTTAACTTTAATTGTTAAATATTTAGCGAGTACAACACTAGTATATACAACGGTTAGTTGAGAAGAACAGAAAATACAAAGTTCAGTCGGATGAACTAGAGGTTAGGATTTCTAGACTGTGGAATTAATAGAAACGGATATGACGTCACATAGAGAGATACAGAAGCAGTTAGTTCCTTAGAAGCACGCAAGGTTAGAATATAAGAAAGAACGATGCACTGGTAAAATTAGATTAAATAGTGATTATCGATCTCTCTCTGCTTCACTCCAACCCTACTGCTCAGTGATGTGGAACGAAAATCAAATCGAATAAACCTCATCTATCTTCCATCAGGTTTTTCTTGACTTAGTCTTGTTGAAAATATAAATGAGGAGCGCGTTCAAAAACAAGCAGCTAACGACGTATGGGTAATAATTGTGAACTTTCATGTGTTTTTGTAATAACAACGGCAACTTTGTTTTCTGCATCTATGAAATGTGAGATAATATTCTTGGATCTAACAGGTAGTACTTTAACTCTATGTTAACTTTTAATATTCAAATATCTTCTCAATATGACAACTTATTTAGATCAATCTGCGTTATTTCCTCCGAAGATCTTCGACTAATAAATAGTTTAATATAATCAGCAAATAGTTCTATTTCTTAATTTATATAATAAGATAACTCGTTTATTAATATAAAAACAACAACAAAGGGCACAAGGGAACATCAGAGTGCATATACTGTGTTCCAAAATAATGTAAAATATTTGGCGAGTTAACCGACAAGTATATAAAAAGGTAAGTCAAGAATAACAGAAAATGTAAGTGTTGCCGGGTTCAACTTGTTAAACTCTACTTTAGAATTACGTGGGCTATGAGAGTTGATAGAAACGGATGTGACTTCACATGACTCAAAGAGAGAGTAGGTGAGAGAAGTCGGCAGTTTGTTGGGAGCATGACACGTATGAACATGTTATTCTAATATGATCGGATAAGATATCATTAGATAGTGATTATCGATTTATCTCTGGTTCTGCCTCACCTCACTGCTCAGTTATTTCGAACGAAGATCAAGGTGAATAAACCCCCTACGTCTTTCAACATGTTTTGTATTAAGTTAGTTCTTTTTTTGAGGTATGAAATAACTCATTTGCAGGTGGTTTTACGCCCTTACGACAAGGATCACTGAAAGGACACGTACAAGAACAAACAGATAACAATGTATGATTATGAACTTTTACGTCTTTTTGTAAGAATGACGACAACTTAGGTTTTGTGTAGGTATGTTTTTTTGCATATATGGCACAGGGTTGAAACGTAATAATAATTGTTATCAATATTTATCTTCATTATTTTATAAGTCAAAATTTCTCTTGCGATACTTATTACTCTATTTCATTAGGAAAAACATAATGTTTCATTTTCATTTGTATACGATAATGAATTATCTTATCAAATTTTTTTATAATAAATAAGTATATAATATCCGCACTTTTTGCCTCATTTAAATATTAATTCATAATTTAAACACTTTCCCAAATCATAGATAAATTTGCTGTGAACAAAATCCTGTTGATTACAATGTATATCAGCCTTCATAAACTTTAAGAAACGAATCCAATTTTATTGGCAATCATAGCAAAGTGCAGCAGCAAGCCATGTAAAAAGACAGTTCGAAGCTATTGCATCTATGTGGTGTCTGAATGTTTGTGTAAGGCGACTTGAAACCTGTATATGGTAGGCATACTCACGACCTCCTCTGGCATGCTTCTCAAAGGAGCAGAAACACGAACAAAAAATTCTGAATTTCTTATAAGGAGACAAGCGACAATGGTAAATCGTCTGCGGTCGTGGGCGGGGAACTCAACTAGTGTTGAATATTTTGAAAGATTATAATACGTTGTCATGTCGGAATCTCTGGCGTCGTACAACAGTTCCTTTGTTGATCCAGCGAACGGCATCGCTTGCTAACGGGACGATATGTCGTTTCTCGATCCGGGCGACGTCGAGTCGTCTTGCTAATCGGTCCCGGCTTTCAATCTCTCCCTTTCGGCTGACACAGCAGTAAACCCAATAGGAGAGTTATATTTCTCTTTCTTTCTGTCTCTTTTCTTTCTGCTTTCAAATGTCTTCACCCTAGCTGCTATTGTTAACCTGCTGAGCCGTCGCCGCCACTACTCTCTGCAGACGCTTGTCGTTGCCACCATTTCGCGCCGGCGGTTTCTTTCTGTAACTGAAATCAATCTACACATAACAAAATACAACAAGTCTTCCCATGTAGTTCCGAGCCATTTATTTTCATAATTGAAACAGAAAGAGAGAAGCTTACGCTAGCCAATCAACTATATACCTAATCACTTGCAAGGAAAGGAAGAGGGGGACCTCGTCTGGCTCTTGTTTTTTGGGATCTGAATTCCCCTATCTTATTTAATCGCTACATGGCTAATGCGACTTGACCAGTCGGCTGCCCGTCAAGAACTGAACTGTCACTCAGTTTTCCCACCGGGAAAACTGTGACTCAACCCTCGACCTCGAGGTCTCATCAACTGTCACCGCGAATCGTGAGAATACATCGCACCAAAATTGCACGAGATGACTCCGTTACAAATCGCGCAAGTTAAGCGATCTCTCTGTACGTCCATCTCACATGCGTCCCATTATATAACACTAGGTGTTGGGGTTAAAAACTCCCTTAAAGGTAGATTTACATTCTCGTTGATGGTGCTGCTTAAGTTATGTGAGATTTAGTCTTTGAAGCCGTTCTTTGTAGGTAAGCGTGGAGAATCCCGACACCAGCCTGGTTGCCAACCGGTGAACACGCTCCATGCTTACAATACCTTTTTCATGGTAATGATCTGGCATGCTAAAAATAAATATAACCGTAAAAAAGATTACAAAGGCAATCGAACTTTCAAACAGATTTCCAACACCACCACTTACTGTCTACTCTTTGAAAATCGACGCGCTGCCTTTCAATCATCATTTCATTTGAATCAGTTGGCCTTCACAGATGCACATGTGTAGATCAGTCTCTACTATAAAAGTATACAATTGTGAAGAGAAGCCTATTATTTCTCTGGCAGATAGGAATACACGACATGCCATGCAGTTCAATCTGTTTTTAGCTGGTAAGTGTTCATATTTATTGTCACAGGACATGACAATGGTTATGTATTCGTGACGGAGCGGGTCTGCTATTAAGCTTAGAAAGGTTTCTCAGATCAAGTTGAGAATCTGCCTGGTCTAACTCACTATCTTCATTCAGTGATGTTGTGTTTAAAGGAGTCGTTTACAATTGTAACAAGGTCCTTTGCATTCGCGAATTAATTATACATTAAAAACATTTTGTTTTACAAAAATACCTGTTAGTGTTGTTACCGTTTTATGTAGTGTTTAAGAAGAGAGTCAATGATGGATTAATATATATTTAATAGATAGTTCTGTTTATGAGATTAATTTCCCCAAAATGTAACTCATTATCATAATGAAATCTTCGCTGTGTGTTGAATAATGAGAGAGAGAGAGAGAGAGAGAGAGGTGAGCGCGAGTTGACTACCGGTCACCGAGTAAAGGAGGGGGGTTAGCATCATGAGTCAGTTGACTTCACTTTATCAGTGGGAACATTCAGACGTGTGTAAGCCAGTGGATTGTTGTACCACCCTGGTGTACTTAAAAACGACCACAGTTAACAGATATATTTTTGGCTAATACACTAATTGAATTTATTCGTGTTGTTCTCTGGTTTGTTTCTGGACAGTTTTCCTTTTCCAGCCTCATGGAAAATAACCCTTCGAATTAAAGATGGCGGAATGGTAAACAATCAACCCGTCACCGTCGCTGTTCTCAGATGAGAATTGAATCTGGTTGAAGCATATTACCTGATTAATTGACGAGCGGCCCATATATAACACTTGTTTCAATATAACGTGCATAAAAAATGTTATCCAACGTTTCGTGTTGAGATAAATACGACAATGCTGACCGAAGTATCCTTTCACATTGATTAACAACTCATTGTGTGTACTTTCTGGAAAGTCTTAGGGATTTCAATGATGACTTCTTAGCAACTATTTTTCACTTTAATCCTTATTCCGATAGTCGTCTGTTTATGGCAATTCTGGTGACATTCCTTCTATTTCTAATACTAAACATCTAGAGATCTCTAACATCTTCTTCGGTTTACTAGGTTTACTGTCTCTTCACTGTCACATAACTGCTACAATCCAGTAATTTAGCACGCTGTAAGAACACTTTATGCCATTTAAGATCTCTCTCTCTATATATATATATATATATGCATATATATATACACCCCCACACGCACACACACACACACACATATATATATATATATATATATATATATATATATATATATACACCCACACACACACACACACACACACACATATATATATATATATATATATATATATATATATATATCGCGACGAAGCATGCACACGTCTGAATTAATAATAATTAAAAAATCATTTTACGCCAATCAAATACATTTCTCTGCATTTGTGAAATCTTCTATTCTAATGCACCCCAAGTAAATAAAAAGACAGAGTTTTCCTTCAACAATATGTTGAGCCGAAATTCACGACAGAGCTTATATCGAGATTTTTCCAGCTCCCCTCGACCCTCTGTCGAGCTTTGGGAAAGCTGAGATTGGCTTGACTAAACTCACGCGCACACAATCATAAGCATACACACTCTAACAGTAACGCACATACTTACACAATGCATTAACTCTTGCGTCTATCGTCTGCTGATTGAAAACAAATGTATAAACTTAACCAATTTAATACTTCTTACATTTCTCAATGAACTTTCCACAATGAAAACAAATGATTAATAACCTTGAATCAAATGAACATTTTATAATTGAGTGGGAAAGTTTTGATTACAATTTGTTAGACCCATGGAGAATTCATAGCCCTGAAATTATTGACTCAGCCTTCCTCGCTATCTCAGCTAATGTTCTGCAAGGACTCTCAAAATATTAACAAAGACTTGAATTTCTTCTATCTATGTAGACATCCATTTTAAACATATATGAATTATCTGTTTTGTGAACTTATGCTTCTGAATTCATCGTTTTTGTGTGTTTATCATATAGCATTCACTCGCTCCCTCATATTTGAGTATTACCTAAAACTGTTTCCGTTAAAGTGTGTCTCTGAAACTGGTTCTTCCCAATGATCCACCCAAAAAACGAAAACTCTAAAAAAAGGATCCCTGTGTAGTAAGATGTTTGTTCATATTACATTTTAATTTCTGCGTGTTGGTATAGTCGGGGAAACATAGATCAAGAAGGCAATTCCAAACGAAAGCAGTCTGAGGATAGAATCTATTACAATAGAAAGTTTTCTGGCATTTGAAGGTCTCTACTATGAAGGTTTGTCGGGGTTATTTACGTTAAAGGGTAAAAGTGCAGTAAGTCGATTGTTACATAATGGATGTATGTGTGTTAACGATTACATTAGCTAGTATTGATTTGGTATCGAGGTGGACCAGTACAAAACTTGACACGAATATCTGGCTAACAAGTTCGCTCTCGGACTAAAAATGAACATCCATGAACTCTGACATCTCTCTGATCTCTGATCGTACAGGTGCGTGATGACAGACTCAGAGTCACCCTTTGAGGTAATTACGTCACAATCGTGTGAACGAGAAAATAAAGAATCTTTTTAGTCAGTCCGTGTTTCGGGAGCGTGGGGCACGGATGTAAAATCGAGATGTAATTCAGAAAAAGGAAAATAGGAATTTAATTCTTAAAAGAGTGATAGCGAGTTGATAGTCCCTTCTTTCCTATCCCCATAACACATTAGATCTAAGTTAGGAAAGAACGAGTTATCCTTACTTTTCCAATTTAATGAAGTATGAGCTTTATAATAATGACGAGAACATCTCTAAAAAATAAATAACCAGTAACTCTCTGTCGCTGTGCGCCTTTTCTGTGTATAAAAAGGTTTAATTACAGACCTAGACGATCACGATGACGGCGATAGTGGTTGCGAGGGGGGGCACAATGATGGTGACGACGGCGGAATGCAGCACACTGCAACGATGTCGGGGACAGGCCGGCGCGTCAGTATAGAGAAAGCTACGTAAGACGACTAAGAACATTTGAAGTAAGGAATATTGAAATGAAGAACTAGTGTTGTAATTAACCACAACGTTACGCTATTTAAGCACATTCCGTGACAGGAATGCTACATTGCGGCAACTTGAGCTTGATTGATATTGTGTATTTTCCTTTTGCAACATTTATCTTTTGACAAAATAAGAATATCTTTTTAATATTCATAATTTGTCTTTATTATTACTGTATGAGTGTTGTTTTTCCTCCCAGGTCTTATTTTCCGATTTTCTCAAATTCCTGGCTAGGTGATATAGTACAAATTCGTGATTCCATGGATAAATATTAGAGTAAATAAACATCGACCTTTTGGAGCAATGATATAACTGGGTCAATAAATAAGATGCCTCTTAGCATATGACAAACATCTGCAGTTTGACTTTTCCAAGTTGTATATCGTAAAACATTCTATTTTTTCAATTTTAGGAAACAAAGTAGGGAAACACATCATATCCAATTTTTTATTGTTATCTTTCATCAGATTTTCATCAGATTTATTAATTTTGCAAAACTCAATGTCTTTTATATTTGGTAAAGATAGATAATGTTTTTGAACTGTGTGGGGTTCATAACATGTTTTATCATCTTTCCTGGTTAAATGCGTTAACAAAAGATCAGAATAGTTTGTGCAGTTTTGTCCAATACACAATGCTATATAACGATGACTGTGCTTCAACGGAAAGGTTTGAGTGGACAGCTTAAAGGTTAAAGGTGACCACAGACGGAAGCCGCGAAACCAAGTGATTTCCAGGTGGTGATTTTCAATCTCTTTGGCTGGAGACATTTCAAGCAGGAAAGACGTGTCCCCAATGGGACGGGCGGGCGTGTAAAATGTAATTAGATGTAGCGGACGGGCTATCCATCTACACGGGCTATCCATCACGTGTCTACCTTTATCTCCTCCATGCGTACGAAAGTAATCTGTCTCTCTGATATTTTGTGTCTGTTCTTCTCTGTGAAATAAACATTTATTAAAAACTAAACATCGACGTCCGAGTGGTTTTAT
Source organism: Sepiola atlantica (assembly GCA_963556195.1). NCBI lineage: Eukaryota > Metazoa > Mollusca > Cephalopoda > Sepiida > Sepiolidae > Sepiola > Sepiola atlantica. Next base: position 54,554,559 of record OY744518.1, read on the forward strand.
CCACAGACAGCGACATGGGTGTATAATAGTGCATGCACGCATCAGTAAGTGAGAACATACAAACAGGGCAGTGCCATAAGACCATTTATCGTATAAATCTTTAGGTCTTGATACATTTCCTTGTTTTCTTTAAGCTAATTAAGCCAATTAAGTTCATTGAAACATTTTTCATATTTACTAATGAGTTCTAATCAATTTTATTTTTAATTAAAAACAATTCTGTTCTTTGGATGGTAACGTGTCAATGAAATGAATAGCATTTTGCATATGAATTGGTAAATTAGACGCTATCCCATTGATTACACATCAGCATTTAAACTTTTAACGAACGAACGTTATCAGATTACTCAAGCATTTGCCTCTTTGTATCGTAATTTTTTCATAAATATTCAATTTTTCTAACTCCTTACGAATGTTTAAAAATCCAAGATCGTTTTTACAATTCTCAAATAAAATTTGCATGTGAGACACATAGAACATGCTAAAGCATAGTTTTCTCGAATGATTTCATGGACTTTTTCATCCCATTTAGTCATTTGTTCAAATCACTATCAACTGCTGCTTGTTATAAATGTCAAAGGCATTTCGTTTTATTTTCTTACTTGTTTAAATTTTAAAAAAATAATTAGATTAAACAATCGGTTGAAAATAGTGAGTTCAGAATGGTCATCTTGATGTTCTCCTTCAAGCAAAACTCTTCTAATTTCAGAACCGATTTAATTAACGTTTACTTTGTCCCGATTTACTTGCATACCCACGTAGATAAAGTTAGACACTAGGTCGATTTTAATGTATGTTGAATCCAGCTTCCCAATACAGACATTCTGGATTAAAACAAAAATGTAAAATTGCCTTAGTCTAGAAGGACTTCTTCTTCACTGCCCGAATACTGAATATACTAAGTTTAGCATCGGAACAGAAAATACACTTTGTTCCTAACCAAGGGAGTAACATTGTGGCTTGTTAACCAATTCGTAAAACATTGACCAGTTTCCTTCCCAAAATAAAAGTATAAAAATGAAACCAAATGCATACATATCGTAATCTTCACTTTTTCTGAAGACGTTCGTTAATACGAACGAAACCGGTAAAATATTCTGTTTTTGTTTTTCTCGTGCATTTTAATCTTTTTTCTGTTTGACCTTTTTCACACCTATCGTAATCTCTACACAAAGTAACCTAAGGTTTTTAGTCTAAAGGGATGGAGATCATTTTTTTAAGTTACTTAGTGCAGACAGATTTAATACACCAATAGAAATTATCATTGTGAATGCCCTTGCATTTATCAAAATACTTTTTTTTTTAGAAAAACAAAATTGGAACTATGAGTTAAAAGAACACAATATATTTAAGACAATCCGAAAGCTTTACGTAAATGCAACCTTCTCAAATTACGCAGAACGACAGAGAAAACTGAGATTTGTACTGTACTCTTTATCTTTATAGATTAATTAATTGATCAGCTTATACCATGAGTGATAAATGATAAATCCTCTATAGTAACACGCATCATTTATTACGGCCTCATTTTATCCATTATGTACAAATTTCTATCTAACTAATCGAAGGTAGGTAGCATGAAATTAAATTCGAAATTTTAAAATGTATGCTGAGTCGATTTCTATGGTGGGCATTACTGATATAGTATTTTTGTCACTTAAAATTGATTAACACTTCCAGATTCCTCCAACTCATTTCAATATTTACACCAATAGAGTCCTGTATTTTATATTTTATTCATAAGTATTATTATCATAATGAGAATAGAAACATTCGTTTCAAACATCGGTTGAATGTTTAATTGGAAAATCCAGCAAAAAGCCTTTATAAGCCACGGATAAAATACACATTTTTTTATTACATTTTATTGTTATTAACTTAGGTCTTAAATTTTTCAGGTAGAATTATTTTTATTTAGAGTCGGGAGATGTTTCACTTTAGTAAAATTACCTTTTAGTTGTCTTAGTTTTACTATTTTTTATACACTTGTTTAGTGTTCTCTTGTTGTAATAGAACTATGTAAGTGAAAAGCTCTACATTAACAACAACAAGTTGAAGCACGTGACATTCCAGGAAGTATGATGAGATTTGTAAAACATCGCATTGAATTTGCTTGAGACTTAATTAGTGTTAAGCCTTAGAAATGGTCGTGATTGGAAAATAGTTGTTGACCGGAAGAATATTATCCACACACATGATATATACACTGGCGTAGCTAGGGGGGGGGGCGAGGGGGCGGGCCGCCCCGGGCGGCACACCTGAGGGGGCGGCATTTTGAGAGGGTAAAAATAGAAAGTAGAGAAAAAAATTAAAAAAAACAAAAGTTAACAAAAAATATGAAATTTTATACTATAATTTTATATAATAATAAATTTAAATGAGAACATTTGAAAACCTGAAAATGTTATGAAATGATAAAATCATTTTTATTTACTTTTTTGTCGTTGTTGTTAAAGTCCGAATTTTCGCCAAATAACATGGATGTATCAAGGAGAGAATAGTCCGATGTAGTTTTCTTTTCTTTGTCTTCATAATGTTATTATTAAGAGGGCGAGCCCTCCGAAGAGAAAAAACGTCTTGTATCGGTGCTTTTTTAAATCCGTGTGTGTAATCGCTCGGTTTTCAGAAATTTGTTGTTGTTAATAACGTTTCAACTCTTTTAAAAATAGTTTTAATATATTTTAAACAAATGTATTTATGAATGGCAAATAAGGCTATAAATTTATTTTTTGTGAGAGAACTGTCGCAAGGCATCAAGTCGGTTGAAAATTTACAAACAGATTTTTCGCGCCTTTTTTTCGGCAAAGTTATCAATGACTCTATCAAAATTCACTTCTGTTATCAAAGGCAAGATAAGTTACTCTTCTACCTCTCTCGACAAGTTTTTAGTGGTTTTTACTCACTTAAAACGTGTAATCAGTTAGAAAAACATAGTGGCTATCGGTATATGCGAAAAATACAAATGAAATCCATTCAATATATGTTAGCGTGAGTCGTGACATAGGGTGACATATATTCGGTGAATTTCTAAGAGTATTTTCAATATGTATTTAGTTTTAAGTCAATTTCCCGAACTTGCCGCATTCTAAACGAAGTCTGGCGCCATTTTTTATTTTTTGACAGTTTTTCTTCGAATCTATGTGTATAATAAAACAAACCCGAAATTGTTAATTCGATTTACTTCTCTTACTTTTCATTTTAATAAATATTCGATTAATATTACATGATATATATACATCCACTAATATATATATATATATATATATATATATATATATATATATATATATATATATATATATATATATATATAAGGTTAAGATTTTTTTGTTATTGGCGTTTGTTCCGCGATAAGCGTTTGTTTACATTTTTTATATATTTTTATACATTCGCAACCTTAGCTATAAGCTCTTTATTATTCATATTATTATATGAATGAATCGCCCTAACTTTTTGGACGCATTTAATTTAATTATGTTTTTACGTGCATAAAATAAAATAAACTAAAATAAATGTTATGCACGTAAAAACATAATTAAATTAAATTACATATATATATATGTGTGTGTGTATAATAGTCATTCACACACAGGACTGTTTCGCTGTTTACAGCTCATCGGTGCGGCTAGACTTTAGCAACTACTTCCAGCTAGGAACGAAATCCGATCATCTGAGAGAGCGAGGGAGAAATATTTTAACAACAATTAGCAGCCTTTGGGCTGATATCACAGTGTAGTATCTGTTCTAATGATACACTTCTCCTTTTCTGTCGTCGGTCAGTATGGGGAAATCGTTCATGACTGAGAATTTTTATTTTTGTTCCTATCCAGAGTGCCCCTTTTTGTGGAGCTGGATTTTCCCCACATTAAAAACCGGCCTTGTGTCTAACTCTGCCCTCGTGGAGAGGCAAGTAAATGGGAACAATCGGCAGTCGTTGCCAAACCGACCTCAGCTCTAATTGTACACAAGATCTAATTTTAAACAAGACCATTGCTATATTCGCTTACGGCCGTTTGCCATTTTCGGCTCTCATTATGCTCAACATTATGGGAGCATTATAATAAATACGTATTTATTTTATAACTATATATGTGCATATATACATATATATGTGCATATACACATATATTTATACGTACATATGCATATATACATACATACGTGCATATATACATATATACATATATACACACACATACACATATATAAATACGCATATATACATACATATATATGTATATATATATATATATATATATATATATATATATATATATATATATATATATATATATATATGGCTGGTTTTAATTCTTGAACAAAATTTTCATTAATTGAGAATAAATTGCTTTAATTCATTTCAATCACTAAGTTTAAAAAATGCAAGCATTAATTATTTCTGGAGATATACTCAGTGACCGGCTGACCTAACAGGATAGGGCCAAGCCTAGGCTTCGGCCAAGCACCAAAAAAACAAAATGACCTCAGAAAGATTTCATACTTAAAGAGGAACTTTCATATAAATTTTTATCGAATAGGTGCGAAAAGAAAGTTGGATATTTGGGTGTATATACACCGACATCAAAGAGGAAATAACATTAGATGCGAAAGTTTGAATTCATTAATTTTATTACTGTCCAAACGTTTGTTTTTGTAGCATACTTTTTATAACTCCTTGTAAACTTTACAATTGCTAGCTGGGGGATCGGACAAAATCACCCCGGGCAACCCCCACCATCTACTTAAAACAAAAGGAAAACAGATAAAATCTCAAATGAATAAAAAATATTAAAAATCAGTTTTCATATTTTAATTTTAATTTAATTGAATTTAGGAAAATTAGATACCGTAGAACTAATTTTCGCAAGGTATGAAAATTAAGAATAATGTTAACTTAATAATAATGGACCAGTTTTCCTACCTAGCAAAAAATTTTCCATGGACGAATTATCCATGGGCGAATTATCCATGGACGAATTTTCCGGGCACCCAAATGCCGGGGGGGGGGGCGGCAAATTTTACTACCGCCCCGGGCTGCAAAAGGTCTAGCTACGCCACTGGATATATATATATATATATATATATATATATATATATATATGTATGTATGTGTGTATGAATAATTGAACATGCATTTACAGGGTTTCTTTAGTTATTTCCGATACTATTAATGCAGTATTTATTTTCGAAGAGAAGAAAACAAAAAAAGGTAATTAAAAAGTATTTATTCCCTAAGAAAAATCTAAGATATCAACCATATCTGCTTCACATTGTAATCAAAATTATATGCTCGTATCTATGTATTTCCATGTTTGTTATGACATCGGCTATATACTACTACTACTACTACTACTACTACTACTACTACTACTACTACTACTACTACTTCTACTACTACTACTACTAATAATAATGATAATAATAATAATGATAATACTTATAAGGGAAATCCTCGAATGCGGAAACCAACCCACATAAACTGTGAACGCTAACCAGTTACATAAAGTTGCAATAGGAATAAAACTAAAACATAGAAAAAACACCACCACATGAACCTAAGGGAACTGAAACGGCAACACATTTTATAAACTGCCTATTTCTCTCAAATAGCAACAACAATGTGATGCCACACGCCTCGGGTGCTATCACACAAAATAGTGGTGGAAGACCAAAGAGAATGGACAGACTGAAGACGGAGAGCACTAACCAAACCATATATTTGAACGGTGCGAAGAGTACTAGGACCTTTGGGAGGGTTATCGTAACCCAAATCCTAAAGAAGACCAATGGTCGGTGCCAGCGAGAAATCAATAGACAACGGCTGTTGCGATATCGCAAAACCATTTGCAATGATTATCGAAAGATGTTGAGAGTACTGGAAATCTGGAGAAACTTGTTGTCACTCAGACTCCAGGAAACACCAACGGTTATTATCAGTGAGAAATCACTGATGATTACCTCTGTGAGAACTCGTAGTGAGTACAGAATATATATATATATATATATATATATATATATATATATATATATATATATATAAATTCCCGAAACAGTTTTTCATGGTAAACAACTGATGATCCCTTAAATAATGTTAGAAGCAAACTAATATAATAACAGAAAAAGTTAAATTGACTTACATGAGTGATTTTCCACTGAACGACTTGGGACTTAAGGTTTTTTTATTTTATTTATTTATTTTTTAATATAGTTTTACTGGTTGAGTCACTTCTAAGACTATATATATATATATATATATATATATATATATATATATATATATATATATATATATATACAAATAATCAGATAAAATAATTAGACTTTGAATTCTACAAGAGAATGATATTAATTGTGATGTGCCATATCTGTAATACCAGTGCTCGATATTAAAATGAAAGTCCTTAGAGTTTATATAATAACCTTCCGTTATATATAAATATATTGGAAATTATTAGTGGTGTTTGAACTATAAAACGATGTTTCTATTTTAATAATTTTTTATTATCTAATTTTTCCGACGTCTTTCATAAAGAATAATCAGAGGAAGTAAAGAAATAAAAGTAAAGGATAACCGGCAATTAGATCACCCCCGTGAGGATTATGTGAAGTTAGACTGACAAATTTAAATTTCCTCCGCTTTGAAGGATTTCTCATTTACTTACTAAATGAGTCCGAAGTCACTGATTTAAAGAGTAGTCTTCCTCGTGTTAGACGTTGATGACATTGGTTGTTCTCTGATGCCATCACGAGGATTGAAGGTCCCATATTCACACCAGAGCGACGAATGTTCTCGAATGTTTTCTGTCCAAGCATCTTCGGTTTTGACATTTTTCTGGGTAGAGGCACCGAGTTTCTGTAGCATTACCATCTGACAAATCATAAACAACGTGCATATCTTATTTCTCCTAAGTTATATATATATATATATATACATATATATATATATATATATATATATATATATATATATATATATATATATATACATATATATATATATATATTGAGAGAGAGAGAGAGAGATTTGTTTGGTATTACACGTATGCTTCTAGAGATGTATTTAAACAATGATTGGTGGTGGTTGTATCATAAAACGATGTTGTTTTTAACACATTTTTTCATTATTCAATATTTTAAACGTCCTCCGTTTTTTTATCGGGAATTATCAGAGAAAAAAAATAACAAGCCGCGCGTGCGTGGTCCCCCTCTGTATGTCACTCGCAGGTGTAAAATGCAATAAATTTGGGAAATTTGGGGCATTTTTGACCCCCCTTTGACCCCCTGGAGGCGCGAACTAGAATTTTTCTGAGGTCAAGGATGCTCATTTTATATCCAGAACAATTGCCTCTACATTTTGGCCAAGTTTCAGAAAAAGTGAATGGATGGATCAAACGTTATGAGAGAAAAGGGTCATTTTTTTGCCATTTTTGGGGGCTTTTGACCCCCTGGGGGCACGAACCAGATTTTTTCCAAGGTCAGCGATACGTTTTTTCTATTAGGAAACCGTGCCTCCATATTTTGGCCAAGTTTTAGAGAAATTGAATGGATGGATGAAAAGTCATGGGGCAAAAAAATGTCATTCTTTGCTATTTCGGAGCCTTTTGACCACCTGGGGGGGGGGGGGGCTAACCAGATTTTTTTTTTTTAAATCGGAGAATGTCATTTTCTAACCTGACCAAAGTTGCAACTTCATGCAAAATTTCAGAGAAATTCAATGGATTGTTGCGGAGAAAAATCCGGACGGACGGACATGCATCAAAACATAAGTCCCCCGATTTTATAAATCGGGGGACCAAAAATAAATAAAATCACCTTTATGAAGGGGTATAGTGAGCTAAAAATTGACAGTCAAATCTTTTTGTTAGGTGTTTTTGTTAAGTGTTTTGTTTAAGTGCGTTAGTGAAGGAATTAGTTTAATGTTGGATAGTAATTAAGGCCGATATTTACTTATTTATTTTTATATACATGGAAATAAAACTATATTTGGTATGAATGATTCATTTTTTAATTATTGGTTTGTGCTACATTTTGACTGTACCTATTTACCTGTCATCCCACGAGGGAAAAAGTTATACACAAAGTCGGTTTTTACTGTGGAAAAAATCCAGCTCCTAAAAAGGAGACAACTTGATTGGAAGTAAAATAAAAATCAAGAAATAAAAATTGCCTTTGTCTAGAAAGATTTCTCCTTAACTAACTAAGCGCAAAATCAACTAGTAGATATAGCTATATATATAATTTCGGTTATAATATCGTATACAGAAATATAAAACAATGAATAATTTCATTTAAACACGATATAATTTCTCCCTCTTTCAGCAACGGATTTTGTAGCCCAGGCTCTAACCACTGGTGCCCCGGTTTCGAATCCCGCTACGTCTAGCTATACTGATGAATCGTAGACGACCAAAATGATGTCTGTGAATAACTACATACACACACGCGTGCGCGCACACACATATATTATTGAAAATACATAATCACTTCAGAAACTACACTAGTGTCGAGTTATTGGCTTAAGACACTTATTTTAAATGGTTTGTAATGAAAGTTACTGTGGCAAATGTAAGAACACCCTTACTCGGTGCTGATTTTTCTGGTACATTACAACCTGACCGTCCACATAAAGTCAAGAACCCTGCCCAACAACATATCTATAATCAAAGTCACACGGCTTTAACTTAACTCGGATTAGCTTGTCAACCAATCACGACTCGCAATACATGGAGATTCGCTAAAGAATACTTATGCGGGTGCACACCAGACCCAAACACCGCATCAAGACGACTGGACTTCCACTATATTTCCGACCACAAGCAAGTACTTCCATATGAACTGACTTACGCCAAAAAAGCAGTTGACGAAATGCTAGCAAACAACGGCATTCGTCTCTCTGACATTTCTCATGACTCACCACTGCACCTCATGCTAAAAAAACGGCAGAGAAGAATACATGATATGTGTAGACCCCTAGAAACTTAACGTCTCTACTGTTCCCGACCGGTATCCTATTCCGAACACCCACGACTTTTACTCAGATCTGCAAAGGGCGCGCATCTTTTCTAAGCTCGACCTGACCAAGGCGTACTAACAGGTTCCAGTTACTCCGGAGCACATTTCAAAGACAGGAATCACACCCTCTTTTGGGTCATACGAATTTCTTAAAATGCCCTTAGGGATATGCAACGCAGATCAGATCTTCAAGAGAACGGAATTCTGTGTGGCCTACCACATGTCTATGCTTGCATCGACTACATGCTTGTGTCCAACAGAGACGTCGCTAGCCACAACCAGTATTTGTTTCGTCGTCAAGCCCACTACCCGAGTTAATCTGGAAAAATGCGAATTTGACGCTAATCACATGCATTTTCTCTAACAGCACACAGACGCTGATGGAGTCACCCAACTGCCTGGGAAAAGAAGAGTCATACGTAATTTTTGGATGCCCATGTCGATCAAGAAACTACGAAGCTTAGGACGTACCCATCTGCGTTGTCTGTGAAAGAAAAATAGGAAAAGGGCAGAAACACACTGTGTCTGGGATTTTATATTACGCGAGAGATGTGTAAGTGCATATCTCTTGTAATCTGATTGGTTTAAACAACTGCTTATTGGAGATTTTGTCCAATCGAGAGTCGACACGTAAAATCAACTTTCACTGCCGCTTCGAACAATATTCTTTTTTTTCTTACTCGAATTACAAATGTAACAGCATTCTGAAGTGGGTCTTTCATGTTATGAAAAAGTGTTGATAAAAAAGTTGACCTCATCGATCTGATGCTGTCCTAACTATTTAACAAAATGGTTTAATTGAATAGTGACATACCAAAGAAAATGCTGTTTCAAGATGTAACGTGACATTATTCCCCAAAACGTTTTTTCAAACTTGAGCATTACAAAACCCACCGACCGACATACAAACAATCTGATTATCAGTTTCGTTTTTCCACCTCCCCTCCTCACGTATGGTAAAATATGGCGCAATGTGAGGAGAGGTCGAGCATTCAAAACAGGCACTCTGTACCAGTTACAAAATGACCTGTCTTCTGTACATTCGACATTTATTCACAAGGGAAACCAACCCATTCCTCCATTTTTTCAGCATATGTAATACCCGGGAGGATGGCTTTTCGTTGCTAAACGGGTAATAAACTTTGAATTATTTATTCTATATAAAATAAAATGAACTATAAACATTAGGCACAAGGCCATCAAAAGTGTGGGACGAAGAAGGTCGTTTGTCATCCTTGGTATAATATAGCAAATTTGACTATCTTTTGGGTAGAATCATCTCAGTCACCACATTTACCCTGGAGCCATCCTACTTAAAAATACCTCCAAAGTGTTTTAGTAAATTTAAATTTCATTCATAAATATAAGTTTTTACAACTTTGTTGGCAGTGTGGAATGAGACAACAACAATAAAAATGAAAAAAAAACGGCTAGTAAGGCCCTCTCGACCCTTTTTGAAATAATCGACCGCTGTTTTCCTGTTTGTTCAGAACCGGAAAAAAGTAGTCCAGTCTCTAACTTGGAGTGGGATCTAAGTGAAAGAACTAAGAACTAGGGATGTAGTTTGGGGAGTGGATCATATCCTTCAAAGATAAACGCAATTTGAGGGATACCGAGGGCAAAAATACGAGTGGGGAGTTAGCACTTTGGAAGAGGTCTATTAGCAGGGCACGGGACTCATTTACTGGACAAGTTAAAAAGCTAACGTACTGTGATCCTTCAGGACCAGGAACCGCATGCGCCATGCCCAGGTAGGGAATACGTACTCATACTTGAGTCCTTTTTCGTACACACAAGCTCGCAACTTGCATCGACTTTAGAGGAATGTAATCTTTTCTCTCGACCAATTCGTGTATCTATGAAAAAAAAAAACTGCATTGACACCAGTTTTTTTTTTCTGGATCGCTCCAGGCAAATTTATACATAATCACCGAAGCGTGTCGTGTATTACACTATAACATGATAGCAGTACTTGTAGTGAGTTTATATGTAGTAGTACGAATAGTTGTTGTAGTAGCCACGAAAGGACCTTGTTAATAAAAAGTAATAACCTCTTTTTATTTATATGAGTAATACTTTTATTTTTCTTCTTAGAACGAAAGATTTTCCTTGTTAGAAAAGTGAGCAGTAATGTTTTATTAGCAAAAGAAAGAGAGAGAGAGAGGGGGAGGAGAAGGGCGTAGAAAGAAAGGAGAGAGAAAGAGAGAGAAAGAGAGAGAGAGAAAGAAAGGAGAGAGAAAGAGAGATAAAGAGTGAGAGAGAGAGAAATAAAGAGAGATAGAGAGAGAGAAATAAAGAGAGATAGAGAGAGAGAGAGAGAAAGAGAGAGAGAGAGAGAGAAAGAGAGTCCGTTGTTTTCGCCCTTCTACAAGCAGACGCGTCTTTTTCTCGCAGTTTTGGCAGCAGCCGATTTTTTAAATAGTTTGTTCGCGTTTCTCTGTTTCTGATCCAAATTATCCTCGGTTCGCTACCATTAAATCTTTAATTTTGTAAACTTAAAAACAATAAAAAAAAGTTTCACCATTGTTAACAGCTGTAGGAGTTGTTGCCACATTACTACGACTACAATTGCCGCAACTGTAACTACAACTTCTTTTTAGAGAGAATATAAACGCGGGAAAACAAAGAGATAAATAATAATAAAAAAAAAGACAGCCCTGGAGATGCATATCTTAAAATATCTTTTGTATTTGTATTTTTTAAAGAAGAGATTTTAATTTTCAAAACACAATAAGAGTAAAAAGAAATCGATAACATATAAGTGCGAAGTGAAGGTATTAAATTATTATTGATTTCCCTTGTTGTTAGTCGATCGATCGCAAAAATTAAAATATTAAAAAAGATTATTAAATAAATAAAACAGAAAATAATCTAAGTGAAATAGAATAAAAGAGTGTGGCTTCTAACACGTCTGTGGAACACAATACCATGGATCTGCTTCCTGGCTTACTACAACATGATTGTTTTCAAATAAAATTCTTGTCGAGTCGTTCTCTGAAATAATCAAATCCTACCTATTTCACTCATCGCCTTCGAGTACTCTAAGGGCGTTACTCCCCAACCAACTTACAAGTTCATTAACTCTTATCCTCGTGTGACCTTTGGGCCTTGATAAGAGGTTACTTGTGAGTATATAAAAAACGTTAAAAACTTATATATATATATATATATATATATATATGTGTGTGTGTGTGTGTGTGTGTGTGTGTGTATAATCGATATTAATTGTCCATATAAAGTAAAGGTGTCTGCGCGAAAACTATGGTAAAACAAGAGTTGCTCAATCTTCAACGGCACTTCTTCTGAATCGGCATTACTTGGGACCAGTGGCAAAGATAAGGCCAAGACGTCTAGAAACCATGCCGGGATAAGCAGAGAAAACGCTTCCATCTCTACTAGTTACACAACCAAGGCTTGTAAGTCTTGTCTCCCCTACTATTTAATCCATAACTGGAGGGAGTATACATGGATTAATAGTGTAACTGATTCAGTAGCCCCGACAGAACTAGAACTCGACATGCAGGACCCACGGATCGCGCTTGTAACCACTACATCACGCTACTTCGATAACAACACTGGCAGTATTCGTAGAAGTAGTCGGATATTCATACGTGTGCGCAAGATGCTAATACTTCCATCACAGACACGTGCGTTGTAAATGAAAGAAACCACCGCATCTGCTGTTTCATATCTCACGTATTCAGTCGATCGGTGCATGGAGACAGTAAATAATCATATATATATACCGAAGAGATAGATAGATAGATAGATAGATAGATAAATAGATAGATAGATAGATAGAGAGAGAGAGAGAGAGAGAGAAACTTACTTAACATGAACGTTGTTTAGAGTACGAACTCCAACACGCGCCTCTGCCAGCAATAATTGTTACGCGCGTGTAAACGTAACAGCAGCAACAGAAAACAAGTTATGATACAAATAAAAGAAACGATTAACGAAGTTTTTTTCCCGAATAATCGCGTGGGCAAACATTTGGGCCAGCATTTACTAAAGCCGTGGTCACATATTTATCCATCTACGAAGGCAAACAAAGAAAGCAGTCGAGAGCTGTTAGATGTCTATTTATCAATTCTCATCTATCGAGCTATCAACATCGATTCTTATCTATCTATCTATCTATCTATCTATCTATCTATCTATCTATCTATCTATCTATCTATCGATTTATTATTATGTATTTCTCAAATCATATTTATCTATCTTTGTCAATTCTAAATTCCAACAATAAAAAATATTTATTTTAAATAATAATAATAATAATAATAATAATAATAATATATATATATATATATATATATATATATATATATATATGTATACTTAGGCAGCAAGTCATTATCCAAGAAAGCGTTGTTGAACGTCACGGAACTTTCTCGTTTATATATATATATATATATATATATATATATATATATATATATATATATATATGCAAATTACTTTCTCAGAAATTTTAAATTTCACATTTACTGTCTCATATATATATATATATATATATATATATATATATAGTAATCCAGGTAGGGTAAAAATCCATAGGGTAGAAATCCAAAGGGAATCAAACCGGGTTTATAAAAGAGTGCTCAATAAAAATATAGAGCTGTATTGTGAATGCTTTTATTCAAACATGTACAAGGTCTGCCACACTGGCATGTCGATGTTATCGATCCACAGCTCTCAAGAGCTGAGGTCTCATCAGGCAGAAAATCGTTTTTTGATTCAACTGGTTGCTGAATTCCAGGGAGAATGAAGTCAAGCAAAAAAGAAGAGGAGAAAGAAATAAAAGTCATGTGACCGATTTTAAAATATGATTGCCGTTAGAAATTACTATTTTCTTATTTTTATCTTTTATATATTTTATATATATATATCCAACGCTGAGCTGGGGTAGAGAGGGGAGTGGGCCGAGGAGAAGAAAAAGAAAAGAGAAAGGGAAAGAGATACAATTGCTGTCAGAAAAGTTTAATTTACAGCTGTTAATATTTTTATTTTGTATTTTTATCCAACGCTTAGTTAGGGGGGGGGGGTGGAAGAAAAAGAAAGAGAAAGGGGTTGAGGGGTGTTAGGAGTGGGTGTCTATAGCCATTTGTCATAAACTTATATACGATCCTTACCAAGAATAATTCCCAATATATTTTAACTCATTAGTACCTAGAACTAACCTACTAATATTATTGCCAATAATCCATATATGAATCTTACTAAAAATAAAGACAATTACCATTATGTTTTATTAATTAACTGATAAATATTATTTAAAATACATGTAACTATCCATCAAAATAATCAAAATTAAATGCCAATTGATCAAAATATAACAATATAATTTATCAACAGTAAGGCCATAAATCCACCAATGGGTTTAAACTAAAATATCCCCGTAAGCTGGGTGTCATGTAATTGTTATATGTCTGCATTGACAGGAAGCAGACACAACAAATTTGAAACCCCCCCTCCCCCCCCTTCCTTCATCTCCTCTTCCGATCTTGTTTAACCTCCCCCGACCCCCATCTTTATCCAGCCCAGCGTTGAATAAAAATAAATATGAATTTAACTCAGAACCATTCCCCGCAACAAATCCTAAATGGCTATAGACACCCACTCCTAACACCCCTCAACCCCTTTCTCTTTCTTTTTCTTCCACCCCCCCCCCCTAACTAAGCGTTGGATAAAAATACAAAATAAAAATATTAACAGCTGTAAATTAAACTTTTCTGACAGCAATTGTATCTCTTTCCCTTTCTCTTTTCTTTTTCTTCTCCTCGGCCCACTCCCCTCTCTACCCCAGCTCAGCGTTGGATATATATATATAAAATATATAAAAGATAAAAATAAGAAAATAGTAATTTCTAACGGCAATCATATTTTAAAATCGGTCACATGACTTTTATTTCTTTCTCCTCTTCTTTTTTGCTTGACTTCATTCTCCCTGGAATTCAGCAACCAGTTGAATCAAAAAACGATTTTCTGCCTGATGAGACCTCAGCTCTTGAGAGCTGTGGATCGATAACATCGACATGCCAGTGTGGCAGACCTTGTACATGTTTGAATAAAAGCATTCACTATATATATATATATATATATATATATATATATATATATATATATATATATATATATATACATATATATAAATATATATAAATATATATATATATATAAATATATATATATAACCACACACACACACACACACATATATATATATATATATATATATATATATATATATATATATATAAATATATATATATATAAATATATATATGCAAATTACTTTCTCAGAAATTTTAAATTTCATATCTACTGTCTCATATATATATATATATATATATATATATATATATATATAAACACACACACATATATTATATA
Organism: Sepiola atlantica; assembly: GCA_963556195.1. Classification (NCBI taxonomy): domain Eukaryota; kingdom Metazoa; phylum Mollusca; class Cephalopoda; order Sepiida; family Sepiolidae; genus Sepiola; species Sepiola atlantica. The sequence continues at coordinate 54,569,967 of OY744518.1, forward strand.
TATATATAATATATATATATATATATATTCTTGTCCATTTTAAACTCCATTTTTCAAAAATATTAATTATATATCATTATCTCTTTATAAGCTATACATCAATATATATCTCTATCTTTGTCAATTCTAATCCCCAACTCTCTTTCTCTATATCTATATATCGATAAATATATAATATATTTTATGTAATTGCGTTTATTGGTTATTGAAGCGTTTGCTACTTTGCTTACTAGTATTAACATAGTTGTTCACTTCCTAAGTGATACAGATTAATGCAGAAGATTGCACAAGTCGATATATATATATATATGTATTTATATATATATCAATTCTAATCTATCTATCTTTTTACATACTAATCTATCTTTAAATTTGTTTTTTTTTTAATTCTTCACTATCTATTTGTCCTATTGAATTGTAATCTTTCTATTTATCTTTGTCAATTTTAATATATTTGTCTATCTTTGTTAATTCTAATTTATCTATCTATCTTTATAAATCCTAATTTGTCTATTTATTTTGATTTAATGATTCGAATCTATCTATCTTTGTCAATTCTAATCTCTCTCTCTCATTCTCTCTCTCTCTATGGCAATACAATCCATCTATATATGTATCGATATCTATATATATATCTATATATATCTATATATATATATATATATCTATATATATATATATCTATATATATATATATATATATATATATATATATGCGAAGTGTCATACATACGCGCACAAGCTGTAACATATACACAGCATATTCACAGCGCATATACACTTGGCTGAACGGACAAATGAATGCCTGCACAAACGAGATTATACAAGGCTGTACCCACCGTACCCGCCCTATCTCGTTAGAGTATCTAATATCCGCGAAAACACCTACACCTAATTTATATCCATCTCTCTGTGTATATATACATAATTAATATATATATATATATAAATATATATGTAACTATATATGTTAATATATAAAGATATATATATATATATATATATATATATTTATATATATATATATATATATATATATATATATATATATATATATATATATATAGATATCTTTATATATTAACAAACACTCATAAAAGAACATATATTAATTTTATTTTCACGCGCGAAGGACTTATTCATATCAAACTTTTAACAAGCTCTACTTTCACACACACGTAATCGTTCTTTGCGGACGTATTAATTTAAATAAATAATTCTTAATAGTTTTAATCGGAACGTAAACAATTTTATCGATTAATTAACATATATATGATATACTTGTGTAAAGATATATGCACATTCATTCATTTTTATCAAAATTACATTTGCTGAAATATAGAAAATGTCATTGCCACCAATAATTTACATTCTTTTATGCTTTCTATAAGGCTACATTTTATTTTTCAAATGTGAAGAAATCTATCGATTAGCTTATATATATATATATATATATATATATATATATATATATATATATATATATATATATATATATATAATTTACATTGTGATAATTAAAGATTCGCTCAGATGTTCTGTATGTTACAACGGGCTATTTAATTATGTTTAATGTCTTATATTTATTTTGAGGGTTGAAAAGTTGAAAGACCGGGCCGGTTCAAAGGATTGACTATTGCTACTGCAAACACCTATTCTACTCGACTATACTACTACTTCTACTACCACTACTACTACTACTGCTGCACTATTAGTAAAATAAACAAAAACAATAACGGTTACGTTAAGATGAGTCGAGTTAAGCGACAAAAATGCGATGTAAAAGTTCAGCGTGACAGACCGATACAAATGATGTATCAAATTTTAGCGTGACACATCAAATTAATTGGCCTGGTTCCCGACCATGGATAGCGGATAAGGCTTTCGCCTTTTTACTCAAAATTTCCGTGGCCGGAAACAATCCAAAGAAATGTTATTCCAAACTTAATCGTGACAGATCAACGGACCTACCGATCGAGGGAAGAACAAGAAAGAGAAGGGCCTGTTCCCGTCGTCGAGATGCGAAGGCGCATCTAGAACACCCCCATTAATTTCCACGATGCCCCAGGATGGGGCGACTGAGAAAGAACCATCTTTTTCCGTTTCGTGGAATGTGACGGACTACAATCAAGGTAAAATTGCGACCCATCCATTCTGGAGCAACACAAGCGAGGTCCCATCGGATTACCATATCGGGGCCGGAGTGGTCATGTGTATCTCCTCGGTCATATCTATTTTCGGAAATGGTATGGTTTTACTCGTCATCTGCAAGTAAGTGACTCATTTTTATCCATTAAAAAAAAACAAACGAAACAAAAAATGAAAAAAAAAAAAAAGAAAGGAATACAATACCCCGGCCCCTAACCGATGTACTTGTTGAATTTTTTATTTTTTTTACTGATGGATCGCCTCTTATCAAGGCCAGGAGGCAACTCATTTATAAAGGTTAAAAGGATTTGGGGCTGGACGTTAGTTGCCGTCACAAGAATATTAGAAACAGTGGGTGGAATGGGCAGTGGATTACTTAAGAGGTCTTGGTTTTCTAAGTATTTGTTTGCATTAGACTTGAAGAAGACCATGTTGTAGTCGGTTGGGAAGCAGCCTTGCGGTATCTTGTTTCACAAGTGGCATGTTCTAGTAAAAAAATGTTATGTAAACAAATAAAAAGTTCGAATGCAATAGGCGATAAATCCAAATTTTAAATTGAGAAATCAGACTATACAGGGACGAATATTTAAAATCTAAAATTCTACCGTAAAAGTTTATTTTAAATAAAAGCAAGGCTATTAGGCTAATATCACATTATTTTAAAACGATTACCTGGAGTTAGCTAGGGTGGTCACACTTTTCATAGCGGAAACTGAACAATTTTGAAAATAGCGTTTATCGCGTTTTACATTCGAACTCTTAAAATATTACTCACAACTTTGGTTGGAGTTTTGTGAACAAAACTAATACGTGAATTTTTAGGAGTATTTGAATTCTTCGGACTACTGTTCACATCTTGGATGTAATTCCCACAACGTTTTGGCCGATGTATCTTCCGACCTTCTGTAGGTGCGTCTTATCGAACTCGGGAATCCGTACGGAATTTCTAATCGAATTCATTATTTAATCAACGGGTGGACACTGCTCTTGTTCTGTCAGCCATGACAGGGTAGAAGTCGTAAGAAATTGGTAATTATATTCTTAATATCGCATGTACTGACGATTAAAACCTTCAACCTTCAAAAGACTGTCACTTAGAATTGATTATAATTTAGCATTTTATCCCAATGTTTATCGAAAATGCCAATTTTAGCGTAACGGTTAGAACGTCCGACTATTATCAGAATATTATGTTTTCGATAGCAGGGTGATGTACTTTATAAACGTTTAATAAATATATGTGTTCATCCTAGTTAATTTTTATCTCTCTATCATATCAACTTTTTATATATCTATATATCTATCAATATATTGAGTGTAAATTGTCATCTATCTCTCTCTCTTTCTGAATTCTGTTTTTTTACACCTCCTCCTATATCTACTTATGTTTGTCAATATATATATATATATATATATATATATATATATATATATATATATATATATATAGAGAGAGAGAGAGAGAGAGAGAGAGAGAGAGAGACACACACACACAAACATGCCGATACACACAGACGCATTATGTGATGTTTGCAAGTTCCTTCTCAATTATTTTCTATATATTTATATATGAACATTAATTGATTGTAAATTAGTACCGCTCTCTCTCTCTCAATCACCCTTCCATCTCTCTCTCTCTCTCTCTCTCTCTCTCTCTCTATATATATATATATATATATATATATAAATATATATATATATATATGTTTGTATTTGTACAGCTTTTGAACCAGACGAAACTGACTTTTCGTTCGGCTTTTTCCGATTGTTTACGTAAACAGCCGGGGAATGCCCACGGCCTTACGCAATTAGAAGGCCAGAAAAGCAGACGACAATTTAATTGCAAATTGAATCAATCGTGAAAAAGGGGTAAAAAAAAGAAGCAAATAACTGTTACCAAAGGCAATAAAAGCAGATTAGAGTTAGGTTATAGTTAGGTTAGTGTTAGTTTATGATTAGGTTGAGGTTAAGGTAAAAGTAAAGCGGTCCAGTTTTTGTCTGGTTACAAAAGTTGGACCAGTACCGGAAAAAAATATTAAAAAAATTAGTTTCTCGTAAAAAAAGCTGATAATAGTTGTTTCATTATTTTTTTTCGTCAAAAAATAAATAAATTTTCATGAAAATAAACATGTGGTGAGTGTTTTTCTTGTTTTAAATGTTGTTACATAATTTTTTTCTACAGGAACGCCGGTTCGTTTGTATTCGTTTTTTCCCAGCTGTTTCCGTAATTCTGCGTCGGCAAAAGTCGGCTTTGCCTAGTTCAGTAGCTGTACCGGTACATATATGTTTCTCAGTATTTATATATGTATATTTCTATCTTTCATGATTAATTCTTATATATAAATGTATATACTAAGTATCAATTCTTATCTATGTGCAAACACACACACACACACACACACACACACATATATATATATATGTATATATATATATATATATATATATATATATATATATATATATATATATATATTTATATAGGCAATATTATAGTAAATTCCAATGACTAAAATTTTATTCATTTCACTGTTACAATATTTTTCAAATCCAAAACTTCGGTACATTTTGACGAACCGTTTCGTCTATAGACAAACAACTAGTCTATAGGCGAAATTCGAAGTTCTCGGAAATCAAAGGGGTCTCCTCATGGAGCTAACACTTGATCGCTCTATTAGATACATAAATATTCGAATTATTTCATTAAAGTTCTCCTTTACCCTTTAAACGTTGAGTTAGTAAAGAAGCTAATAACATTAATTTTTATTTCCCCAATTGACCAGTTAACTATATTATAGTATGTCTTTTTGTGGTCTCATGGTCTTACCGGATCCCAGGACAAGAATTCATCTAGTCTGGTGGAGTATCCAGCTAAGTGCTGTTACGTGAGCTAACATTACTTGTAGAAGGTGCACCATTCCTCGTATGAGCCAGTGTATAGCCGTGTCGAGGGGATCTTATTTCGGCTTCGAATACTATGTTATTTTGAATATTTGGTCAGGGGTTACTTGCAAAGGGCAAGTATCCTCATGTCAGGTTGTCCTGACAAACCCTTGTACAGAGAGACTTAATACACTCGAAGATGATGTCTCGTAGGTAATTCAAACTTATGCGCGCGTGTGTGTGTGTGTGTGTGCAAGGCCTTTCTTAATTATTATCTATCTATTTAGTAACCTATATTTCGAATATAAAGTGGAATAATATCAATTTAGTAGAAAATGACGAAGACAATTACAGAGACACAAGGAAAGCTATACATAAAAAGTTGAGCAAAACTATTCACGCTAATGATAAAAATAAATACGATGAACATATAAAAATAATAAAATACCCCCCACCCAAATATAACTCACTCAAAATGTATTTCAATAATATTTGAATGTTTTCTACCTCTCACCTACATTTTCTTCTTCATCTTTGTTTTGGGCTTCATTTATACTGATAGAAGCGACGACCGGGGGTGGTCTCGTACGTTTAGTCGTAGATTAATGTAAATATATTTTGCACTTTTAATGCTAATCAATCGCTACATCATAACAAAAACGTGTCCGATTCTATCACATTAACAAGAATCTCATTGCTTGGCCTTTTGGCTATGAGCAAAGTGTAGTATCTGTTCCGATGGATGCTGCGCTCTGTAAACCGGTATCGTATCGACCATCGGGCCTTGATTCCTCCGGTCTGAGGTACTGTCCTGTGCATTTATCGGAAGTCCACCCTCCCAGGCTTGGCCTTCTCACTCTTTGAGAAGAGGTTAGTTTATTGCTAATCGCCTGAGGCACACCTACCGGGGAATGCCGACGGGGCTGCCAAGGCATTTTTTGATCGCCAGAGCGCCCTTCTTCTTTGGGCGCTGGCTTTTCGATCCCACTTTCCTGAACTTTTGTCACATCTTACCGGTGTGGGAGGTAGATCAATAGTAATTGTAGTATCTGTTCTAATATTACATTTCAACTTTTGTTTTCTTCGGTCAGTGAAGGAGAAACTATTCTAGACTGAGGCAATTTTGATTTTTGTTCCAATCTTGAGTTCCCCTTTTATAGGAGGCTAGAGTTTTCCCACCTGAAAAACCGATCTTGTATCGAACTCTGCCCTCGCGGGGAGGTAAGGAAATAAGTACAAGAATGTCATCGGTCAGTAAAGGAGAAATTCTTCTAGACCAAGGCATTTTTTGATGTTTGTTCTCATCTCGAGTGACCCTTGGAGAGAGCTGTATTTTCTCTACATTCAAAACTGACCTTGCATCTAACTCTGCACTTGTGGGGAAGCGAGTGAATAGGAACAAGAACCAATATTCTTTCGATTTGTATTTTGCGGGAAAAAATATATTTCAAACTAAGCGTTATCTACAGACGAAATACTAAACAACAATAATTTCAGCATTCTTCTGCAGAAATTCAAGGCTATTGTTACAATCGACCCACATTTTCATGAAGTTTGACTGGGTACTTAAAAAAATATTAATTTCATTGAAAACAACTTTAGCATGACTGAGCGACAAAACAAAGTGAAAAAAAAACACCTTCCACGCGAATGCAAGCATCTAAAAAAGTAAGCGTCTATATCTAACATATACAATTTTAAAAGTTAGATTTAAACAACATTTCAACTGACAGATAAAACTTTGATTGTGCTTAGACATTTTTCATTTGTTATCGTTGTATAATGTTATTGGTACTATAATAACGTACTTCGCTACAATTTATGTGAACAGTAATGTAGTCTCACCCGGACATGTTGTGGTGTGGAAATATTTTTAATTACGTACGAAAAATCAAAATCATCAGGGGAAATAACTCATGTTTTCAAATGAAGAATATAAAAACAAATTGTCTCATTTACGAGTAAAATTGAAATTTTCATTCTGAATAACTTTTAAATATGTACAAAAAATAAATGGAAAAATAAAAATAAACAAAGACTATCTCAGTGATGAATGTATTTCAAAAACAGGTTGATCGTGTAAATACTTATTTTTATTGGTATTTTTAAGATTTCAAATAATTAAATAATAACGAAACATTTCGTTTTACAGATGCAAGGTATTTTTTTCAGATACAGACTTAGAACACGTCCATTTCTTGTTTTATTGCTTCAAGTAATACGTAAATCGTGCAAGGTGTATTTTTTTTTAAGTAACTCGCAGTTAAATTTCGTCTGTTTTTTTCAGTCATAGTTAACTCGTAGTGTTTCCAGGTAGGAATCGACCGTTTCTGTTATTGTACTTTGGCCACTATTTTTCACTCAAATATTTGTGTTTTCAGACATCAGTTTTAAAAAGTTAAAACAAGTTACTCGGGATGTTTTAGTCATAGTTTGCATACATTTTAATTTTTTAGTGTTAATTAAACTGAACATTTACATATATCTGATTTACATGTAATCTGAACCATAGGTATTAGATAACAAACAAAAACATATATCCTAAAATTGTATGACATTCTGAGTACTTTAGTCGAGTTATGAGAGCACATAAAGCGCATCTACTATAAAAATTCAAATAACTCCAATTTGCATAAAATTTAACAAATACAAATTCCGAAATATTATCAAATTCCAAAATTTAATTAAAATTCTGAATTACATTTAACCTCCAAATCCCTAACGCTAACCCCCAAATTATAACACACTCTTTTTTGAAATGCAAATATTTCTGATTTGCATAAATTACCCTCGTAACAACACTATTAAACAGTACATTTATCGATTCAAAAAGAATATTCTATTTAGAAAATAAATGTAGCCCTAAATATAACTCTATCGTACTTTTTATTCTGTGCTACACCACAGCTCAACTCCAGCAACACCGGGTAACTCTACTAGTATCTATATAATAAAAATCAACGTCTAAGTGTCCTTGAGTAAATTTATTTAATATATTTTTATGAACTCTGGAACATAGATTATAGACATGAAGCAGAGTTTAATAAGCAATGTTGAATTATTTGTTAGGTGAGATAAATGGGAAAAACTTTCTCTTAAAAATGCTTGTAGCCATACATTGAACATCTAATGTACAGATTTGAATGCAGTTTGAACATATATAGTAGATGTTAAGCGTGATCTAATAGGCTATGTTTTGTTTCTTTTGATCGAGCAAAAGGGGCATAACTCCTCCTTTAAGATTAAAGTACTGATACATTTAAAATCTACTGGATATACTTTTATGAAATTTAGAACATGGATAATAGACATCACATGAGATTGAATAGGTTACGTTTAATTCTTTTTAATGGGCACGGGCGACGGAAAATTCCCATTAAAATAAATGTACCGGTTCATACAAACTCTACTGGACATACTTTTATAAAATATGCTACATAGCAAATGGAGTCTAATAGGCTACGATTTATTTATTTTTTACGTAAAGAGGGTAAAATCTTCTCAGTAAAATAAATGTACTCAAAGATTACAAAATCTACCAGGTAGACTTTTAGAAAATTTGAAACGTAGATAGCAGATATTAAAAGGGGTCTAATAGGCTATGTTATATTTCTTGTGGATGTGACAAAGATAGCACATTCCTTCCTTTAAAATAAATGTACCGATAGATTCAAAAGATTCTGAAAGGATTTTTATGAAACTTAGAGGATAAATAATACGCATAAACGTATTCATTATATTGTTGCATTATTCCCTGACCCGCAGATTAGCGACTAATAATGCTAGTAATGGAAGATATTACCAAATTTGGTATTTTGCAGTAAATTTAGAAAAATCATATGTACTCGATCCAATAGTGCTCAATGCTAGGATAAGTGGGTATTATTATTATTATTATTATTATTATTATTATTATTATTATTATTATTATTTACTCACTAGGAGTTATCACACTGGTCATCGTCAGTGATTGCCCACTGCCAACAACCTGTGGTATTCCCTGGAGTATGAGTGACAACAAGTCTCCTCAGACTTCCAGTATGCTCCTCTTTTCGTTCATCATCGCTGATGACCTTGCGGTATCGCAACAGCCACCTACCACCGATTTCCCGCTGATAAGGGCCATTGGTCCCCTCTGGGGCCCGAGTGGCAACAAGCCTCCCCAAGGTCCCAGAGATGTCCGCGCTCTTCCAGTGGAGGTCTGGTTTGCGCTTTCCCTCCTCGACCCTCTGTCCATAATTTTCGTCGTGTCAGCCTATGCTTGCGCCTCTATCGTGCGGTTGTATTTTCCCCGGTTCTGTTGTCTTATGCTTCCATGTGTTTGTTCTCCATTCGTTGCTTATGTGGGTTGGTTTCCGCATTCGAGGACATTTCTCAGGATTGTAGCTGTTTTTATTATTATTATTATTATTATTATTATTATTATTATTATTATTATTATTATTATTATTATTATTATTATTTATACTCACTAGGAGTTCTCACACAGATCATCGTTAGTAATTGCAACTAGTGGTATTTCCTGGAGTCTGAGTGACCACAAGCCTCCCCAGATTTCCAGTTTTCTTCATCTCTTTTCGATAGCCACCGCAAATAACCTTGCGGTATCGCAACAGCCACTTACCATTAATGTCTCGCTGGTAAGGACCATTGGTCCTCTATAGGATTAGGGTGGCAATAAGCCTCCCCAAGGTCCCAGCATTCTCCGCACTCTTCCAGTGGGGGTGTTATTTGTGCTGTCTCTCCTCGGTCTTCTGATCCCTATTATTATTATTATTATTATTATTATTATTATTATTGTTATTGTTATTGTTATTGTTATTATTATTATTGTTGTTGTTGTTGTTGTTGTTGTTATTATTATTATTAGTATTATTATTATTATTATTATTATTATTATTAGTAGTAGTAGTAGTAGTAGTAGTAGTATTATAATAATAATAATAATAATAATAATAATAATAATTATAATAATAATAATAATAATAATAATAATAATAATAATAATTATTATTATTATTATTATTATTATTATTATTATTATTATTATTATTATTATTATTATTATTATTATTATTATTATTATTATTATTATTATTATACTCACTAGGGGGTTCCACACAAATCATTATCAGTGATTGATAAGATACAAACCTGAAATCTATGGCAAAATATCTTCGGCTAACAAATTATATTATTCTATTTAATAACAGTTTCAAAACAACAATTTTACACATGTTTCCAGAGAAGTTGAAAGTAAACAAAAGTGCAAACAGTTTACTCCAAACAACAATCCTACATCATCAGAAAACCGAACAAAACCCATATCTGAATGTTATCCAGAGAAGAAATTAACAAAATTGACACATAGACGATCAGAGAGTTCAACCCATTAAACATAAAATGTTAAACACAGGGAAAAATGCCCAGCAAGTTAATAGAGCGAAAATCAAGGAACATCATTGGGAAACAGGCTGATGTCTTCAATTTTCGTTAGAGCAATCTCATCCCCTATTTAGTTTAACAGCTCACTGTATAGAGGCAGTTATCTTAGTGCAGTTCGAGACAAAGTGTAGAACTGCGATTCACCTCTTGGCCGAAGGTCTAAAGATATAGTCGGGAAAAAGCGCCCCTGATCACAGACCCCAACATTGCCTCTTTTGTCAAAGTTCAACTCAGGAAAACATGTCGATGAATTACCAAGTCAGGCATCCCCGGGCCTTCTTAACACGAACATTGGATGCATACATGTCTGCAAACCCGTGTGTCTTCCTCTCAGCCAAAGAAACCTGAATATTGTTAATTATTTGTTGAAAACGTTGAAAAAAACGGTAGCTTATTGGGGAGGATTTGTATAATACTTTACCGAAAGAACACTATATGTTTAAAAGATATGTTGACAATGATCCATTGTATGTATGGATATGTCATGGTTTTTAAACAACTGACTGTTAAAATAAATAATTGTAAATGCCAAAATCCAACACCTAGTGAACTCAGTGATAATACTATTTCGCGTAAACTTTTACCAGGAATACGATATACATCACTCAATACATCACGGGCCTAACTCATAAAACAATAACTTTTATAGCGAAATTCTACTTGATTCATCAGAATAGTCTCCTTCTAGGGGAATACACTGATTTGATCACTTCTCTAACAATTCGATGATCATTTTTGTAGAACGATTTGTATTTGGCCTCAAAATACGCCGATATCACTTCTTCATTTGAGCCAAATCTATTTCCCTGGAAGTTTTATTTTTAGGTCTGCAAACAGCCAGTAGTTGCTGGGGGTCAGCTCTGGAGAGTTCGGGGGGTGTAAAAAGCTATTTGAATTGTAATTTATGTAGTGTTGATATAGTTGCGATCGACTTGTGACACGATATATTATCTTTGAGAAAGATCACTTTTTTCTTTTTCATTTACACCGTTTTTGGCGTTTGCCTTCTTACAACGTAACAATAATGCTATATACTATTCGCTATTGAAGCCTCTTCCTTTTAGAAAGGAAATTTATGAACAAAAATCTAAGAATACGGATTCAAAAAATATTACCATATAAATGTTTTTTTTTGTCTTTGAACGGCTTTTACCTACTGCTGTCAACTCACATAGTATCGATTTGTACTCAGAAGTGAACTGGTGGATCTTTGTTTCTTCCATTGTCACATATTGCCTAATTTTTTTTGTTGCGTTGAAACAGTTGCTAAACACGATCTGAATCGTTGATGCGTACTTGTCTTTTATCGACTGATAAATGTTCAAACAAAATAATGGATATGCTGCTTTCTGATTTTTTAAAACACTTTCTTGCTATCTGACACAACTTCAATTTACGATCGGCCAAAACAAGACTGTTTTATGTTTTCTGGACAACTATTGAATAGGTTAGTGTTCAGCATCATTTGTCTCAATTTCAGATCTCATTTGGTCTACCGGCTTCAATCAAAGTTCTTGAAGTTAGAACACTTTTTAAGGAATTAGGAAACATAGCTCTTTATGAACAAATTATAATACAAAGATAGAAATACTTTATTAATATGATAAAGCTTGTACCTCAATAGTTCAAGAACCATGTCATCTGTTATCAAATGGATAACTACTTTTTTGCCAATTTGTATGGAGGATGCTATTAATCATGGCATAGATATTCCATAATCAATCGAACACAATTCTTATTAGGATTGTTGTTGTCTCATTGCTAACTAGAATGAAGTGATTTGGAAATCATTGTGAAATATGTAAAACATTTGAATGCACGTAATTGGCTTAAATTAAACAATGACATTTACAAAGCCATTTACAATTGACATAACAAATTATCTCGATGATAGTTTCCTGTGTACTGAACGGAACTGTCTAAACGATTATGATCATTTGTAAATTCAGTTAACCAAGAAAGATGCTAAAACATTTTATGTGCATTACGCAGTTCCGAAAATGTTTCCATTTTTACCAAATGTAAAAGACATTCACATTTTCAAAATTAATAAATTCGAAGTACATTTAATGAAAGATAGCAATCCAACAATGGATAAGGTGTGCTTTATAACGTTGTTTCCTAATAGGAAAACTTTTTAAGGTAGCGAATTTGAAAAGATGAAGCTTCACATGTCTATCATATACATAGGTATTCTGAAACTTGATTTAGAAGAGACATCGAATATCTTTTCTTTTATAATGTTGAAAAAGTTAACTAAAGAAGTTTGGATGCTATAATTCTTGCCATTACGAAGTCAATAAAACCAGAAAAGAAAGCGATACTGGAAGATCTTTTCCATTATGATGGCAAATCAGTATAAAATCACATTTGTCCCAAGATGGAGCACTGCTGTCATATCTGTGGAGGTGTCAATCAAAACACTTTTGCCTTGGGAGAGTACAAAATCGATTTCGCAATCGAGTGGGAGATGATATATTCTCTTCACGACAATAACTTCCTACAGAAGAGACGTTGCCTGTCTTTCCTTGCTCTATCGGTATTTCCATGGTAGGTGCTCGAGTAGGCGTCAAACTCTGCTTACTCACCCCACAAGTCTTTTTCAGCAAAAACTCCATCTCTCTACGAACACTGCACAGAACTCACCATTTTCCCCTCTGTGTGCCTAAAACGAAAAGAACTTCCACGAACAGTTTCTTTCAATAGACGTAAACCGCGACGGCGGGAATTTTTCCTACAGACTACACCAGGGTCATTTCCAAGTCGAATGTCAACAAATTTCTATGGAACTGTCCTGTTAATTAATCATATTTCTCAATCCTTTCATAATACTGTTCTATCATCCAAAAGAAAATCTTACTAACCTTTATCCACAAGGGCTTTTGGCTTTGGGAAACAGTGAATCATTAGTATAAAAAAATACAGGGTTCCAAACTATCTTGGACTAGAAATACATCGGAATTTCATGCTATCCAAATAGGCTCTCGTACTACAGGGTGGGTGTACTAGCTTTCTTCAAATTTCTAATGATTTTTTTAATTCGCCAGTGTACGTCAAGTGTCGCCACGATTCGATATTTAATTTTCAGTTTTTCAAGATTTTATAGAAATATGGAAACCAAACAATAATGTATATTGATGAAAATAACGATTACACTTGTCTTAGCAAGTTAAAGATAATTTAAATGAAATAATTCGCTGCATTGCCTGTAAAAAGTTAGCTAGACTAAACAATGCGGGCTGCATATATATATATATATATATATATATATATATATATATGTTGACAAATAAAAGTTGTATCATACTGTGATTAAATGTCAGTTTAGAAGAAAAGAAAAGCTTTTTTCTAGTAGAATTCAAAGCAATAATAAACAAAAACTTCCGTTACTGAAGATTGTTATAAAAAAGAAAACCGTACACCATCGAAGTGAAACTTCATGGAACAATGTCTTCAACTGTTCATGAAAACAACATAAAAATGGCGAAATGGAATTGACACACTACGTGTACGGTTTTCATTTGACAAAAACCTTGTATTTATTGCAGATTCATGATTATATATTTATCATCAGTGTTTTTAATATTCCTTAATTTATATGATATTCCTATCTCTATATATAATACTAAGATGATTTTAAAGATATTCTCCTGGAAAAAAAATCAAAGCAATAAATATCATACTTTTTTCTTTCCTCGTTATTTACCAAAACGGCACTGTCTTGCATTGTTCCAAATACGTTGTATTTTCGATGGGGTTATGTGACGTTAGTACGACGTTACTGTACCGTCAATGACTATTATCGTAAGCACACCGGTTATAAGTGCTAAATAATATCCAGTTCTACATGACAGTCTTCCGGAGGTTGAAGGTTCAATTCTCAGTACGGGCAATACACAGAATACACTTACGAATTAATTACCCGGTCATGGTTGATGTAATGAAAGGAAGATGCGCCTGTAGATTAAATTTAGGGTTTCGTCGAAATTCCGGACTGATTCCGGAGTTCGACGAGACGTACCTGAACGAAGGTCCGAGGTAACACCTACCGAACTGTCGTGGAAACAGTAGTAAGATAACCTAAATCCCCAAAATTATCAATCCTCATCTAAAGCTGAAAAATCTGTCACTTTGTCGACATGTCACTGTAACGTTGCAAAGTGCTGTAACTGAACACTTTTTTGAACAAGAGTTATAGAATTTATTTATCTACCTCCCACAAGGTAAGATGTGACACAAGGTCGGGAAAGTGGGATTTGATAAACCAGCGCCCGAGAAGGTGAGCACTCTGGCCATTTAAAATTGCTTAGGCAGTCCCGTCGGCATTCCCCAGTAGGGGCACCTCAGGCAGTAAGCAATAAACTTACTCCTCCCCAAAGAGGGGAGACGAATCCTGGGAGGGTGGACCTCCTAGAACTGCACAGGACAGGCGTGCAGTATCCATCGGAACAGATACTACACTTTGATCTTGGCCAAAAGGCCACGAATATAAGGTTACATTTATTTAGATAATTTCTTTAAATCGGCGATTCATATTCTAATATTTTCTTTAAATTCATCATCTATATTCCACGATAAGTATGACGTAATTTAAAAATTCCAGCGCAGTTCTTAAATTTCAGCGATAACAAATTATTTTCTATATTCCTCTGCCCATTGTCTTTTGTGTTGTTGCGATATTGTTATGTTTATTAGGGAGTTAAAAACATGAATGTTGATCAGACATGCCGCCACGTTTTAGGGGGTTAGGGAGAAAACGTTACGGAAACTTTTTGGTGACATATATGTAAATGCGTAGAAACGTCTTTCTGTGTTTTATTTAGATAATTTTCTGTATCTATTAAAATATGGCGCTATATTTTATAAAATCATCGTATGGACAAATACACACGAACGCAATGCCCCTCAGTAATAGATAATGAATGCACATTCTAATATTCTCTTGGGATTTATTACCTAATTTCTACGATGTCCATGTCATCATTTTTAAATTCTGTGACACAGTCTAAAAATAGCAGCGATTACAAATGATTTTCGATATTCCTATGGCCGTTTGCCTTAATTTTGTTGCGACATTGTTATGCTTAATTTTGACCTGTAATGTAAAATTATGTAAAGTTAAAAAAGTCAAAATATAGTTATATGATATAAAAATATTATTTTAAAATTTCCACTTTGTATTAAATTTAAGAAAATGTATATCTGATAAGAACTTATGGGGGTACTTACGTAACTCCGTCTTTTTAAATGGTAGAATACAATTATATTTTGATAGGATAATTCTGAGCGTTGCAGTCTATTTGTTGGGTGAGAGCGTCATTTTATATATATATATATATATATATATATATATATATATATATATATATATATATATATATATATATATATATATATATATATAGGGCTTATTTCTCTCACATTTTATTTGATTGTCACGGTAGATGAGGGGTTCAGAATGTTGGATTTGAGTTACTTTATTCCATGATTCAGATCGTTCGATCGGCGATACAGTTATATAAGCCACACTGATAATTGTTGGTGAACATGAAACATATATTTCTGTTGATAATAAATATTTATTCATAAAAAAATATTTATTAAAGATCCGTCAGAGTTGAGCACTTTTAGGGAAATATAAAAGTGTTCTAATTAAGCTATATGGCGGGAGTTCTTTTCGTCGGCAGATCGAAAACTTTCTGCGACTAACTACATTCGTAAATACAATATACTATTTATTTTTCTCATATTTAATATGACTGTCAAAGGTCTCCGATTAGTTATGACTGTTGTATTGGAGTTACTCGGGTTCAGAGTTCAAATCATTAGACCGGCAGTACAGTTATATAAGCCACACTGATGATTATATGAGAGAGAGAGAGAGAGAGAGGGGGGACAGAGAGAGAATCACAGAGCCAATACCCGCTCCAGTTGCATTTACTGCAATCACAATCTCTAATTTAGGGTAAAATTGAGCTAGTATTTACCTCTTTCTGACCACAGGAAGATGTTACACAAGGTCGGAAGGTGGAGATTGAAAGGGGCAGAGCACACTGGCTTACAAAGAATGAGCTGTCCCGTAAGTATATATAAATGACGTTGGTATTTCCCGGTAGGGGCGCCTCAGGTTATTAACAATAAACAAATCTCTTCTGAAAGAGAGAAGATAAAGCTTGGGAAGGCGGACTTCTTAGAACTGCACAGAACCATAAGTTCGATGTTATTCTTAAACTCTTCAAAAGCACGTTACCATTAATCTAACCCATCGCATTTCATGTCCTTATTTGCCAGCTTATTTAAGGTGCCTTTAACTCATCCATGTTTGCTTATTAATGTTTAGAAAACTCTAAAAGACACTTGTAAGTTTGTTATATTTGTTGGTGGAGACATTTCTCTTATTGCTTTCGGTCGTGAAAGATCTTTGGTATCCAGTTCATATCGACAATTTGTCCCATAAATCTCACTCTGGGCATAAACAGTTCACATTCTTTTTCGTCTATCTAAAATCTTTAATTCTCTCCCATACTTTTTTTGGCATCTGTGCTCGGATCTACTATTTTACAAAAATGTTTTCTATAGATCCTTGTGTACAATCCAAACTCGCAAGCATCGCATCAATAATCTGTTAAAACATGTTTTATACCTGATAAGAAGCCGGTTAGATTTGTATAGTCCTTTATACTTGTTAACTATTACTACTTTAAGCACGCGTCGTCTAAATAAATGTATAATAACGCGTCCGAAATATCTAACTTACAAAGATTACAACTATGCCGCGGGACTGCTTCCCTGCTGATTACAACTTGGTCGTCCTCAAGTCTAATGTTAACAAATACTTGTTCAAACCCGTCCTATAAGTAATAAGTCTATACCATTGATCAATGTTAGTGCTCCCATAGTTTTCCTTATCTTTTAGCTGACAATCATTTCAGTTACATTAACTCTTAACCTTCGAATGGCCTTTAGCCTTGATAAGCGGTGACACAATAATAAAAAATCCCTTTGACTTGAAATGACATAATTTTATTGTTTCCAATATTTCATTACCCCCGTTAAAAAAAACACAAAAAAGTCAACATATACGCGGATTTTTTTACGTAAACTCTTTTTGATGTTCAATTCGGGATAGTCCATTTTTAATATAACTCCTAATTCTTCCAGCCTGCATAATCCTTTATATATTGGTCTTTATTGCGCAAAAAGGTTTGCATATGGTTTATATATCCGTGTATATTCTTTTATATTTTAAATTTACCTTTAATTATTGTGCACCTCTTAAGAACTTCGAAGAAAATTTCTACGAAAATGCTTTATTTCTTTTTTTAATTTTCTGATTCACCGATTCAGCCAATATTTATTCTTTTGCAGATTGAGATAATTGGCAGTTAATTATAAACTAAATAATGACATCTTTTCTGTTCCCAATTACATATATAGCCGTATTTCTTTAATAAAAACATGATCGCTTTTTAGTCTTCCAAGAAAAATACATTTTGGCGATGAATTTACCAATAACGTTCAATTTCTTCGCTGAAACCCCACTAGCAAATTTTCCAAAAGTTAATAACTGAGTTTACCATGTCTATAGCGTGATAGTGATAATATCGGAACTTGCATCCGCTTGAAATTTTATATTAACGTTAAACAAATTTCGTCTTTTGAGAAGTTTCTAGCTGTATTAAAAAAACGTTCGCTGAAGTTGCAGTGTTCGCTTTATCTTAATGTTTTTTTTTACTTACACAAGGTATTTATCACGTCACATATGCCTTTCTTCTCTGTCTGTCTGTATGTCTCTCTTTTTTTAGTAGTTGCTTTTCAATTCTTGGAACAATGTTCAAATTATATTGATCTAAACTAACTTATATATATATTACTCTTATTCATCAAAAACAAGATACATTGCCACTAAGACGTAAAGGTCTACTGTGAATTAGGGACCATGCCTACAAGGACACTCTAAGTACGGTGTTTATCATCGAGATTTTTGTTCGCATTACATTTAAATTTCTGCATGTTAGTACAGTCAGGGAAGCAGGAAAAAGGGAGGGAATTTTTAAGTCTAGCCGTTCGAGGGAAGAAACTATTAGAATACAAAGCTTTTCGGCATCTGGGAACCTCTACAGTGAAGGGGTTGGATTTTGTTGCTTGTCGCATCAGTCGGGGGCATTTACGTCGAGGGGGGCTCCAGTGGTACGAGTTTGTCGAAGCGCATTCCATTAAAATACTTGTAAAACAAGCACAAGAATGCAATATTACGGCAATGGGACATCAGTTGGAGCTTGGTTGACAGTGCGGCACCTATTAGATTGGAGACTCTTTTATTGGACCATGTCTAATAGTGGTAGATACACCAGGTCAGATGTGGTAACAATAGTACGAATGGGGACATTGTAGAGATATAGGATACTGGCAGGTTTTCGTCTGAATATACATTGTCGTTTTATATGGAAACTTTGTGATGAATACTTTTGTGTCTAATTTCTCCATATTCGTAACAATATTTTTTTTTTGAAAATACTCTTGAAATGATTACCTCACGCAAAAATATTAGATAATGAAAAAGATCCATAGGCTCTTGGTTTATAATATTTTTAACTGGTTGAACGTTATGAACGTGTGGAATGTTTCTTTTCTCTATTCTTGTTGTATAGAGCTTTAGTTTCTGATGTTGTCTGAAGCGTTAACTTGGAGTCCACCTCTAATTCAGCAAATATCCTGGATCATATTTTAGCCTCTTTGTTTCCATTTAAATCCTGCACAAATATTAGACATTTAAATTAATCCAGTTTTTAATAATTTAATTTGAATTCACCACATTCACTGTTCACTACTCCAGCCTAATTGACACTACTTTAACTATCACTCTGATATACTGGAAATTGAATATACCTAATTAGCATAACAGTAAGAAAGAGCAGATGCTGATTCGAGTGCTGCAATTAAAATTGATATAGGCGTACACGTCCAATCAGATTCCTCAAGTGTGTAAAGCAAATTGATGTCCTTTCAGCGATTCTATTCAGCGTCGTTATGGCATCAGTTATTTGGAAAACAGAACAACAATGTAACTCTGTGTTTTTCAATTGGTTGCCATCTTTTGGACGACAGCTGCAACCAGTAACTCTAGCTCTGATCTGCAGTTATTACTCGATAATCTTGTGAAGTTCTCGCAAGAAGTTGGTATTTCTAATAACACGCCAAACACTAAATACATGACCACTGATAAAAAAACAACTTTTCTTAACATCAACATTAACGGCAAACAAATCTAACAAGTTTCAGAGTTTGTTTCCCTTGGGTAAATGCTGTTTTCATATAACGACGGGCAAACAGCTTTAAATCATTGAATTGGTTTAGGTTAGGCCGCCTTTACAAGAACCAAAACCGCCCTAACTTCTAAACGTATAATATACAAAATCAAAGCAAAAATCTATAACACATATGTCCTTCCTGTTGTCTTATACGGACTTGAATGTGTAAACTGGACCGTAAAGCTATGGCAGAAAGTTGAAACCTTCCAAAATCACACCATGCACTCCATTACTGATCACATTAGTATCACAGAGTTTCGTAAACTTACCCGCATCACATCTATGCCCTCTGCCATCAAATATAAAGTCTTGAGATTATTTGGCCACATTAAGCCTTCCATTGTGGAGCTATTCAAAATATGTGTTGAAGGAATAATGAGCCGGTCGAAAAGTTACACACAAAAAAGATGGAGAGACAATGTCTTTGAATGGAAAAACATGAACACTAAACAAGCGACCACTTTGGCTCAAGATAGTAAAAGTTGGAGGACACTCAGCCATAAAAAATGCGTATTCTGCAGCTAGCGAAGAAAACGTTTGATAATAAGAAAATTCTCCCTCTCTCTCTCGTTTACTGAGAAGAAGAGGGAAAAGCGTTTGCTAACCTTTCACTAAACAACACACTCTTTATTAACTTAGATTGTATAATAACACGTGGTCACTGAAGATTGTTGATATTATTTAAATAGTTTCATCAAATTCATTTAATTTGATAGTTTTGTTAAAATAAAATAAACGTACTCTTCATGTTCCGAAAGAGAACATTTTCTTAGTAATAAGCGAATACTTTTTCATCATTCCAGTGGAAAGTATTAGTTTTTGAAGAGTTCTTCGTATCTTCTATAATCTTGGAATCTTATTCTTTCGTCTGGTTTGCATAACATTAAATTAGCGACAGTATCTAAGAATAAATGATTCCTCCGCCGTTTTATGGAATAATTATTACAAAAATGCAGGCTTCTGTGTAGGGCACACGAATATCGTGCCTCAGGATTGTCAGGTCTTCGTGAAGTCTTCCTCGTTGAACTCAGCTATTTCTTAACTTGCAGAATTGCAGATTTTACCTTCGACATCGGAAGGAGCAAGGCTCAGCGATAGCATACGAAGTCGGGGAAGTTTTTTTTTGCCTAAAACAAACAGGAATGACACAAAAGAAACACTGCCAATTCACTCTATTAGTTGGTGATTCCGTGCCTGAAACTTCTTTGCTTGCTACACGCAGAGTTATATACGACCAGATGACGACAGATCCTGATGCCGACACCTCCTTGATTTTACCCAGAGCAGTGTTAGCTGGGTATTTGACACAACCACGTTGCTACAACCACGTTGCTACAGTGAGCATGAGTTGAACTTTAAGAGAGGCGTGTTGTTGTTTCTGTAGTTCCAACGTGCGAATCAGATAATGTTTCAACTCTTCCATTTTTCTGTAATTCTGTTAATATTTCGTAGTTCATGCGAATTCTTCTTCACTTTTATGAAGTGATAAAGTATCTTTTTTTCACCACGTTAGTTCATGCGAATTCTCGTCGCCTCTTTCGTGACGTCACACAGACAGTAATTCTGAAATCAAGATAAGAAGGTGATCGTAGAAAATATCAGTATTTAATTACAGAATGCGATTAATGCTCCACTCTATACTATATATATATATATATATATATATATATATATATATACTAAATACCAATGTGTATATATATATATATATATATATATATACTAAATACGAATGTATATATATATATATATATATATATATATATATATATTAGTATTATTTACTCCTCTCCAGGAGTTAGGCACAAGGCCAGTTTTATCCTACTCCCACAAGTAAGATGTGACCCAAGGTCGGGTCGAAAAGTGAGGGTTGAAAAGCCAGCGCCCGAGAGGTGAGCACTCTGACCATCAAAAATTGCCTGGGCAGCCCCGTCGGCATTCCCCGATAGGGGCGCCTCAAGCAGTAAGCAATTAACTTACTCCTCTCCAAAGAGGGGAGGCAAAGCCTGGGAGGGTGGACCTCCTAGAACTGCACTGGACAATCCCATAGACCGGCGTAAATCAAGTCCCGAAGGACAAGACAATACCAGTCTATGGGGTGCAGTATCCATCGGAACAGATACTACACTTTGATCTTAGCCAAAGGGCCAAGTGGGATTTAGTATAACGTTTTATTTTAGCTACATATGTAAACACATATTCCAGTTACGACCTTATTCGAGGTCTAGCATGATCAGACCACTGAAGATTCTAAAAAGACTTTTCATTTCAGAATCTTCTCTCTCAATTTTGATTGTCTTGTGTCGAATTGTACAAATAAGTTTATGAATGTGTTATATATGTAATCATTAATATCTTACTAGTTAAAATTCTAACTAGAAAGAAATCGGGTACTTACAGGAGGAGCGACGTAAAGATTGCCAACATCCTAAGCGAAAGCGTTTCTGTTGAATGAGCTGGATTCGAACTTGGCACCCCTAGGTTGTATGTATATCTATCTATTTATCTATCTATCTATCTATATATATATATATATATATATATATATATATATATATATATATACATATAAATCCTTTTAATCTACGAAAACGTAACTGCCCTCCCTCTGATTTATGACAAATTCTAGTTAATAACACTAAAATAATATATTCCGAACCAATTGAAAAAATAAAAATACTAGAAGCAACAACCTAAAATAAATAACATCACGTATGAAACCAGTGGCAACATTTAAAAATGCTTAACGTAATGCGATATTATTCTGTGATGCCACTTCAGCGTCACTTAGTTTAAATCGTAAACATTGCAAACATCGTTCTCTGCGCGTTTCCAAGCCGTCTTTTAAAAATATCTTTTTTTACCTGAAAATGATTCGCCAAAAATCAAAAATGTTCGTGATACCTATGGAACATATATATATATATATATATATATATATATATATATATATATATATATATATATATATATCACCAAACCGCTAAGCTATTCTGCTCGCCCTGAATGTATGAAAAATTATAAGGCTTATATATTTGTTACATTCGTATTATTGATAAGTATTCATCCCTGTTAGAAGAATTTCGTCTCATCAGAGAACATTGCGTGATCATTTGCACGCAAGTAGCTTTTTTACCCCAGTTTCCGTTCTGAATACTTTCTCATCGCCACAGAACTTTGAATAGATATCTGTACAATAGTATCATAATGAGATTGATCAGATAAATACTAATATTCTAATGATCAAGATGACTGTTGCCCTTATAAGAGGGCCCATCCACCCTTTCACATGTGCTATTTTAAATGTACTTCGATATAATGTTATTGTAATCACCTAAATAAACTGTTGTGCTAACCAGTTTGTTATACTTTTAGGTTCTTTTATAATCGACCGTTTTCGTATTGAATCCATACATATAGTACGTTGTCTGATAATGTCTGAACACTGAGCATTTGGGCGAACTCCTTTTTATTAATAACTAGCGGAATCCGTCGCCCGGCGTTGCACGGGAGAAAGTACTACCTATTGCATGACGTCGAATAAAAAAAGAAACGCCCTTTTATTTTTCTCCCCTCCCCCCGTTTACCGTGTTGGCGAATGTTTTAAATTTCAAAAAAAAGAAAAAAGTGGCAGAGTAGGCTGGGATCGAACGGTAAAACCTGCGATAATGAAACCTACCTTTTTACCGCCTGCGCTAAGGTTTCGGCCCACAAAATCGTGTGTGAATAGGCCAATTAACCTAACTTTCATTATTGGCATGCGTGTTAAATTTATACCAGGCAAATAATGAATGACAGCCGGTGTTTTGTGAAAATTAAACTGTGTTTATTACTTCCCGGTGTCGATGAGTGTAGTCACAGTACACAATTGTTAAGGGGAAAAGTTTTTGCTACCACCTATATGGAGTTGATTTTTCGGAGAGACGTTGATGGTGGGCCAAATGTAATATTTAGTGTTAGGTAGATGAAAATAATAACAAATTTACTAAAACACGCTCGACGTTACTCATGTTGCATAGAATGATTTGAAGTTAGAATAGCAACCGTTTACGTTGGCTGATAATGCCTGAACAACTTAGCTTATAGGCGGACTCTTTCGAGGTTACTTTTGTATGAGTAACAGGGTTTTATCCTAGCTGCAGCTCACGTACATCACTAGATATATCATCGATTGAGTTTACTTATGTGGCATACAATGGTTTCAAATATAAACAACTGCCGTCTTGAACTAAGCAGAGAAGACTGTCACATAAAATACAGATAGATAGGGTCTTTTAGACCGCTACCTTTTTTGAAAATGTCCAGAAGACACGAAATCCAGAGTTCAGTAAATATACATATGTTAAATAAAAAAAAGTTGCATTTGTTGTTTTCTTTCCGTTAGTTTTCAGCAAGCCGCCAGAAACCAAAGTATACAAACAACATCGTCATCCTCAGCCAAAAGGGAGAGCACATGCATAACCCCATCATCTGGTATATACCAATTGTTTTCAATCGTATTTTAATATATATATATATATATATATATATATATATATATATATATATATATATATATATATATATATATCATATAGCCTCATGATTACAGCCACAGTACTTAACTGCACCGACCACTCCTGAGAAGATATTTACATGTTACCTTTTCACTAACCTAGCGTATATGAAACTTTTGATACACTCATGCCGTGGTCGAATCACTGTTGTTTGTCATCTGTGGACACAAACCTTATAAACGCTAATGTTTAGTTTTCATAAGGTTATTTTCAAATACGTGTGAAAGAGAAATATAGACAGATAGATAGACGGATAGCCACACCGTGTTCCATTGGAGAAAGCAGCCAGAAGCACGCGTTCTTTCTCTTTCAAATCTCGCCAGCTAAGAGAAAAAAACACTTCGCCCGTAAATCACGTGTTATATTGACTTCCGCTCTGAGGACTCTTGCCCTTTAAACTTCTATACTCAAACACGGCACCCAGTAAGTAACACAAACACAAACACACGCACACTGCCTTTTTCTTCCTACCATATTTATTACCCCTATTGAGTACTTAAGATGTTTCTACACTCAACCGTCTAAATTATGACATAAAGGTGTCCCCGATGTTTTCGATTGATGAATTTTACGGAGTGTAGAGTTCATACTTTAGTTGCTCTCAGGTCGAATCTCACCCAGAGCGGTCAAAAACCGAACCAAAAGTAAGAGGAAGTTTCTAGGAAATATTAAATTAACAAGTGGTCCATAATTGCATGTATACCAAGGTCAATGACCAAACTTGACGTCGCTTAATTTCGGTGATCTACTCAGACCCGTTGTGTCAACGCGATTATGTCATATATCCAGAGCGGTAAGACCTGTCAGGGTCATACTTATTGGTTGAATAACATCTATCATTCACATACTATTTATTTAAAACATATACACCGATAAAACAAATTAATCTAAAACCCATTCATATACACACATACATTTACTGCATGAGTAAAAGTTTTTATGTATTTATAAGTTGAAGTTTTCACAACACAAACGAAGGGATTAAACATTAATAAACATGAAAGTGTTTAAACGCTGTAAAACAGCCCAAAAATCATACCGACTTCTGTTGACGAGAAAATAATAGAAGACTCATGTGGAAAATGCATTACTCAAACCACTGTTATAAACCATCCTTCCAACAACAAAATACCCACAGATCAGTGTGATTGATCGTTGGGTTTTAGTTTGTTATTTTTATGGAAATCGAGCAGACAAGGCATGACGCCACTTGATGTAAGTAGCTAAAAAGAACGAAGTATGAGTAACACCGAGACGAGAGCTAATCTTTAGGCGGGAGGAAATAGTCAGTAGGGGGGGAGTTCCACAAAGTCAATAAACATCTCTTGTCTTTGAGTTAATCATCTTTGGTTCTGTGTAGCTCCTTACATTGCTTTGTGCTTTGTTTAGAATGACTTCCTTAGAAAAAACAAGCAAGCAAACGAGTAAGGAAACAAACAATCATCCAAGAAAGCATCCAAAGCACTCAACACATGTAGCAAACAAACCAAACAGTAAAGTAAACAAGAATCTGCTCATAGCAAACAAATGTAATCAATTACTGCCATCTGTAACAAAAGGTGTGAAGAATACCGCGGAAGCCGTGTTGAAAATTTGCACTTTACTTGGATGTGTCATGTCAACAAGGTTTCTATTTTATACCGAAATTTCGCTATGTCGTGCACTCGTGTGCAGGCAAAGTAAATGCGTACATAGAGCACATACCGGTTGGAATCTTTATCCATTATCCGCTCCCAACGCCACACGCGATCCAACTAGACGTATAAATGGCGTCAAATCAGAAAAGAAAAGAGAATTCTGTACACTTTGTTGCTAACATCCTATTGTTGTAAATTTGAATTAATATTTAATGATGTTTTCATGTAAGAATTTATCGTAGGAATTGTTATTAAATACACTTATCCTTCAAAATAGAAAATAGAAAATGTAAAGACATTAAGGTTTAGATCATGTTTTAAAAGAATGTCATCTTATCAAATATACACAATTAAATAGGTCTCGTTTTCAAATCTAAATAATAAAACAAGCGATATGTACTTGTTTATTCCTACAGCATGTTCACTCCACTAGAATGTATTCCGAATATGTTTCTTTTAGATAATACTAATTCCGGCTATGAGGTTTGTTAAACTGAAGGCATTTAAATGATCTACACAGAACCGTTACTTTTTTTTTTACTTTAATAGCTTTGTAGCCACTATTTTTAATTTCAACCGAGACTGCTTGGATTTTATAAATTATTTCTTTTAACATATGAAAAATGTACAATGTAGATAAATTATGACATACTACTTTACAATTCGAATTGTGAAATTTTAATCTTAGGACTGTTTTTTGTATCACCGAATTTTGAAAAAAAATATTTTTCGGTTATTTTATATTTATTCGTAACAGTCTGCAATTCTAAAATTTAATGCAATATTTCAAAACATAAAATTTTAAAAATAAGCCTATCATCATATCTCATGCAATTCTGGATCCGTCGTTGGCCATCAACTCCTTGTTAGTACACATTGGTGTATCACAGTAAGTGACTGAGGATGTGTTCCAATGCCTCTCTGTTATTTCCACAAGAGCAGATGTGTGTTGTTGCTGATCTCCACCTATGAAGGTTGCTGGATTTTCTTCAAACCGTTCAGGATCACCCAGTCCTTTCTTTAGCAGATCCGTCCCATGTAGGGCATGTTATCTGGGTTGTTGCATAGTTTTGTTTCAGTAGGAAACTGGCAAAGCTTCACGTGCTGCCACTGTTAATCCAGACGTTTGAGACCGATTGCTACACTACATCAATTACTGGTGGTAGTAGAAAGAATGCCTCCAAGCTTACACAAAAAAAGTATACATCAAATCGATTTAAAATGTATTTTAAATGTGGTAGCATTCGTGTAATAGAAATAAAATTATTTATTTTCCTAAGTTTCATAAAGCTAAGATTTTAAAAAAATAATGAGGTTTCTCACCTGAGTTGTTGCTAAAGATCTTATAGCTAACACATATTTATATTCTCATAGGTTTCCAATAAGTTTCTGACTTTGGTAAGATCAATAAAACAATTATTATTCACCAATAGCAAAGGCAAACATAAATCTATAGTTTACCCAAGTGTATTACAGACAATGAATTTACTTACACTTCCAATTTCAAACATGCAAATACAATCTTTAGTTTCCTTTATAAAACTTTCAAAAAATAACTCGACTTCTACAACCACGGCAAAGTACATTAGATTCTTCGTCAGTGTGTCTCACGTATATTGCTCACAAAAATCTATTGGAATCCGAAGAGTCTCCAATGTGTATATTTTGTCAAGAATCTGATACAGTCAAACATATATTAATAGACCGTCAACCGAAGGAAATAGTAAAACTCGAAATATCTAAAGCACAGTTTTAAAGACATAAATCCGAACAAAATCTTAGACTTCATCAAAGAAGTTGAACTGTTCAAAACAATTTGATTTCAAATTGTTTGATTCCAGTTTTCTTTTTTGTTGAAAAGAATATAACATATTAATCCTAGCTTGATAATTCATGTGAGAACTTTATTCGGCATTTTATAACCCATAGATTGTTGATATGCCAGAAAACAAAAACCAAAACCAAACCATCCTCAGTGTGTCTAGCACCAACGAAATTTCTATAAACAGAGTTTCTTTCTAAGAACTTCCAATCCGAGGAAAACGTTGCCACAAGATTGATTCTCTAAGAGCTACAGCATCTCAAAATCTAATATCAATAAACACTTGTTATAAACAGTTTGTATTAGTCATCAAATTTTATTTATTCCATTCATTATTTTCTATCCTCTCATAATATTCTCCATCATTCAATTAGCAATAATAAATCTGTCCATCTCATTAAGCCTTGTGTTCGAGTGGTTTTATCCTCGATACGTGATGAATCCTAAGTATACATATAGCCGTAAGCATACAGCTTCACTATTTGAAATGCGCAGAATGAAGTCATTATCGACTTACACTTACGTACTGATAACCATTAATAATAGTTACTTCATGTTGTACCTTCCAAATAAACTATGGGTTTGATTTAAAACTAGATCTTCTTGTCGTTACTTATAGATCTAATTTCCGTAAATTTAGTGAATTACACAAAAAAACTAAAACTCAACAATCTGCTAAATATTCTAATATTAAAGGTTTAAGTTCATTTTTAAACATAATAGGAGTAAAAATAAATACACTGCGTAAGGTTTAAACGCACAATATCCCTCTGAAAATACCACGCGGTAACCGATAGTAACGGGGGAAATTATATAATCGTTATTCTGTTAAGTATATAAAGCAGAACAGGCGACTTCTGTTTTTTTAACTAGAGTTATTTCTTTTCTTTTTATTTCTGTCCTTCTTTATTTTTCTCGTCTTCCATTGCCCTTTCCTAAATATCTTCATGTCTCTCTTCATCTCTCGACATCGAATGTTACAAAAGCCAATGAAAACGCTTGAAATTTGATTTACTACTAGCGTATTTCGAAATGCTGTCTGCTATTAAATTCGTGTCTGGTATCATGGTTACAGTTAGATGATGAGTGTGAGGATAAAAGCTCATCCACATTCTTTTATTCATGATTAATCAAAAACAAAATAATGATAAGTACTAAATATTAAAATCTTAAAATCGACTGGTAATACAACTTTTACTCTTTAGAACACAACGCAATAGTTTCATTATATAACTGGTGAAACATATTTACTTATTTGCCTTTAAGTAAAATGCTATTACTCATAAAAATACAGGGGAAAACTCGCTTTATTTTACATATAAGATGTGAATAAGTTACTAAATTAATAATGCCAATATTGTCATTAATGATTGATTAATTAATATTTTAATTATTATCTGAAGCATATAAGTATAAATTAAAATACGTAATGAGCATGATAACACTTTTGTGACTTTCAGCATTTCCCAATAAAATTTCATTAATGAAACTCACACAAAAAATATTTGTCACGTCGCTAACATTTTTACTTTTAGCAAGTTAAACCCTAAAATATTTCACATAATAAAAAGCTATTAACACCCCGCCACATTGAATACATCCATAGAAAAAATTAAAATATGTTAATAAACAAATGTTTTAAATATATTTTTCTATTGCTGTCAAAAAATAAGAAACCTAAAAATCTTTCTAAACTACTACACTAACAGACATAACGTATACCATTATATACTAATGTCATGTAGGTATATCTTAAAATATAGATGTTGTGGTTGCAAGGTTGAACCACAATTAGTGAGGAATACAATGAAGACGCAAACAACACGGAGAATGCAATAATAAGTGTATTAAAGAAAAGGTATATTTACAGTATGTACAAATGAAGGTGTCGAGTCAGAGAGTCTTGGTGGGAGGACATGTACGCTCTTCGGCGTCACTTCCGGTGGCATTTAGATAACACACCTAAGGCCAACCTAGGCTTGCCATTTATAGTGTAACGTTATTCGTATATGCAAATGAGTGGTTGCCACCACAACACCCCCCTCCCAAGATTTGAAGTCACAAAGATTTCAATATCTTTTTCTTTTTGGGTTTACCATCAATGGTTCATTAAATTTTCTTTTCCTACCTGGTTCAGATGTATATTGAGGCGGTTCCAAATTAAAGGATTCGTATATGACATCTATGATTTCCTCCTCTTCGACTGTTGTCGTATAATCATCATCTTGGATATGACGTTTTTTTTATCTGATTTAGGTGCCTTTTATGTATACTCTGTGGACCTTTAATCATATATGTACAATCACCAATGCGTTTATCAACTACTCCACATTCCCAGTAAGATGTGTTATTCTTGTAGCACTTAAAATATACTCGATCTCCCGAGTTATATTTCTTTCTTCTCGTGTGTGTAGTGTTTCGGATAATTGCCTGTCTTGGCAACAGTTTATCAAACGCTGATTTTACCTTTCTGGCAAACATTAGATCAGCTGGTGATATGTTTGATGGTGTACTAGGATGTGGTGTAATCCTATAAACTTGCAAGAATTGTTGCAAAGCTTTTTCTGTTGGTGTTCCAATGGTAGAGGGTAATGGTGATCTTTTAATAGGGAGTTGACCCCGGTCGAAAAATCTGCGCACACTCTCACTTCGTCATTCTTTTTCTTTACGTATACGGTGGGAGCTGCCCACTCGCTGTGTTCTATTTTTGATAGAATTCCTGTCTGTTCCAATCTATCTAATTCTTTATTAATCTTTTCCAACCCAGCGAACGGAACGTTTCGCTTTTATCTAAAAATTGGGCTGGCGTTTTCTTTAAGTTCACACGAGGCCTTGAATTTATTACAGCGACCTAAGTTAGTCGTAAATGCTTCATGAAATAATTCTTTTAAATCGTCTTTTATATTTACTGTTGTTGGAGAAGAACATTCTATTTTTTTACAGAATGTATTAATTGGCTTATCCCATAGACCAAATTTCTCAATTAAATCTATTCCAAAAAGATTTTCACTATTTTTCAGTACGAATATTTTTAATTTCTTCGTAATCCCTTTTAATTTTATCGAAAGAACAACTTCTCCTTCAAATTTTATACCCCCACCAGTTACCGTCCGGGCTGATTTACTCGTTTTCATCATGGTTGGTTTTTTACCCAACTTTTTCCATGTATTCAGGTTTATAATAGAAATATCGGAGCCGGAGTCGAGTTGTAACTTTATTGGTGTTTTAAATATTTCCACTTTTACGTATTTTCGCCGATCTTTGTCTAATTTTGTATTTGATTTTGTTTGCTGTACTCTCTTTCTGGTGTAATCTTTATATCTGCAGCAATCGCTTTTGTGTCCCACCTTCTTACAAATGTAGCATTTTTTCTTCTTATAAGGACAATCTGATTCCCAATGCTTTTCTGCACATCTCTTACAGTTATATCTAGGAAGAGGCTTGTTATATTCTGTCCTATATTTATGGTTATTAGGATTGTAATATCCCGTTCAATTTTGATTGCTTTTCTTTGTAAAGTTCTTGGTTGGTGTGTATGGTTTTCTAACTTTTCTTACATATGCCACTCCGGATTCTTCTATATTTTTTGAATCCTTTTTTAGTGTAATGGCCCTTTCACAGTCCTCTGCTAGTTTCTGGAGGGTTAAATCTTGCTCAGATTCCAGCTTAGACAACACTCGTCTGCGTATTTCTGCATTTTTCGTGGAAACCAACCCTTGTGCGAAGATTAGACATTTAAAATCTTCTACCGTTAGTTCCGCAAGCTTAAAATTATCGCAGTTTTTATTGACAACTGATGCGTATGTCAAATAATCTTGGTTGTCCATCTTTCTTAGATTCATGCACAGCCATCTTTTATGAAAAAGAGATACATTTGGATTAAATAATTCTTTTAGTAATTTCACAGCTTCCATGAACTCTCAGACCGCAGTTTTTTTAGGTAATATGTAATCTATGAATTTGCTGTGTTCTGATGTACCCAATTTCCTGAGTAAAAGGCTCACTTTCTGGCTATTTGGCCAATTTTTGCAGTCCAGTTGAAAGACATCCTCGTATCTTGTATAGTATGCTTCAAAAGTATTTCCTTCCTCCGGCACATAATTAAATGTGTCCATACTATTAAAGATAGTTGTATGGGAGAAATTAACACTGTCGACATTTTCTCGATTACTCTTTAGTAGTTCCAGTGTTTTAGCAAAACGTTCATTTTGTCTTTCCTCGCTTTTTTCTAAACGTTCATTTTGTCTTTCCTCGCGGTCAGCTTGTGCCTGATTTTGTCTTTCCTCGCGGTCAACTTGTTCCTGATTTTGTCTTTCCTCGCGGTCAGCTTGTGCCTGTAAAAATTGCATGAACATTTTTGATAATTCTTCCATTTTTTTTTTTTTTTCGTGACGTTTTACTGTATTATCCGTTATCCAGTGACAACTTTAAAAAAAATCCTTTTCTAGAGCTTTAATTTCTAGCTATGGTATTTCCTTTTAGTACCGCCGCCAAACAAATTATTAATTAAAAGATTCCTTTAGTTGTTGTTTTGCTAACGGGGAGCAGTAATTAGAATCCACCAGTGAACTTCTTTTTTTTTTTCGTAGGTTACTTCCTTGCTTTTCGTAATACGAGTCTGACCTGTCGTTTTGCGACAGAACAAAATCCGCTTTTCGTTTGGAAGTTGGTCCTTTAGTAATACAAAACAGATTTGTCGTTTAGCGACAAAACAAAAATTCACTTTTACATTCGTTTGTAAGTCGGATTCCCAGAAAACGGCGTAAATTGTCGCTTTTGCCACGTTCGATTTTTTTTTTTCACTTAAGTTGAAAACTTTTCTTTAGCGTAAAATCCGTTTGCTCGTCAACACTTTGCATTGTACTTTTTTAAAAAAAATAGTTCTTCGTCAAACTGTTATATTTGACGCTTCATATCTCGTCGCCAACTGTTGTGGTTGCAAGGTTGAACCACAATTAGTGAGGAATACAATGAAGACGCAAACAACACGGAGAATGCAATAATAAGTGTATTAAAGAAAAGGTATATTTACAGTATGTACAAATGAAGGTGTCGAGTCAGAGAGTCTTGGTGGGAGGACATGTACGCTCTTCGGCGTCACTTCCGGTGGCATTTAGATAACACAATATTTATTTGTAAAAAATACAAAATTTGGCACAAGGCCTACAAGGGGGGTGGGGAAAATGTTGACCTAACTAACATTCTTAACTTAACTAGTCACAATCACCATAACAAATTTACTCCATGATATACCTACTTAAAACCCAAAAATGACAATATATACATGTAATTGGGAGTGGGGGAACAAGAATGATATATATATATACAATGAAAAAATAAATAAAATTAAGTGTTAGTATAAGAACCTCCCACTAAAGAAATGTGGCCGATAAGAAGTTTTGCCAGTCGAAAAAAGGCGATGCAGGTCACGAAAGTTTTATTCTCACACCTCCTTCGAAAATTACGAAAGGAGACCTGCATCTCTGACAAAACAACAGATCAGTCACCTAATAGGGGTCGGGAATGGGAATTATAAAATAAAAGTCGGGATAAAAAAAAAAAAAAAAAAAGGGGGGGGGGAGAGGACGAAAAAAAAGGGGGACCTATGACAACTTACATACCTCTAGCTAAGCTAAAAAAAGGGGAAGAAAAACAAAACATAACCTACTCTTGCCTAACCGGGTCAAATAAAAGGGTCAGTGTTCGGTTCGGCCACCCAATATTCTGTCTAAGGCACGTCCAAGTACCACTCAAAATTAGCTCCATTCAAACGACACAAACGCGCAACTTTCACCCACCTTTTGTTGAAATCTGCCGGAGGGAGTTTCACCTTCTCCAGCCTGACACGCATTTTCAAGCGAGACTGGAAAATGAGGACAAGCTGGGGAGCAGTGAAGGTCTCTTCCCCGTAGACTTCCTTCTGTCGTGTCGACCAAATCACTCCTCTCATGACTGCTAGTAAGCAAAGAAACACATAATGCTCCTCCCACTTCATGATTGGTGCCCAATTGCAGCATGTCGAAAAAGACTCCAAAACGAAGAACTGTCCGTTCAACATGCGAACCGTGTAGCCTTCAACTAACTCACACAGCGGGCGAACGATGGGGCAATGAAAGAAAACATGACTGGTCGTTTCCTCCCAGTCGCCGCATCGAACACAACTTGGTGTCTCTACTAATCCCGCTGCGTAAAGCTTTTTGCCGACCCAGAGTGCATTTCGTATTATCAGCCAGGTGAGTGATGCCTCGTAATTATCGAAGCATTTCAACCCAGGCGCCCAAGGCCAGATCAAGCGAAGTTCTCCCTTCGTAAGACCCAGCTCCTCAGTAATATCGTCACGAACAGATCCCCTCACCATAACCCGATATAGTGCTTTACGAGACAACACTCGGGTGTCAGAGAGGCTTTCTGACACCCTTAGAAGGTACTTCAAGGACTGTCGACACTCGCGATAAAAGGAGCACTCGCGTCGAGGTAAACGAAATGCCTCACCCCCATGCAAGTGCACACTTTTCAAAGCCGGAAAGGCTTTCTTGGTGTCTTCCTTCCAGAATTCACCGTTTCCCTCACAAGGTGTACACATTCGGTCTAGGTAGTGTAAGCGAAGCGTATATTGACGAATCTCAACGCTTGGCATACCTAGACCGCCTTCAGACGGATGCAAGTAGCAGATCTCCCGGCGAACCATGGGCTGCTTTCCACGCCACAAAAACGCGAAAAGAGCCTTCACTAGTTCAACTAGTGTGATCGCCGGCAGAGGGAGCACAGAAAGACGGTAGAGGATGAGAGGATACATGTGAGAATTACACACCTCCGCTCTTCCTTTTAAAGTAAGATTTCTCAAAGACCACAGACTGGCTGCAGCCTTAACCGCTTTCAACACTTCCGACCAATTTTTCTCCAACTGGAGATCAGGACCAAACCAGACGCCGAGTATCTTGCAAGGCCCATCCGTCCAGCCAAAGGGCCCCTGAAGGGGAACACCCCTCCAGGCACCAATGCGTAAGCCAACAGACTTATCGCAGTTGATTTTGGCCCCTGTCACTTGTTCATACCGTCTTATTTCCATGTCGACGACCCTAATCTCAGCACTGCTCGTTACAAGCACAGTGACGTCGTCGGCATAGGCGGAGTACTTAATCATGGGGCAAGCACCAGACAAAGTAATCCCACGAAGGACCGGATTCACCCTAAGCCTGCGAAGGAAAGGCTCCAACGCAAGCACATAAAGCATCGGTGAAAGCGGACATCCCTGACGAATAGATCTGGACAAATCGAAAGGCTTTGACCTTATTCCATTCACTTCAACCAACGCACCGGGGTTTGCATAAAAGAGGCGAATCCAGGAGCGGAAATGGGGACCAAATCCAGCCGAAGACAAGACAGCCTCCAAGTAACGATGATCGACCCTATCGAATGCTTTGGACTGATCTAAATTGATCAGCGCGGCCTCAGTGTCGACTTTCTCTATGATCAAGCGTATCATGTGCAAATTATCTTGAATAGTCCGGCCCTTAACAGAACAAGTCTGTTCGGGACTTATTAGACGAAACAAGACAACCTGCAGACGATTAGCCAAGATCTTGGCCAAAATCTTTAACTCTGTATTTAACATTGTTAAGGGCCGGAAATTACCTATACCATCCCCACCACTCTTGTCCTTGCGGAGCAATTTGATGATACCCCTGGTAAAGTACTGGGGGATAGACCCGTTCCTAAACCAGGAGTTAAACAACACAGCCAGCAGGGGGACAAAAATGGGCGACAACCTCAAATACAGTTCGTAAGGCAGACCATCGATACCCGGAGACTTATCAAGGCCAACCTGCCTTAGGGCCTCCAGGACTTCATCCTCATTTATACACCCTTCGCACCTAGCTGCTTCGGTCGCCTCGAGACGAGAAAAGTCAGCTAAATAGGCGTCGAACTGAGCCATTGTCAGACCGGGCTCCTTGGTAAAAAGATCCTGAAAATAAGAGCGAAAACCCTCCAAAATCCCGTCGTTTGTAGTCACGAGACGCCCATCCGATAATGTGACACTGGCGATGTGTCGATCAGTAGACCGTCGACGTTCCTCCGCACGCAGTGACGCGGCCATGTTTGTCGCCTCGTGCGGCACTCTTTTTAACCTAGACCTAACTATCAATCCCTGATCTGCCTTGTTATCCAAGGAGTTCAGTTCCGTTTTAGCTACAGTAAAGGTAACGCTATCCCCCGCCTCCGCCGCCCGACTTAAACTAGTTTCTAGTGCCACTTTCGTTGCCCTAGATCTAAGGTTGAGTCGACGACTATAATCGGCAACGAAGGACCTAATAACGTTCTTAAGGTGGCCCCACCACTTATTCCCAATGATAGCACCCGTCAATTCCCTCTGTAATGTTAGTAAAAGCTGTTCCCGAAAGTCCTTCAAATCGAACAACGATGTGTTGAACTTCCAGTAACCAGCCAATCTAGGCTTAGGACTATCTAAGTTTACCCGCACCCGGACAAGCCTATGATCCGAGTAAACTATATTATGAAAACTTGGACAATCTAAAAGCCCTAAATCGACTCTCCTAATTAAGAACCGATCAAGGTAACTCGAAAGTTGCCCTAAATCGGAGCCGCGACTAGCAGTCCAAGTCCATACTACTTCACGGGGTTTCTCATTTCGGAATTTATCGACAAGATCGAACTTATCGATAAAGTCCCGAAATGCCTTAACATCCCCGTTGCTGTTAGTTCCCCTAGGTTTTCCCAAGCGATCTAAATCGGGATCCAAGACCGCGTTCCAGTCTCCCGCTAGAATTATCCGACGCGACGTATCCATAAAGGGCTCGATCCGCCGAAAAAAAGGAACCCGCTCAGAACTGGCGTTGGGCGCATAAACCCCAATAAGCCGAAAAGCCACATCCTTTACGGTAACATCAAGAACGCACAGCCTTCCCTCAGGATCTGCATAGATTGGGTCACACGTCGCATTCAGTGCGCGCTTAACTAGCCAGGAAACCCCTCTTGAGCGAGTATCAAAGTACGCTGAATAGAGCTGAAAGTCTCTAGTCAGCGCACCCTGATAATCACTGGGAATGAAGTGGGTCTCCTGCAAACAACATACATCCACGCCGAGTCGCTGAAGGTCACGTACTACTCGAAGTTTACGAGCGGTGTCCCTCAACCCTCGGCCATTTAGGCTTGCTAATCTGAGTGCCATTCTAGTACTCTTAGAGTTGGGAACCCGAAACGAACATTGATGCATTTAAGACACCGACAGATGAACCCAGAGAACCTTTTCCCAATTCATTTGAGACGAGACCGTCCGGGGCCACACCGCCAATGTCTAAGGGGAAAGTTAGTTTTAATGCCCTGTAGAGTGTAGGATGGATACGAATAGGGACCCTCCCAACACAAGATTTTTGCAGTAATACTACTTCTTCATCGTTAAAGAAAGCGAGAGGAGGCGATATATTAAAGGCGTTATTCGCTTCCTCCATCATATTCCAAACCCCTTTAGCTTTGTCTCTTGATCTAACCACAGATAAAAGTCTTTGTGCATCCAAGAAATTTTCCGGGTTGGTAATGTCTTTTTTGTGTACCATCTTTAGTGTAGCTAGGTTTCGGTAGTTCTTCTTATGATGGTTTATCATAAGATTTTCAGTTTCAGGAGTTACTTTACAGACATCCTTGCCTGTGTGGAAAGGGGTCTTCTTTTTCCGGGCCTCTAGCGAGGGACTTCGATGGCGTTTCTGGGATGTGGAGGGGGCGGTGGGTGAGGCAGGAGGCGGCATATCGGTCTTCATTGGAGAGGGGGGCGGTGTACTTTTAGGGGTGTTGCACGGGGAACAGAAAGGAGATGGATTGGGGGTAACGGGCTTATCTTTTGATAAGGGGGTCAAATTAGATTCCCTTACTGGTGGGGATGACTTTAATGGTGGGGGTGCACCTTTGGCTGGAGAGCGACGTTCTTTGGTCGGGGAAGTAGTTTTATTTGACTTGACCGTTTTTTTTTCCTCGTTTTTTTTCTTTTTTTTTCTCAGTATTACGTTCCTCGTCGAGAGTCTTTTTCAGATCTAATATTTCTTTATATTTCTCTCCACCTGGATCATTTCTGGTTTCTATTTCCAGTTGTTCCTCTTCGGTCATCACTTGAGCGTATGACTTCGGCGATTTTTTTCCCGTCACAATATTCCAAACGACTTTCTTTTTGGGAGATTCGTTTGCTGTGTTACATAAGTCCTCGAATTCCTCCGGGGTAACAGTTTCAGTTGTTGGATTTGAGGAGGGAGTCTTCTTTTCCGCTGCAACTTTCGGGGTCAGGTGTTCTAGCACTCTGTTCTTGGGGTTAGGCTGGGCCGGTTTAATCCTTGTTGGACAAGTAAATGTTAAGTGCCCAACCTCATTGCATATCCAACAAGCTGGACGCCTTCCAGCCACCACCACGGGCAATTTTTCCCCATTCGCCTCGATATAGTACGGCACTTTTTTGAACGCCGATTCGTTCAGCCAAACGTCAAACGACCACGTTCCATTAAACTTATCAACCGTAATTGCGGTTATGTCTCCAAACTTCAGCAAAAAGGCACCCAAATACTCGCCAGGGACAACAGCCGGAACTTCGAAAACGGAGATGGTCGTTCTCCTTCGACCCATGTATTCCATTCGCAGAATGTAGTCTTTAGTGATTATTTCTTTCTTCGAGAGTTCAATACATTCTTCCTCGGTCTTAAAAAGACTATTCCAGGTGTTATAGCCCTTGCACTTCACAATTCTCTCTGCACGTACTCCAGTCGTTGCAATAAGTTTTGCGACTGTATCCTTGGTTGATCTAATCAACTTTTTAGACTTCCGATCAACCACAAACATTAGGATGGTTTTTTTTGCAAACTCTTCCAACCTTGGTAGTTGGATAATAATTCCCGTCTCTGTAATGAATTCAGTACAGTCCTTAGCTTTAGCCACAAAATCGTCGACGTCAATCTGTAGAGCCGGTGGCCTACTCCATTCAGACTTTTCGGAAGGCTGAGATGGCTTCTCAACCACTTCAGAGGTCTCCGAAGGCGCACAGCTGGCAGTCGCCATGGCCGGAGAACGGTAAAAAAAATAAACAAACTCCAAATAAATAAAAATATAAGGAGTAACAAAAAGGAAGCAACAAATTTAACAATTAACAATAGTAACAAGCAATAACAATAATAACTATGATAACGGACTTACAGCAGAGAATAATAACGTAACAGAGGGCTTTGTTGCTTACTGACACGGCATTTAGATAACACACCTTAGGCCAACCTAGGCTTGCCATTTATAGTGTAACGTTATTCGTATATGCAAATGAGTGGTTGCCACCACAACAATAGAAAAATACATTTTTATAATTTTTATCCGAAAGCTAAATAAAACCAATATCGCCACAGCGAAAATCCTGGATGAGAAATAAATTATTTTTTTCGTTCTATGCCTTAGGATATTTAGTTTATTTGTAGAAAATAGTAAACTATACGTCCACTAAAAGTGAATTCATAAGCATCTAGTTATTTCTTATTTAAAATAAAATTATGTATCACCTATACGCAAGGTTATGCAATGAATAAGACATCTATGCACTCCTGCTTCCACCTCTGATTCCCTATATTCGAATTTTCATTCTTCTTTAATGTCAATAATGTTTAGTTCTGAGTGATTATAAGAAAAATAACTTTAGGAGACTTTGTAAAATTATTTTCTTTAATTTTTGAATGAAAGAACCTATTTTATCTGACTCGGTCGTCACAGTAATTTATGTCCTTGATGATCCTAAATAAAAGAAATGTTACAGTTACCATAACCTGCTCGAAGTCATATTATATCAGATTATGTAAGAGTTGTAAGTGTATTTTTGGAAGTTTCTCAGAGAGATAGAAGAAATGGCTTTTTGTATATTATAGATGTAAATTGTCAACGTATTTTAAATTATATTAAAACAACGGGCAGAAATACCATATGAAGCTCGATATATATATTGAGACCCACTATGCTCATAAAACCATATTGCTTATTTTATCCCCCCTCCGTTTCCTCCTCTAGTATAATCGAAGGAAACTGACAATTTGGATAACTTTCTGAATAATACATATGATTTAAAGTTCATTAAAATCAGATATAGATATTCGAAGTTTTAAGTTCAATAGATCCCTTAGAGGCATAAAGAGATTCGGCACATTAAGAGTTCCCTTTAATGTGCCGAATCTCTTTATGC
The DNA here is from genome assembly GCA_963556195.1 of Sepiola atlantica. Taxonomy (NCBI): domain Eukaryota; kingdom Metazoa; phylum Mollusca; class Cephalopoda; order Sepiida; family Sepiolidae; genus Sepiola; species Sepiola atlantica. The sequence continues at coordinate 54,609,980 of OY744518.1, forward strand.
CTCTTGGCCAACTACAATTATCTTTCCCTGGGGACCTGTATCTTTAATTTTTTTCAAAATAGAATATATTTAGATTTTTAAGGGAGGTATTGCCTCATCTCTTCATAAGTGAGCACTTAAAGAGTCGAGACCAGTTTTATTGTATTCCTTGGAAAATTATGTTCTCATGATTTAAATTTCCTAAAAATAGGATATATTTGAAAATTTAAGGAAACGTTTGCACTATAGCCCCTTTCTATTGTCTTGCCCGAAAATATTTGTACATATGATTTAAATTTCATCAAAATAAAATATATTTTAAGTTTGAAGAGATGTTCTACCTTCATAGTCCTCTTAAGAGGAATATAAAGATTTGGGACTACTTCCATCGTCTTCACCAGAGAATTTTACATATGAATCCACTAAGAGCTTCTATGTTTATTATCTCATAGTTTTCGATAAGAAAAATACACATACATTTATAGATTTTATTTATTAAAAGTAGACTTCTTTTTAATGAGTATGTGGATATAACTTTTATAAGTCAAACAGATAATATACACAGTGAAAAATATATTGCCATTATAGTAAGTTTTGTTTTGGTTCGTCATTTAAAGAAATTAAAAAAATACCGTAATTATTTACTTAATAGGTTTCATCATACTAATATATCATATGATACTACTCGTTGTATTTCTGTTTCAATATATTCATGTATATGTACAAAAAGGTAATATTCTACATATAACATAAATGAAAGCATATCTATATATATAAAGTTATGTTTATATACACATTTTGTTTGGGAGAGTTGAAAACTGATTAACGGCTCATGAATTTTGGAACACACACGTAAAACCTCAGGGTAGGTATAGTAGGATGTATTTAGTTTTAAGCAAAGAGAACAACGAGATGTTTGTAAATTTTACGATGCCTCCAATTTAGATAAAATTTAACGATAGGTATTATACATTAATTAATATATACATATTTTTAAGTTGAATTATATTTGATCCATAGTTATTAGAAAGTAATTAAACAAGATTCCCTGAATTTGGATTTATTCTTAAGACTTTAAATTTAAGACATTCTCCAGAATCAGAATCATGTTTATTTTATTTTGTTTATTATGAAAATCACTACATTACAAGGCATGAAGAAACTTGATGTAAAGAACTAACAAGAATGAAAGTTGATTATCGCAAATACAGGATGGAGATGCCTATTAGTATTTGTCTTGAAAACGTTATATGTAGGAGGAAAATAGTTCCACAAGCCTGCAGTTCTTGGAAAGAAGCTACCGGCATAGGAAGATGTATTACAATGAGGTATCAAAACAGCGACTTGATGGAGGCCACAAGACCAACGAGTCAAACGAGCTCGAACAACGGAAGCAGGGAATAGATGAGCCATTCTAAAGAACACATGCCATAATAGTATTCATAGAAAAGACTGAGACTATAAATACCACGTCTGTGTTAGAGGGAGAGAGTGCAGAGAATAAAAGGTGGGGGCCAATCCAATTACAGATACGTTTCTGTAATGGATTTTTATTAAAAATTGAGTAAGGATTGTAGACGTAAGGTTTAGTAAAATTATATATTGCTGTTAATCTTCGTAAGATAATATCCCGGTGATCTTAGAACAGGTATTCTGCTATCTTAGAATATATTTAAACGAACGTTACCACCGGCCGCAACTGACTGAAATATTACTATTGTTTGTAAGCAAGACGAAAACATTTTTTCAAATTATAAAGATTGTAGGTAAATTTAAATGCAATGACAAATATGCGCCATTGTTTACAGCAATAGTAATAATATAAGACATGGTTTCATCTTAGATGTTATCTCACAACGTTTTGGCCGATGTAACATTCGACCTTCTTCATGTACGTCTTGTCAAACTTGGTATCTATTCGTGGGACAATGGATATAACTGTTAAGTAATAATTAGTTCTAAGTGACAATCTTCAAGAGGTTGAAAGTTCAATCCTCAGTATGGGCTATACTAATAATATAAGTATGCATTAGTTAAGACTTTTACCAAGTAATGACTGATGGAACTAGAGCAAGGTATCTCTGTGAATTAAATAAAGGATTCCGTTTGAAATTTCTGACAGGTTTCCGAGTGCGACAAACAGATCGGGTGTTACATCGGCGGAAACATTGTGAGAATAACATCCAAGATAAGAATTGTAGTCCGAATAATCCAAATGATACAAATTATCAATCCTCATCTAATACATTCCGAAACATAATTTATAATAAGTATAGAACTTTTCAGCATTAAATAAGCTAAAGGATTTTATAAGATGTGGAACTATTAACAGGATGACAGACCCAAAATGTCACCCATGGAATCGGTAGTAAAATTAACAATCATTTCTGCAATCCGACCATATTTGATACAAATAAACTTAAGTCTTAGCCTTACTTGCCCACCAAGTTTAAGTGATGAATGCCCAACATCTTTGAATAATCCAAATAATACAAATTATGGATCCTCATCTAAAACAATTCCGAAACATTTCGACGTACGCTCTGTGTTATTAAGATTGTTCACATTAAGCGTAGCGCGAAGATCGATTTGCTGATATAAATATTTTGGGATTATTAAATATATGGATTATTCGAAAGTTTCTGTAAATAATAAAAACTTGGCTAGGAAAGAACCTTTTCTATATTTCTGTGTAACTATTTCTGAATTCTTGTGTGTATTTATTTTTTTTTAATATTATACGCGACCTGACTATATTTCACTACTGTGATTCTTTCAACAGTGGTCTTTGTCATCCCGGAAGGAACTGGTTCGGCTTCAAACCAGTTCAGTGACTCTTACCTTTTTTTAATTAGGCCTTTTCCCTTTGTTCAATGGAACTTTATATTATTTTAAACGTTTATCCATAGGTTTATATAGCATTGTCTTTGTAAAAGACATCAGTTTTGTCAAAGCTTTAAAATTCTTTATATTACTCGCTGATGAGATTACTCAACGCAATGTTCCGAAAACTGTTTGCTGTCCACTAGGATATACTCTTGGAGCATTTTCACCTTTTCACTATTTTTTTGCTATGTATTTCAGTGTATCATATTAGACTGGATGTAATATGTATTCGAAATTGTAAGCGTCTAGCAACAAATCAGGTGGTTGAAGCATGCTGTCATACAACAATATTCCATATTCTTTATACAGTCTTTGGAATTACTGTTGTAGTCTGAAAGATCTTTAGACTGAACTAGTTGGGAAGTAAAAGGCAGTGTTGCATCATATGGTCCTTCTCTCCACATACGCAGGATGTTGGGTCGCTTTTATAGTCCTATCTGGCCATAGCGACTTTTGATCGCGACATTCCCGTTGTCAGGAGATGGGGTGTTTTACACTTGATCCAGGGTGTTTCTGATCCAGACGAAAGGACCGTGAAAGGGTGGATTTCCATGTCAGTAGCAAAGGTGCCGTATTCTAGCACTGGTTTATATGTGTAGTCTGGTCTCTTCATGAGATGTTAGTGGCTCGACAGGCTTGGGGAAACTTCTCCTTGACTTCAGTCCTTGGGCCATTGGTTCGCGTCAATGAAGAAGATGGTGTTCATCATTAGTAGTCTTCGTGACCTATATCCCGTCTCACATATACAGGGGCAATGTCATTGAGTACATGCAGGTTTTCTTGTAATCATGTTGGATATTTAAAATAATTAAAGAATCAGTTCAGCTCGGAACCTAGAAGCGAAGGGTTGTTATGCAGAATTCGAATAAATAAGACGGTTTAGACTATTTAAGATATAGCCAGAACAACTCGTAGTTAAGAACATGCACCCAGATATGGCAAGAAAAGTCAAGTAAGATTAAGCTGAAGTCCTCTCTTAGATTTCGGATATAACTTTCGTTCCAGAGAGAGTGTCAACCCTTGGACTATGTTGACGAGAGAAACTAACAAGCGCCATGACCCCCATCGAATGATTCCGTAACATATTAGTAGAAAACAGTAGATTTTAAGCCAACACATCACTCAATCAAACCCGGGCTTAAATAATAAACACCAACACATCGACTTTATTCACTAAAATAGTCTCTTTCTAACAGTTTAGTGTCTTTTTTGTATTTTTTGTAAAACGATTTGTCGTTGACCTTAAAATACGCCTCAGTATCCGATATCACTTCTTTATGTATTTTTGTCATTATGGTGATCGACTTGTGACACAATCTATTGTTTTGATGAAAGAGCGTTTTGTTTTCTTCTGTATTTGTAATAGTTTCTTGGCGATTTCTTCCTACAAGCGAAACTGCTATATAATATTCGCTATTAGTGGTTATTTCTGTCCCGAATTAATGGATTAATAAAGTACTTTTAGCATCCCAAAATACAGAGTACGAAATATTGCTTGTTTGTGTTTTTGTCGCTTTGGGCAGCTTCCACTTACAGCTGCCTACTGAGCTGATCTCCGATTTGACTCTGAAGTGAAGTAATGTATCCATGTTTCAGCTATTGTCTCATATTTTTATTCCCATGTCAGTAGCAAATGTGACGTTTTCTAGCCGTCTGGTTTACATGTGTAGTCTGGTCTCTTCATGAGATGTTGTTAGTGGCTCGACAGGCTTCAGGAAACTTCTCATTGACTTCACTCGTTGGGCGGTTGGTTCGTGTCAATGAAGAAGATGGCGTAAAGACAGTTGCTAACAACGCTCTGAATTATCGATGCATTGTTGTTTTAATCAATTGCGAGCAAATGCTGCACACACTTAAATACAGCGCTTGCTGATATCTTCAGTCCCTCTGCTATCTAACGCAACTTTAATTACGATCGGCAAAAACGAGTTTGTGGACTTTTTTTGTTTTCCAAGACAATTGCAGAATTTGGGTAATCACAGGCTTCAATATCATTTGTTTCTGTATGACAGCGTTTCAAGTCAGCACACTACTTCTTAATCGTTGTTTCCGACGAAGCAGAGTCCGAATAACAGCTATCAAACCATTACTTCGCTGAAACAGTCTTTTTTCAATCAGAGAGCAATGTTTTATCCACATACGTAATTCAAATTCTTCCATTATTTAAAAAATTCGCAGCAGTACCTATTTTTTTAAACTTAGGTCACCCCAAACAATGTAAGTTGCCACTGTAGACGTAAGGGGCTACTTAAAATTAGGGTGAAAGTTTTGGGGGTCATCCTTAATTGGGAGCTGTGCATTGAGATGTTTGTTCACATTAGTTTTAAATTTCTGCATGTTGATACTGTTGGGCACACAGGGAGCAGGGAAGGAATTCCAAAGGCCGGTAGTTCGAGGAAAGTAGCTATTGGATTTGAAGGCTCTCCGACATATGGGGACCTCTACAGTGAATGAATGGAATTTAGCTGATTGTCGGGTTGGGCGTGTGTATTTACGTCGTGTGGGCACTAGAGCAGCAAGTTCATCGGATCACATTCCATTGTAAGACAAGCACAATGATGCAACATTGCTTACGATGGGTCAGAAGCGTGAGCTTGGTGGATAATGACGGACCTATTGGATTAGATACTTTTTTAGGGTAATGTCTTTTATGTATTTGTTCCAATTCATGTTACCTGTAAATGTTAGGTCGAGGGGCTGAACGTTGGACGGTCAGGTAGGGTGTTATTTTCCATGGCAATCGGTGGTTGAAGAGGCTTCTTGTAGTTGTTGAAGGACATGAGCTTCAAGTAAATAACTGTTATTTCTAAACTAATAATTCAATTGGACTCAAATTCTGACACGTGCCTTTGAAAGTAAGGACTCTAAGAAAATCATATAGATGTTGTATTGTGGCACAATCTATGTGCCAGTCTCGAGACATATCGATTCATGTGTTAGTTAAAACCTTAACTTTTAACAAAATATTTTCGTTTTCATAAAATAGATTGAACCGAGGCAGTTCAAACAGGTAACAACAGTGTTTAAATGCCACCCAAGTAAAGTTGTATGAATTATTTAAAGGAAATTAAAAAAACAACCAGATATTAAGTGCTGATATTTGTTCTGATACTATACTTCAAATTTTCTGTTATCAGTCAATAAATAAAAATCTTTCTAGACTGAGACAATTTTTATTTGTGTCTAACTCTGCCCTCGTTAGAAGGCAAGTAAATAGGAACACCTGATGCAGTTTCGTGATATCTAACCAATATATTTGATCGTGACATATATCACTCCGTGTCAGAGATGGAACTAAAGGTTTACTTAAAACTTCCCCAAAATTAGAAATTCAGGTCTTCATATCACATACGCTTTCGTGTCATACCATGGGCATATTCTATAAGATGGAATCGTCCCAGGTACTACTACTCCAGACTAGTATGGTCCTGACGAAAATTGCAACTACGGGATGCACATCGTCTATAACGCTCCCAAATTGCGGCTCAACCATCAAATGTAGTTTAAGGTCATCCCCCAAACCAAGATTACTACGTAGAAGCTGACTAAGTTATATCATCACCTGGCCTCTCCATATGTTGCGTTTCAACATTGTGTCATACATGCACAAATACACGAAAGTTTACAATCATTATCCATACGTGTTAACTGCTTGTTCTTGTACGCGTCCCTGCGTGATCTTTGCCGCCTGAAAGCAAAGCTCCTTGCTTACACTTTAAAAAAAGACTAAGTCGACCTAAAACTGATGCAATACATAAGAGTTTTATTCAACTTGATTTTAGTTTCAAATCACTGACCAGTGGGCTAAGTGCGGCATAAATAGATCGATAATTACTTTTTAATTATATTTTTTCAGCCCATCTCAATTTCTCATGGTCACACGTTTCGTGCTTCCAATAAATTAATCCTTCTCTATCTCACCCTCTCTTTTCATCTCACTCTCTCTTTTTGAGCCATGTACAATGATATCAGTGTCTATTTAATTTCACAGGCTCCTTTAGCTCAACAGGTTGACCCCGATATAACTTTCGTTTCTTACTATTCTCAACTAACCGTTTTATATACTAGTGGGTTACTCGCATAATATCTAACGCATACAGTATTACCAAACTTACCTCAACATCAATGGAAGCCAATATTTTTTATTTTAATATTTAACGAACCAACACAGGTTATGTGAAACTGAAATGTTTTGAAAGATAAGCAATGGAATGAAATTCAATCACTGAATCAGAATTTCAAACTTCGATCAAGCAACTGGTAAAAATATGCAAAATTCTATCATTGGTTAAAAATCGGAAACTTCGACTTAACAATCATATATACACATTTTGATCAGTGTATTAATATTTGTAAATTCAGTGAAAAGAATAGCCTAACATTCAATCAAAATTTTAATCTTCTCTCAAGAACATTAAAAATTCAATCAATAGATAAAAATTAAAAACAGCCGATCAATGGATTCTACTTCTATCAAGCTTGATCTAAGCTTGAAACTTCGGCAAAACAATGGATGAAAATTAAAAATTCGATCAATAGATCAATATTTCTTGTATCGATAGTATAATCATTATTTCCATGTTTCAGCCCATTACTCTTATACTGTTTTTGCTTCACAACGTTTAAGCCGCTTGTTTAGTAATATTATTCACGCATGCAATAGTATAAACACAGCTTAATACAAACACACAGACATATATATATATATATATATATATATATATAATTATTTCCACGGTCAGACAAGGCAGCAGCCCACACTCCATGAAAGCCACAAACCGAAAGTCTTAGACCAGAGTTTCGCCCTCATTTGGGCTCATCAGTGGAACATATCCGAACTCAGGATTCAAATCCCGAGTACTCTGCCACTGATCCATCTCGCCACATACAAGAAAGTCTATTAACTTACACAGATTAAGCAAACCACGACGAAGGCCGCCTGTGGAATGTACCTACTCTTCTCAACAAAGGGTGTAGTCATCCCACTACTGTGAACCCAGGTCGATGTTTCACAAGTAGGATTTTATACTCGCTAGGATGATGTAATCGATCAAGCTAACCAAGCGAGCAAATGAATATTAGATGAGCTCAAAGGAGTTCGAAACTTGAGTCTAGGACTTCCGGTGTGTGGCTTTTATGGGTTGTAGACTGAGGCGTTGTCTGATTGTGGCCATAATTATATATATCACATTAATATATATATATATATATATATATATATATATATATATATATATATATATATATATAAATTAGGAAAGTTCATTTTATAAAGCATCTTTTAAAAGTTAATATAAATATAGAGGCAAAAATGCCTTCAAAAACCATGTATTAGATGCGAGTAATTAAATCAAAAGAAAAATTAAAGTAAAGTAAATTATGGAAAAAAAAGGTTATACGTTTATTTGTCTTGGCTCTGTCGAAGCTTGTTTTTGTCAAGCGAAATATTAGCCAAAAAAAAATCAAGATGAAGGAAAAAAAAACGGAAGGTATTTTGAAATATTTTGTTAAATGTTTCGGATTATTTTTTTTTTACTTTTGATTTAATTACTCGCATCTAATACATGGTTTTGAAGGCATTTTTGTCTCTCTCTCTCTCTCTCTCTCTCTCCCTCTCTCTCTCTCTCTCTCTCTCTCTCTCTCTCTCTATATATATATATATATATATATATATATATGTGTGTGTGTGTGTGTTTATGTGTTTGAGTGTGTGTCGTTGCAGCAGTGTTCATCGGAGAAAAAAATCAATATTTATAATAAATATGTTTCTGGGGATATTTTAATTTTGGTTTCCATGTATTTTAATTGTTCTGAGTCGTCATGAATATAAATCAAACCCCGACTTTAAACTTCAAATATGTCTAATTTGCATGACAATTTAAACATAGATATTAGACAGCAATTTAGCAAGATTTCCTGATTTAATTTCTTCGGAGGACTCTCAGACCACCTAGTCAAAATTGCGGAGTAAAGTCCCAAATTTTATATATTTTATTAGAATCAAATCCTTTTCATAGATGCTTAGCTAAATTAGAATACGTATTGTATATATGAGCTGCAAATATATATAGATGAGCTACATATATCTTTGACTTACATTGAAAGATGTAATAACAACTATTAATGAAGATTTAATTTTATACAGATTCTTTTGCTTAAGAGTACCTATTATTTTATTTTGCTAACTTTAAAATAAAAGAAAAACACTCTTAAATCACACATGCATGGAAGGACGATAACATATATATATATATATATATATATATATATATATATATATATATATATATATATATGCAAAGTATATGAAATAAAATAAGTTCTCTTTAAGAAGGATTCAATATTAAATAAAATATTTATGAATATTGTTTTCTTTGTAATTAAATCTTAAATTGCAATTTTATTTTACAACTACTGATTGGACAATAGTACAGAATCACAATCTTTTAAAGAGAATTTAGGACGATTAAAACGTACACATTCTATGTTTATTTTTCAATACACATTAATTGTTACACTATTTTATTATGAAAATTTGGACTTTAATATTTGCGAAATAAACGATTGTATTTTTAAACAACTCATAATACTTTTTAAAAATATTATATAAGTAAACATTATCGTTTTCTTCATAAAAATAATTAATAAATAATTAAGATAAATTAATTTGGAAAGTAATTAAATATTGTTTAATTTACAAATGCAACTTAATTTAGATTTTTCCATTTCTAGACTTCATCAGGCAAATATTATTGTGCGCAGTTTTTTGTTGTACTGTTAAAAACTAATAGTTTTCATTTAAGTTGGTTCTCTTGAAATGAAATGAAATTATATTCTAAGAAACGTTTATTCTTTTTATTATTACATAACTTAATTAATTACTATCGGATATATAGGGTGGGCAAAAATAACGGTCCTATTTTTAAAAATTCATAACTTTTTTATTTATTGATTTAAAAAAATTTTTTTTTTAGAATAAGTAAAGGACCCCTTCCGAAGCAAGCATGAGCCGTATTAGCCCTAAGGAACGTACCCTCATTTAGAAAACATTATTTTTGCTTAAAAAACTCAAAACAGTGTAAAAAACAATACTTTAGTTTTTGTAAGTTTTAAGAAGTGTTTTTCGGCTAAAATTTGTTTTGTTTATTTCAAAAAATCTCGGAAGGGTCAGTCTACACACACATAAAGTTTGGTGAGTTTAACTTTTATTTTGTGGAAGTTATTCAAATTCAAGTTATTCAAATTTAAAGATAGGACCCTTATTTTGGCCCACCCTATATATAATTAAAATTGGACATTTAAATTACAAATGACTAACCCCGCACATTTATTTATTAAAAGCTGTTTAAAAACATATGTATGCAAATTAGGAATACAAATATTTGAGTTTGGATATTTACTCTCTACTATATATATAGTAGTCAGGAGGATTGTGTTTTATTATTTATTGAAATAACTAGACACATTTTTATGCTTATATAGGTGCGATAAATTGAAAACCTTTCGCGTTTATTTATTTGAATACGAATTTTTATAAAATATAAAAGAAGTTATGTCTCCTGAGTAATATCGCGTATCCCCGTAAGTAAACATGAATTTAGGAACACAACTACTAGAATTTGTCCGCCTTTTACACTATTCGATGCCAGTAAACCCATGTCATCATTGCTGATGATGACGCAAGGCGTTCGAAAAACTGAATAAATACAGGTAATAAACATTTTTTTAAATACATTATTTTCATACTTTAACTCCCATCAATACATCTTTAAAATACCTTAGGATGCATACGTGGAACATCATACTAAAATTTCCCTCTGATATATATATATATATATATATATATATATATATATATATATATATATAAGATAGATGAAAGAAGAGGGATAAACATGTACTAATGACAACTTTATTTAACCTTCGATTGTTCAATGCAAGGTGTACTCGGTAAAAACATGTCTATTATTCTTTCCTTTAGCCAAGGCTTTTCAAAGATTAAAATATTATCATCATAGGAATTACATAGATATATAGGTTGGCAGTGGAAAAGCCATTACTTAATATTTTTTCAAATTTTGAATTTTGGCTTTTCTACTGCCAACTTATCTATGTAATTCCTCTGATGATAAGATTTTAATCTTTGAAAAGCCTTGGCTTAAGGAAAGAATAATAAACATGTTTTTACCGAGTACACGTTGCATTGAACAATCGAAGTTGAAATAAATTTGTCATTCGTACATGTTTATCCCTCTTTCATCTATCTTTATAATTGCTCTATCTCGAATATTGGGCTTACACCATTTCACTATAGGTTCTATCTACTGAAAGTATACTTTTAGTTTCATATTTTATATATATATATATATATATATATATATATATATATATATATATATATATATATATATATATATAACGAATTATGTGAGCTATTAAATTAACTTCTGTTCCCAAAGGAAATGTATCCACTGCGCTATTTTCAGACCTTATTATTGATCACTCCATTTGCTCACCATTTCGATTGCAAGTGAGTGATATTGTTACTTTCCATAGCTATTCTTACGCAGTCGTTCTATTTAAAGAGGGTTCATCAATAAAATATAAACGGTTCGTTTATTACAAAAATCACGATAGAATGTTGACAATGATGATGTTTACAAATTGAGAGCCTGTACATATGCGACATGAATCCTCTCACTTGATTTGTTGCTAAGTGAAGTCTACTTGCAAGGATTCTACGAATAGAGTGTGTACTATTGCTTCTTCTACTTCTTGTACATTTCCATCTCAATCTTTATCTTACATAGCTTCCAATGGGCGGTTCCTGTGTTATCGAATATCATGCACAGAACTTATCTTCATACACTCCATGGATGTGCGTAAAAGAAAGGTTTTAATGCTATTTAACATTTAGCTACCATGGATTAGGTGCTCATAACACTTCCTCAAGGCATTAAATCTGACCGATTACTTGTCAGCTATGTTAACAATAAAATACTAGTAACCCTATTAAACCCACATCTATAAGTAATCAGAGTAATTATGCTTCTCGTATGGGTAAACATCAGATAGTGAGCATAATGGTTCCGGCTGATGCTATTGCCCAGAACCGCTACTCAACTACAATCAAATTAAAACCAAAATTGTACATTCTACATTTGAAGAAGTAATGTGTCGATAATAACTAGATTTATAATTAATATAGTTAACTTCACTGATAACTATAAGATTTTCTGAAAAGTTCTTAGTAGTTAAATTTCGACACGTTAGAACATCTAAACTTTTGTTATTCCTGGAGCGCTTAGACAATGGAAAATTGCAAGCATCATCATAAGCACTTGGTGTATTTCTATTTCCATAAAGGCAAACACAACAAAAAGTATATGTGCAGTGTATGATGAAGATGCCTTAGCTGATAAGATTGTACGAATGTTTAGAAGAGATTTAAGCCTTAATAATGAAGAACACCAGACAGACAACTCTCTACAAATGACGATGAAATCAATACATTTATTAGGAAAATCCAACATCACACAAAACGAAAACTAGCAATTCACGAGCATTTATTAGAACTTGGGTACAAAAATTACGCACGCATTTTCCGGACAGCTTTATATTTATTAAAATACTCGTTCACTAAAAAACACGGAGAGAAATGTTATATATTTTCGAACAAGTTAATCAAGCATTGGACAAGTAATACACATTCTTTACAATAAAATTTATTTACATGCAAACAATGAACTATTTACATCTGACCAACCAGAATTGCTTTTAACGCAATAGTCATTTACAGCAAGCGGCCATAACAAATTCTGGCTATATCTATATTTTTATAAAGTTAGGTATTTTTTATATGTTTACATATTTGTATATACAGCATTAACTCCTGAACAACGTAACCGATCATTATAAATTTTTGCACCAATGTGAGCAAAATTCAGTTCAATTTATTTTTATGCATAAGTTGTTATTAACAATGTCTTGTATCTATAACTTTCGATGTTCATGAAGTGGCTGGTACTATTCACTCTCGAGTCTTTTTCGTCGACAAATATCTATTGCTATCTGCAGTATAAGCGTCCCCAAAGATGAGCGAATGACTACAATTCCATCAACTCTTTTAGTTTGTCCCTGCACTCCGACTCTAAACAATCAATTTTGTAGAGTATCCAAATAAATAACAAAGAGTTCCTGAGTTCGTGTATTGGTTGACGAGCTGCTTGTACTACAAACAGGTTGTTCCAGTCCACTGTTTCTATAACAAAACATATCACTTGTAAGGGAAATTGTTAGAATCTTTAAAGCTTTCAAACCTTCGTGAAAATTAAAGTATCTATGATTTTTGTAAATGTCCCTAAATGTCAGTTTATTTGGAGTATTTTAAAAGGGTTTTATGAGGCATAATATGGGCAGAACCCCCTTTTTGAAAATTATTGGCCAAGTGTGAGTGCACCTCAAAGCCCAAATCATACCTTCTCCTGTATTCTGTAATTCGCTACGCTTGTATATTTGCTCGGAGAGAGAGAGAGAGAGAGAGAACCAGAGGTAGAAGGGGAGAGATAGCGACAGAGACAAAGAGTGTGAGAAATGGAGGGGGCGAAGGAGAGAGAGAGAGTTAATGGAGAGAGAAAAGGGGAGATCGAGAGCGAATATATAGATGGTGACATAATGAGAGAGAAGGGAGGGAAAGAGAAAAAAGTGAAATATATATATATATATATATATATATATATATATATATATAGGGAGATAGAAAGAGGAGAAAAGAAGAGAAAGAGAAAGAGTATATATATATATATACCCTCTTTCTCTCTTGATATATATATAGAGAGAGAGAGAGAGGGAGAGAGAGGGAGAGAGAGGGAGAGAGAGGGTAAGGTGATGAGATATAGAGAGAGGGTGATAGGAAGAGGCAAGTAGGGAGATAGAAGGAAAAGAAGGTATGTATTAATATATATATAGATAGAGGGGCGAGTAGAGGGAATATAAAGTGCAAGCGGGCGGAGAAGAGACGAGTTGAATATATCCTAAGTCATAAAACACTAATTAAGCAAGGTACCCTGCATTTCAATTTCTTTTTAAAACCCTTTAAGCTTATGCATTAAATTTGAGACATTTTCTAGAATCAAAATCATTTAATAGATTTGATTACAATTAAAATAAGGATTGTAGACATAAGGTTTAGTATCATTATATCTTGATTTAGTTTTTATGTTTATGACATAAACGTAATATAAAACTGTTCTGCTCTAGAAATTCATTTTACCCGTCCTAAGACGGGTGCTTTTCTAATATATATATATATATATATATATATATATATATATATATATATATATATATATATATATATTTAAGGATGAAAAGGAATTAGAAAAGCGACGGAGGCAGATGTTTTTTCAATTCAGTTGCTTTTCTAATTCCTTTTCATCCTTCTATCTATCTATCTATCTGCTCTATACGGTATATTAAGCTGTATACTTTTCACAATAGGTTTTACCTTTCCTAAAAGATCGCTTTTAGTTCTCCACTTTATATATATATATATATATATATATATATATATATATATATATATACATATATATATATATGTATATATATATATGTGTATATATATATATATATATGTATATATATATATGTATATATATGTATATATATATATATATATATATATATATATATATATATATATATAGTGTGTCAGGTTGTATATGAAATGTAATCAAATAAAGTGCTCGATCATATAAGAGAGCTAATATAATTTATTTAGATACTGTATATTACATAATTCAGCAATGTACCGCGGTTTCATCCAGAAGGGCAGATTTAGACATCTTTAGTAAATCTCCGTGCCCAGTGGAATCATCGGCAAGCTGAAACGATTGTAGTCACGCTCGACAGGGAATGGCGTCAACAAAGACAGAAAACGGTGTATCTCTGTGGTGGTCCCCGAAAAAAACCGGTGTGGGATAGTGATTAACTAAAATCTTATCATCAGAGGAAATTGCTGGGATAGATAAGTTAGCGAAAAGCCAAGATTTAAAATCTGAAAAAATAAAACAAAGATTGTGGGGAAAAAACAAGGCAAAAAGCTGCATGAATGCAAGCAAGTGTCCTATTGACAGAGTAAATGGCATTGTTAATAAAGATATTGATATTTTCAAATAGATGTTAATAATTAATTTCTGAGCATTATTTATTTCGAATAGGTGCATATTATGCATAATTGCGTGGTTAAATCTTCAAAGAGAATAATAAAAGAAAACTGCAATACGCAGCATCTACTTTGTCAGTTAAAATGTTCAATTCAGTAAATAACAATGTAACTAGAGTAATAGTAAAAAACAAGCGTCTCTATTGCATATGTCAGATAAATTACCGTTTGCTTTCGAATAATTTAATTTACAAAATATGAACAGAGTCCGCCGAGTTATGTATCTTTGGTTACGAACAAAAATAAACACAGTTTTAAACTATATGATTACTCCTAATCATTGTATTTATTTAATGAAATTGCTTAATTATATATATATATATATATATATATATATATATATATATATATATATATATATATATATATATATATATTCCAGAAAAATGCCAGTATACTGAAATCATATGCCCTTAATAGGGTTAAGATTAAAATTCATATACACTAAATGTACAAAAGCAAGGAAATTCCCAAATTTTTACACTTTTATTGTCATTAAGGGTATGCGAGCACAACAGGGCTATGTATTTTACTGGTAGGAATTTTTCTTCAGCGCACCTCACACACTTCATCCACTCATGCATAGAGATGTATACTGTAGTGATGTGATAATGAAATGGTTTGTTTGATATGTAGTCATACCCTTAATCCATGAAATAGTTGATGTGATACAGGGTGTCACATACGTACGTACGTACAGATAACATGATTTGATGATTGAACTTTCTGTATCTCATGGTTGCCTTGACTAATGATGCTGAAATTCTACACATTTATAGAACCCATCAAATAAACATTTTGTGCAAACTTTATCTAATTTGGTTTATTAGCTTTTGAGTTATGGTTGATCAAAGAAATGAGATTTCCAGCATAGGCCATTCGTGTGTCTATTAAGGGATAGAGCGCTCTCGCGCCTCCCTTGATATATATATATATATATATATATATATATATATATATATATATATATATATATATATATATATATATATGCAGTGGGTTAGAAGGTAACGAAAATAATTGGATCCTAATTGGTAATAATAGTGTAAAGTATAAGTACAATCTAACTCAATAAATGTGGGAATGGGTTCCTTCTATGTTAAACAAACATTTTGGAGGGATAGATGGGCAACTTCAAAAGGGTTTTCACATTTGATTTTACATCCTAATTTGACAAGCCAATTTCTATCCGTATTAGTTGCATTGGAATTCATTGGATTACTAAATAATATTAGCTAACTGCCTATAACAAATAAATTAAACTCTTCATCGAATTAGCAACTGTGGCTGTCTATGTCTTTCTAGGGTTGAATTAAATTTCTGAACAAGGAAGAATAAATCCTTAATTCTAAAAATAAGAGGTACCGCCTTTTCTCTGTGGCAACAAATCTCTAGGGATCGATGATCGATCTCGTTGTTTTAAATAGATTAATAAAACCAACTCTCGTAACAAATTTAATTAAATACAATTTTTTTTCTTCACTCAAAAAAAAAACTTAAAATAAATGATTAAGATCGGTTTATTTTTGAGATTTTAATCCCCCAATACTGATGTTTACATATATTTGCACTCGATTTGCTACAGAGCTGTTCATTCTCATAGTTTAGCATCAAAACAATAGCGGGTTTGCATTTCATCTCTGGTTTGGGAAATAGCCTTATTAGACACTTTACGGTTTTCGACTAATAATTAATAATAAATAAGAGTTAAAATAATTTACTAATTGTCTAGGGGGCTTAAGGGGTATTTTCTTCTAATCGAGACATTTTGATCTACAAGCAGAACTTATTTAAGTTAGTTTCGTAAATATTAGCTTTGGGGCCATCGTTTGAGAAATCTGATTCATGCGGTTTCTCGAGTGTGAAAATCTTATTCGGGTAGAATTTTTAAATTTTTTAATTGTTTCTTAAGTGATAACATATTACACAAAGTGAGTGTTCTTTCTTTATATACATCAGTTTGCCGAATTTTGATTAGAAATATACTTGGATTTTCACCGTATTACCTATTCAGTGTTTTTGTTATGCCATGTTTTCTCGCTACTCAGCAACATATACTGGCAACCCCCTGAAGATTGACAAAATTGGACTAATTGAAAAACATACACTTATCCGAATTTTGTAATGAAAGGCGCGTAAGGGATAGTAATGAATATTACATTTTAAAACATTACTTTTGTGTGTAAACTGAGAGATGTAAAAATCTCATCAGCGTACAGAAATAAAGAAAGTGGTTAAACCCAATGAAAATGATGTTTTTTGATTAATTCACCATATAAGATGGAATGCAAATATAAGATATGTATGCTGTGAAACCTGTAATACCGCTCTATTGCTCTTACAATTGGATACATTACCGATATTATAAGGACTATATATTTTTTAAAAAACTCTTTGTAAAAACACATATTTTTTTAGTATTTACATTTTGAGTGTAAATAAATAAATCCATTAAATTAGCAATCTATATATTGCTAGATTTGATAAACAATAATTAAGTACACAGCTTTACTGTCTTCTTCGACTTATATTTGACATGATTAATGAGTGGGAAGGGAACAGACACGTTTTCTTTGATGAATTGTTTGTAAGCAGCAATTGCAGTCATACACATACAGACACAACGGATATTATTATATTATGGACGACCGTCATATAATTTATAACCTTATTCGTAGCCAATCTTTAAAATTAGATAAACCAAGTATAAACATGTGGACTCTAAAATAATTTATGTTAATATTTCTGATAACAAATTAACGATGTAAATTTTGGGAATATAATTTTTTTTATTACTTACGCGATTGTGTACACTTGGTATTTTGTTGAAATTCGAATCCTCTGTGAAGGATTACTAGTATTGCCGAGTACAAGACCTCTAAATAATCCGTCCTACCAAAGCAGTTCACGTCAAGAGCGGCCGCGGCGAAATATGGAGTTGACAGATTTTTCTAGATGAATAAACAAAATTAACATGCACAGATTTTACAATTTCTTTATAGACTTCTTTTGTAACTATTTATTTATTTTTTAGAAGCAGTTATTTATTTAAATCCAATTTTTATAGTTACGGATAGAATAAATAACAGACGATGTGTCTACGTCACTCCTGAAGTCTAGCCCAGTCTAATAATAAATATGTAACGTAACATATAAAATATGGATTAAAATAAATAACATTTTCATTTATTCTAACGAGTGTAGATTTATTTCTTACCAATAGAAGAGAAAAATAATTAAAATTGATGTTTCTTATGCTTTTATTTCACTATTTCAGTGCAATTTACAGGCATTTTATGTACCTACTTTCATTTGTGTTTGGCAGTTGTTCTGTTTAGATCACTGCGACCAACAGCTGTACCCAAAACGCATGCGCCGTGAGTTTCTTTCATCATCTTCGTCATGTCGGAATTCCGGTGTAATGTGATCCAAAGGAGGCGCGTAGTACAGTTTACAATTTGCATATTTTATAAAAACAACACAGATATAAATATGGTATACAAAACTTGTTGAACATAGTTGTATCTATGTGTGTGTCGTTGGTGTTCCGTCGCTAGCGTATATATCTGAGGTAACTTCCCAGTCCGGAATCTCAGCAAATATTAACTCCGTCGTTCGCTACTTCTCGCTTTCCGACTTGTCTCAGTCGAGCTCTGTCCTCGACTCCCTCAAGACTCCACTCACCGTTTCGCCAGTCTCCGTCAAATATATGTAATATCGACCAGAAATCTTAGATGACCTATTGTCTCTCAGCCCACTACCGGAAACTGCTTACATCTGCCCTTTCCTCAGCTGGTCGTTTCCATCGCTATCCTGCTACCGCGTCGGTTAGGAAACAACCGTCATAGCGTCACAAGTCACAATCTGCTGTTGCTTTTATATTGCCATTTACTTCCTAACTAATCTTCCCCGATGGTCTCGGTTGTGAGGGTGGGAGCGCTCTATAGTGTCCCATCACATAAATATTTTCGATTTTGTTAACTTTTAAATTTATAAATATTAAGAAACTAAGAGCCAGATGTGCCAAATATGCAAACAGGCCGATAGTGCTGCTTACGGGACGAATGTATAGAAAGTGAAACTGGCTACGTAGTGTCAGTCCTGTTTTTAACCAAATAAAAAAAGATAAAGAAAATTTCTGATGCTCGAATTTGGTTTGGTGGGGTTTTGTCTGGTTTGGTTTGGTTTGGGTTTTTGTTTTTTGTTTAATTTTTACAGATGATGTGATGCAAAGACAAAGTAATACTATAAATAATTCATTGTATACGATTTACTCAAAACAAGTTGCTATTTTGTTTCAGAATTCTTATTTAGATAAGGATTGATAATTTGTATTATTTGAATTATTCCGACTACTGTTCTCATCTTTGGTGTTATTCTTACAACGTTTTGGCTTATGTAATATCTCACATTTTTCAGGTTCGTCTTGTCGAACTTGGGAAAATCTTATGTCGCACTCAAGTATCTGTGCGGAATTTCGCATGGAACCCTTTATTTAATCCACGATATAGCCTGCCCTCATTCTGTATGAACTCTTAAGTAATTCGTAATTGTATTCTTAGTATCGCCCGTACTACGGATTGTAAGTACAACCTTCATAAGACTGTCACTTAGAACTGATTATAACTTAGACAACAATCCTGCCACAGAAATAGCTCGCAAAAGCCGTCAGAAATACACCAAGACCTTCCATTCCAGAAAACTGGAAGAATGGGCCAACCAACAACGTACTAAGTATTTCCTAGGTGAATTATCCCAGGAATATATAGATAAGGAAGGCTCTGTAGACTGGCTGAAAAGAGGATCTCTCCACTATGATCTGGAGAAAATGATAATGGCTGTTCAAGATCATGGCTTGATCACCAATGCCTTTAAAAAGATAGGTGGTCTCAGCAACAATATCAAGTGCTGGTTCTGCCACACAGAAGTAGAGAGTGTGAGCCACCTGACATTCAGTTGTAAGGTTCTCCAATGCGACACAACGGAGTGTGTAAATATCTTCACTGGACTATCTGTAAAAAGTTGAATATCCAGCGTAGCAGCAATATACCAGAAAGAACAGTTGGAAATAATTTATACACCATCCATTATGACTATGCAATCCCTACAGCTACATATCTAGAAAACGGAGCTGTTAAACGTGGCATCGTAATATGGGACAAAAGGGAGAAAGTAGCAACCCTAGTTGAGGGCAGTGTCCCTAATGATGCAGGATTGAACAGAACAGAAAGGGAAAAGATTACGAAATACCAAGGTCTTATGTACGACATGAAAAGAAACTGGAATCTTAGGAAAATCTCCATCATACAAGTAATTATAGGAGCAACATGACTAATGAAAAATAATTTCAAAAGCTATCTGGCGAGTATACCAGGTGAACCGAGTGCAAGAGGAATAAAAACAATTGCACTTAAAGGAACGGTTAGAATCTTTAAAATATCTCTAGTGTCTGAAATAGCCGGTGAATGTCTGGCATCCGGTAGGATGCCCAATCTCCAGCAAAAACAGAAAGATAAGAAATATATATATATATATATATATATATATATAAAATATTTGTTGTTGTTTATTATCTATGTACGTATACGTTTCGTCCCTTTTCAATCAGGACTCATCAGCATAGAGATATGACTATTCACTACCGGTCGTACGATTCGAAACCCTGGATAACAAGTATTTTTCAACTTGCATCCAACGTCGTTAACCGCGCGCCCAATATTTGAATAGCCGATAAACAATGATAAATTAACACATATAAAAGCGGCATTCTACTTCTATTAAAGAAGGAATGATGCATATAAAGCAAGTGACGTCATGCTGTGTTTGTACTACCATTAAGAGTGCTCTACTTATTTTACGAGGAGCGACAAATATATTCCATATATTGCTTTTTCTTCGTCCTAGTCTTTATCTTTTAAGAAGATTATCACTTCTCTTTTTGTGAGCAACCGATATGAATTGCGTGTTTTGTTTATATTTTCACATTATTTTTGCTATATTCGTTTTTATCTTCGATATTAATCGCAAAATACTAATATTGTATTTCAATTACTGTCCGTTTATCCGTTAGTCTATTGATTTACTTTAAAATGGTATATTAGTTTGTTTTTTTATCAAGATCTCTTTAAATAAAAGGACTTTTGTTTTATTTTAATCACTGTCCGTTTTCTGATTTTCCTTAAAATTGTCTATTTGTTTTTTTAAAGAAGTAATGTGAACATCAGAAAACTAAGTAAGAAAAACTTTTTAGGTACTAAGATAACCCCAGATGTGCAGAAATTGCAATATTTTGTAAGTATTTCAAATTTCCATCATTAGTTTTTGCTAAAATTCTATACAAATGAATGATTATTTATCTGAAACAGGTACTGGTGGTCCCAAGCTAAACGCTGCTAGTGTCGTAATTCTTCTGTGCTTAAAAATTGATTACAAACACTAGTGTAAAAGAAATATAATAATATATTGTTATTTTCGGTTGCTGTTAACGAGTGAGAATTAGTATGAAAGGATGACGCACGGGAATTTGCATGGTGGTTTTATCGGAATTAATCGCCAGCTGGATATTGATTTCAATTCCGGTTTTGTTTATATTATGATCTGTGACACTCATACACCCACTTGAAAACACGCATTCTGTGAGTTCGCCTTCGCTCGTAGGACGTTTATTTAGCAACGGAGTATTTCCGCATACTTTCTTGGATTGCAAAATATTTGCAGGTTGTTTTGAGTCAATCAACACTTTTTTATTCCTGATAATCGACCGTATTAGTGTTTCTTCCGGTCATCACATTTTGTTTACTTTCTTCCGGCCAGGTGCATGTCTGTGCCAAGTGCGTTTTATTCCTACTATATAATATTTCCAATACAAGACCGGTTATTCAACACTTATAACTCTCAGGTAATTAAAACTTTCTCTCTAAATTGGCAAAAAATGAACCATTTGACAAATAACTGAAAGTTAACTTATTAATGTTTCACTCAATTGCAATAATAGATTATTGTTTGTGTGAATTATTCACGTTTTACTTGTTTTCTTCTTTATTTTTCTTGTTTATTTCTTTAAAAAAAGCATTCTTATAACACTTGATTAAAAAAATCCTCTGAATGTTTCTTGCTTTCAATATGTCTTCATAAACTCAGTCGATACGATAGATACTAGTGATGGGACGATTAAAATACTTTTCCAGATTCCGCTAAAATGATCAATTCCGATTCTAAAAAGAAGAATTTCATTTTTTCTTGGAGAGGGGAGTAGGTGCGGATAGTCCTTATCTAATTATAAATGTAAATATTATTTTCTTTTTAATTTGACAAACTTTTACCATTTGTGTATCGTATCTAAGATTTTGATAAACTCATTGTGAGATTTTCATCTATGTTTTTCGCTTGTACCAGCAATAACAAATTAAGTAAAAGACTCGTTTTTGTAATCGAAAATTAGGCTAACATCTTTCTGATTCCAATACCCCTAAAAGTTCCGATTTTTTTCGAATTCCCGATTCTGATTCCGATTAGTAGATACAATGGAACACGGTCGCGTTTTCACCTATTTCGTATTCTTTTCCCCTTTTCTTTATGATATCAATAGCGTGTAACATTAATTCTTCTACTCTCTTGTTTTCATTCCGTATCTTCTTTTCAATATTACTTTATTTCCTTTATCCCCTCTCGAGTCTTATTCTTAATTTCGTTTTTTTTGCAAACGCGTGCGTTATTGACTCTAACACATGCTATCATTGTTCCGCTTGTTTTCTCACCGTAACTCACTTCTTTCTTACCATAATTTTCCTCTTTTGTTAGTATTCTTACTCTCTCCATCGTGAAATAAATGATTACAAATTGGAAATCGAAAGCGAGTTTGGTTTCCAATTTATTATTTTTTAAACGAATTGTTCAACAATGACAATCGATTAAAAATTGATTCCATCCATTAAAATTGCTGGATATGTTTCTGCACCCTTGGGCGACTTAACAATTTCGAATTGTGCTAAATATGAAAAAAAAAGCCAAAATTCAACGCAATAACGGTATTTTATTTACCTTCTCTCCAGGAGGTTTGACACAAGGTCAGATGTGGGTTTTGATCAAATTGTTTCTGTGGAAAAAACTAGATTCGAACCCGGCACACCCAGGTCCTCAGTCTGCATCGTTAACCACATCGCTACCGTGCCAAATAAATTCCAATACTCAAACCAACGTTGTGCAGTTGCATATAGTGTCTCGGCTACTGTAGTCAGCATCTTTACCTGTCACCTTTGAAGATGCCATTTTTTTTTTACTCCACGCTTGTAGTCTGCAGAGGAAAATTTAACAATACAATGGCAGTTTGATTTGTATATTTTAACCTTGGCAAATAAGGATAAATATTCCAATAAATCGTCACTTCAAAATTGTTGTCCCACTTTTTCATCATGTTTTATCTCTCGTCAGCTTGGAAAGAATATGCACGTTGCCATTCAGTTTGTTGTTCTTAAGGTTACCGATTCGTTTATAATCCATTTTACACCCGTGTCGTCGTGGGGAACCCATGTACTATTTTTTGCTGATAAATCCAGGAAGAACAAAGCGAAGAACATAAGAGAGACAAGTTACTTTCGTATGCGTGGGAGTAAGCATGACAGATATATAGATAGACGAGTAGCTTGCCTTTTGGCCAAGATCAACGTGTGGTATCTGTTCCGATGGATACTGCACCCCATAGACTGGTATCGTCTTGGCCTTCGGGGCTTGATTTACGAGGGTCTATGGGTATGTCCTGTGCAGTTCTAGGAGGTCCACCCTCCCAGGCTTTGCCTCCCCTCTTTTGAGAGGAGTAAGTTTATTGCTTACTGCCTGAGGCACCCTAACCAGGGAATGCCGACGGGGCTGCCCAGGCATTTTTTAAATGGCCAGAGCGCTCACCTTCTCGGGCACTGGCTTTTCAAATCCCACTTTCCCGACCCGACCTTGGGTCACATCTTACCTTGTGGGAGTAAGATAAAACTGGTCCTGTGCCTAACCTCCTGGGGAGGTAAATAAATTGTCCCACTACACTACATTGCGCGCCCCCTCCCATTGAGGACGTCGCTATGGACTAGTCTTAGCTGCTTAGAGTCTCGCCAGCTAAAAGAGCGAAAATCTCCGTCTAGAATTCACGAGGTTTCGTCAACTTCCATTCCCTTACGTTTAAGGTTTCACTAAATTTCCATTCAAAAACGGCCTTCGTTATGTAACAGATTCACGTCGGGCTCAAGATATTTCGTCTTCCCCTTTCTCTTTCTTATCATACACTATAGCTTACTTACAATTTTGCAATTTTATAGCAAATATTTTACCGTTACTAATATTTTCTAACACAAAGTATGCACACACACAGTTCACGTTAATGAACCGAATACAAGACGCACAACAATTACAAAATACATGAGTCAGTCGTTCGGCACGGACTCACATAAAATAAGGAGATTTGAAGAGAACTTCCGTATCTATGAATCCGACAGTTAATCTCCATTTTTAAATCTGTTTTTTCTTTTTCTTCTGGAAACCAGCGATCATACCATAATCTCTACGGGTGCTAGAACTTATTCTCTGTATCCAGAGGAGGAAGGCGTTTCTTGCTAAGACGCACATCCAAATTATCTGAAATAGCGGTCGTACCAGCCAGTGAAGAACAAATAAGTGTTTTATAATTGGACGGATGCTTTATTTCTTGCATGCATCTACGTTCTGTCTTCTTGGATACATAGACCATAAATTTCATCGTAAACTAAAATAGGTAAACGTAATAAAAACGACACAACAAATAGAACAAAATGCATAAAACAAATGGAAAATGCACAGAGAGGCATAATACACTTAGATACCAAATGTTCGCATTTCCTGGTGGTAAATCCTTTCACGTGTTCAACTGGTGTTACTACAAAATACTATGTGAGCAGGATATGTTATTTTTATAATATTAGAAACAACTGTTTGAACTGTCACAGTGGTCATGGTACGTACGTCGTACTCGCACAAAGAGATCAATCGCAGCTGTGTGACCTATATATTGCAAACAATTCAGAACAAACAAGCAAAATGAATACAATTTAAAAGTAGTCCCTGCTTTGAAAAGACGAATCAACGACCCAACAAAAACATCTCAGTCAAATCCATTACGTGCCAACGTCTGTGCGTTATATTTTCACTCAACGTTGCATATATACACCTTAATACACCCGTATCGTCGTCTGCGCATACGAAACCACTCGGACGCCGATGTTGATTTGTGAAAAGGTTTATTCAAAAAGAGACGCAGTAACACAGAAACAAATCAGAGCGACGAGTTACTAGAGAGAAAGATAAAGAGAACGAGAAGGAGCGCGCGAGAGAGAGAGAGAAAGAGAGAAAGAGAGAGGGAGAGAGAGAAATAAACATATAAATAGACTGATAGATCCTCTAGCAAAACCAGGAAACACTGTGCGCAATTCGCACCACTGGGGACAATACCCAGACACGTATATTCCGCTTGAAGACTTGCCAGCCAAAGAGGCATAAAATCTTCGCCAGGAAATCAGGTGTATTCTCGACCTCCGTCTGGGATAACTCTGACCTTTAAGTTGTCACTCGTACTTTTTCCTTTAAACACGGCCCTTGTTATGTAAAATGTGTAGGTGTGCGCGATACTATTTCCTTTCTCCCTTTCTTTTTTCTATTTCCGACCATCATCATCGGTACACTAGCACTATTGAAAGTGTTTCATTTACTTTTTCTTTCTTTTCTAGAACCAGAACTAAAAACATTTCAACGCATTTCTTTCTACATTTTTGTGTATGTACAATATCTTCAACTACCCTTACGTTACGACCAAAGAGTCATTTTCATTCCATTAAAACTTTCAACATATGTAAAGGTTTTTGAAAGAATGAATAACAAAAGAAGTAACTGCTTTTTAATGATACGATTAATTATTATATCTTTTTTCTTCTCTATTTAGAGTGTACTTTAAATATGTGTAAGTTTTCTTTCCTTTTGTCTTTCTTTTCTTTCTTTGTTTCCTTCTTTTGAAATGCTATTCCTTGAGTTTTAGTGTCTACTTATTTGTAAGTGTGTTCTCTTTTATCAATTCTAAACATACCGGTATTTCTTAAGATGCATGCTTATATAAATGAGCAGACATATATCTACCAACTTTTTCATGTCTCTATTCGGGACACTTCTTTTGTTGTGTATTTTGTGGTAACTTTTAAGATGCTTCCATGCAAGAAAACCACCTGCTCACAGGATCAAATTACAAAGTATGTTGCATATATTGTCTCACCCGCAGGGTCGCTTACTGAGTTGTCAGCTATGTGGTTTCAAGGTGGCATCTTTGATGATCCTGGGTGCGTAGTCTACAGAGCATATCTTACAACATATACTGACGGTTTTCTTTATTTATTTTCACTCTGAATACTATAAAAAAGCACTTGAAACCTGTCGATGTTTTTATAACTTGTCTTTCTACAATTGACTCTTTCATTTAGTTTATCATTGTGAGTGTGTTGCATTTCAACCTTTGCCATAACTGCATGAACAGCAATTTGCCGTCATTATTATGAAAACACATAAAAGTTCATAATAATAACAATGTCTGTGGTCTTTCTAGATTGAGCTAACGCCGTCTGGAAAACAGTACTTTCATCACTCGAAAAGTACAAATGAAGACAAAACTGTTGAAACACAGAACATATTTATTCGACTTGATCTTCGTTCCAAATCACGGATAAGTGTGCTTCAGGAGACAGAGAGACGTCGATAATCACTGTTTAATCATATATTACCAGCGCATTTTTAATTAACATGTTCACACGTCGAGTGTTTCTAAGGAGCATAATACTTTTTTCCCACATTCTCTTTTTGAGCCATGTGACGTCACATCTGTTGTTTTTTTATTCCAACAGTCTAGTAATTCTAACATTGAGTTCAGAAAGTTGAACACAACTTAACTGACATTTCATGCTATTTTCAACTAGCCAATTTATATACTTACGGGTCTATTCGACCAATATTTAACAAGAGGGTCAAATGACAAAGTAGTGTGCATATATTAGCTCAGCCACAGGGTCGCTACCTTAGATGTCCACTATGTGCTTTCATGGTGCCATCTTTGTTGATACTATGCGCTTAGTCTACACAGCATATCTTACAAAAACAACCATATAATGACAGTTATATTTTTTTATCATGCCTTTCATGAACGGTCGCTTGAAAACTGCGGATTTTTTAATACTTTATGTCTCATATTTAGTTTATTATTGCGACTGTTATTGGTTCAACCTTTTTTGCGTTGTGCACTACGACCGCCAGAAAGTTTTTACATTTTCAATAATGTTATTTTGGGCTTTCTAACAAATCACGTGATTTAAAATTATTGTTTAATCGTGCCAACTCTACATGAGTATAACTGGTCAATAAATATTTTAGAAGTGTGTTTTTCTGTAAATACATTTTTTCGTCTGAAAATATTATTACAAACAAAAAACTACTACTACAATGTCTATTATTATTATTATTATTTACTCACTAGGAGTCATCACACTGGTCATCGTCAGTGATCGCCCACTGCCAACAACCTGTGGTATTCCCTGGAGTCTGAGTGAGAACAAGTCTCCTCAGCCTTCCAGTATGCTCCACCTCTTTTCGTTCATCACCGCTGATGACCTTGCGGTATCTCAACAGCCACCCACCAGCGATTTCCCGCTGATAAGGGCCATTGGTACCCTCTGGGGCCCGAGTGGCAACAAGCCTCCCCAAGGTACCAGAGCTGTCCGCAATCTTCCAGTGGAGGTCTGGTTTGCGCTTTCCCTCCTCGACCCTCTGTCCATAATTTTCGTGGCGTCAGCCTATGCTTGCGCCTCTCTCGTGCGGTTGTATTTTCCCCGATTCTGTTATTATCACATACTATCGAAAAATTGAAAAAAAAACACATCCATTTCTTCGTGCCAAACAGACAGGGAATTACTCGGGGTGTACCAAATTTCATCGGAAGAGAGATATAATTACACTGTTGCCTTCGGAAGGGGAAGAGCCCCGGGCAGCGCCGGGTATCCCTGCTAGTATAACATAAATGCCACTTATGAATCACCGCAATCTGAACTTTGTTTCTCTAAATGATAATTTATTAACGCAAATATTTTTCACCTATATTAACACCAAAACGGTATATGCTTATTTAATTATATGAGACAAAAATATTTTGAAATACGGTATATACAGGGTGGGCCAAAATAAGGGTCCTATCTTTAAATTTGAATAACTTGAATTTGAATAACTTCCACGAAATAAAAGTTAAACTCACCAAACTTTATGTGTGTGTAGACTGACCCTTCCGATATTTTTTGAAATAAACAAAACAAATTTTAGCCGAAAAACACTTCTTAAAACTTACAAAAACTAAAGTATTGTTTTTTACACTGTTTTGAGTTTTTTAAGCAAAAATAATGTTTTCTAAATGAGGGTACGTTCCTTAGGGCTAATACGGCTCATGCTTGCTTCGGAAGGGGTCCTTTACTTATTCTAAAAAAAAAAAATTTTTTAAATCAATAAATAAAAAAGCTATGTATTTTAAAAAATAGGACCCTTATTTTTGCCCACCCTGTATATAGTAACCGACAAAATCCCCAAAAAGCTATTGCTATTTTTTTTTAAACAGAGCTGATAATAAACTAATATTCTGTAATAAACATTTGTAATTTATACTGACATATTTTTATATATACTTAATAGGTTTGTCAAAAAGGAATATTATAATTATTAATAATATTGATACAATCCATTTAATAAAAAAAGTTACTATTTAAATGTTTTTAAAAAATTACATTTTCCTTAAATGTCAAGGTGTTAATGAACAATTCAGGTTTAAATTTTACAAGGAGTAAAACGTCTGATATTGCTGCGATACGGAGAACAGATACTACACTTTTATCTCAGCCCAAAAGTTAAGAAACCATATAAAGTACTGTTTTCATGAGTAGGCATTTTTAAATTAATGAAAAAAAAAACCCTGATATAATGGAAAATCTATTATATTATCTTTTGGTGGGTGGGTAATATAGTATCGTTTTCGGTTCTGCTGTCATAAAACCGTCATCCCAGGAATTGCCTCCTCCTTTTAAAGTGGGTGGAAGAATCATGCCAGCTATTACATCCTGCTTTGGTGTAAGGCGTAACGTAGTATCTGTTCTGTTGGCATGAAACCATCTTTTCAGGGAGGAACTTTTTTTTTTATAGGTAGGAAGTAGAGTAGGGTAATATTCGTTCTGTGCTCATGTTATTATCCTCCCAGGCATTTACCCCTCATTTTTTGGGAGTTAGGTTGTTCGTCATGATATTTTCCTCTTAGTTATTACATCTTCAGTGTAGTATATGTTTGTTAAGTATGATACGATCCTTCCAGGCTTGCAAAAATATGCTAGTAAAATAATACAATTATAACTGAAATGAATTCCTTGAGTTGAGGAACATCTATCAGTAAGGGAAATAATTAACGTTTTGTAAACTGTCAACAGTAAATTAATTAATTTTCATCTAATTTAACAAATAAATGGGTTTTTTTTCAGATTTAAATTTGCGAATTTATTTTACGGTTCAGTTCTATGGTGAAAAATTCAATATAGTAAGTAATACACCTCTATTGCCGATATACAGAGGGTTTTTTTTATTTTGAAGATTTTAAAACTTTTCCTGATGACCGGAAGACTTCAATTACCTAGTTTAAAAGTTCAGGATAATTTGAAAACCTTGTCATAGACAGGCGTTTCGGCAAGTAAATAATAAATTGAAAACGGAGATTGCTTTCCAAATATCAATTTCTCATATATTTAGAGGATATATCGTGTAATTAAATATTATAAAACACAATTACGTGATGTTTATATACAAAGCAGTGAATGAATATTTAGATGAAAGTAGACTCCCCCAACATTGCCCGGTAATGAATAATGATCCCTGTATGTAAAATGGAAATTATCCACTTTATGATGGCTGCTAATCTGAAATTGCGAACCGGTGTTAAAAATAACTAATTATTTTACGCCGCATAGCTTTTGGCAGAATTTTTATTTTTATCATTTATAAAAAAAACAGTTTGAATTTATTACTAGTCAATAATTTTTATTGTTATGTTATATAATTATATTCGGTTAATAATTAATAACTAAACTATTTAAAACATATTTTCGAAAAAAAAACCATAAAAAATAGTTTGATTTGCTTATTGTACAATATTTTTAAAATAAAAAAAAACATGAACAAATGCACAATTATAAAAACAGCTTGATTTTATCATTTGTTAATAATTAAACACAATTTTTTAAAACAAATTATTATTTTCGAAAAATAAAATCCAGCTAAAATATAATATGGGATGTTTTTTTATTAAAACCGATTCACAATTTCCAATTTCAGATACGACGGACATGATGAAGGGGATATTTTTGTTTTATTTCTCTGTATCGCTTACCCCCAGTCATACATCTTATATTATCGATTTTTATGATTTTCTGTAACTTTGAAGTTTTTCTTTTGTTCTTTATTTACGTCTTTTATTTATTTACATTATCCATTTACATATCTTTTCTCACCCTACTACTACTACTACATTAGGTTTTCCGTTTTTATTCACGTCTATTTATTTACGCTACATTCTTACGTCATCACCGCTACGACTACTACTACTCCCTCTATTTCCCCTCGTACCACTACTTCTCTTCACATTCAATGTGTAAACAAGCAACCCTTATATATATATATATATATATATATATATATATATATATATATATACATATATATATATGTATATGTATTTAAACATTTAAATATTTAAATGTTGAATTAAATAACGATAATTGAATTATCGTTTAATAATAATAACCTAACATGATAATGTAAAGCTCAATATATTGAATAGAGCAATTAATTTTAGAGGTGGAAGATGAGAAAAAGAATTGTAAAGATACAATATTTATTAAAACATCAAAAGTTCCGAGCAAGGAGCCTCATATCCTAAATAAGATTTTGAAAGTTAGACTTAATTATTACGATATTGTTTCGTTATCTATATATTAATACGCTAAAGGTGTGCGTAAGTGTGTCACGCTCCTAAAGAAATTCAATAAATAAACAACGCATAAATTGGACGGAGGGACTTGGATTCGAAACCGTAAATTTAGCTGAAAAGTGCTGACTTTACTAATAAGCTAACTAAGGCTCTGAACTTTTGATGTTTTAATAAATATTGTATCTTTACAATTCTTTATTCTCATCTTTCACTTCTAATATATATATATATATATATATATATATATATATATATATATATATATATATATATATATATAAAATAAATAATATATAATTATTTTCATCTAAATACGCTAGCGTTTCAAGCTTTCGCTCTCATCAGTGCAGTGATGATAATCTCAGACGATCGCACGGTTCACACCCCTGCCACAGAATAAATCCCCACTACGTAAGCATGCACTGTAACCATTAGGCCACCCGACATTAACACATTCAAGAAGGAAATTTAAGTTCTATTTATGCGAAGGGTCGCATATCTAGAAATACCTACTAAAGATTCTACGAGCGTTGTCGGAATATGCCTTAGAGGGAGAGAGATAGAGATAGAGAGAGAGAGAGGGAGAGAGAGAGAGATAGACAGACAGATAAATAGATAGATAGATAGATAGATAGATAGATAGATAGATAGATAGATAGATAGATAGATAGATAGATAGATTTGACGGACATTTCTGAGCTATTTTTGACATTTTAATTATTGACACCTGCCGAACAGCTATCCTCATACTAATTGTCATATGCACAAAGATTCAGTCGACTTCGTTTTCAGGTTTTCTTTTTCTATCGTAATGAGTAATCTTCCAAATATTTCTCACTGAGCCCATTATTTAATCCACGGGGATAGACGTCTCTAATACCTGTTACATTGTACTGTCGTTGCAAACGTGATTAATTACAATGATGGCTACGGCGTTCTTTAGAAGAAATGTTTCCATTTGTTAGTCAGTTGATGACTGATGTCGCTGTCATGTTTTTGCAGTTGAGAACAGACACATAACAGTTACTTATGAAAAGCGAACATTTTTACTTACAACAAGCTATCCTCTTAGCTAAATAAAATGTGTCCATCTCGTTTATCGTCGTCAAACCTCCCATGGTATTGCTCATGATTCAACTGACAATCTCATTAATCTTTATTGTCGAGTAGCTTTTGACCTTGGTATGTGGAGACCCATTAGTATCAGAAATAAATAAATAAAAATCACCTTTTGTAGTGTACGTTTCTTCAGTCATCCTAAATACATACACAGTCTTATAATAATAATCCGATAATGAATATGTCGTACACGTATATTCAAAACGAATTATCCTAGTCTTTTTCACTCGTTACTGTTCGCATTCTTTTTCTTTTTCCTCTGCTGTAGATGTTTTGTTTATATCTCATTCATTTATTAATTTAATTGATGGATTTGATTATTTTTCGGCCCATCAACAACTGTTGACTGAAGTGTGAAATTTTTTTATATTATTCACAATGTGTGATTGATTTTGTTTAATTTTAGTAGTGTTAAATTTTTCCTATCTTTCACAGTATAGAGACACATTGTAAATTACATTATTTTATCATATTTTTATAGTGGAATTGTATTTTTTTCGAACTTTGTTTTATTATTATTTACTTTTGTTTTTTAAGTTCGAAAGTTCTTCGTCCTTTTTCTTTTTGCATTCAATCAAAATATTTAAATATATTTGTGTGAGTTTGTTCGATTTTTATTTTAGTTGTGCGGTTCTGTGTCTGTAATATTTTTTACTACTATAAGATTACTTTTTTGTGAATTTATCTTTTCTGTGTTTTAGATTTTTGTGTTTCCGGTTTAGGTTTTTGTGTGGATTTTTCTGTCTGGATGACAAATAATGTAGATTGTTTGGGGTATCTGTAAACCACACCTCTTCACTATAGATCCCTTTAGATGCCGGAAGATTTTTTTACTCTGATAGATTTTTTCCTCGGTATGCTTGCTTTTGAACTTCCCTCCCTGACCTCTGTTTCCCCGACTGTACAGGCACACGGGAATTTAAATGTAATGTTAACAAAATATTGCTGCCAAGCTCCCCACGAATTCCCCTCCGAACATCTGACATCTGACACCTATCAAAGTAGCCGCTTACACTACAGTGGCAATGTGCTTTGTTCGGATGAATGCAAAATAATAAAAATATATATAAAAGTTTAATTTGTATAAATTAATTCTTCGATTGATATTTTTATTTAAATAAAACGTTCTTTTTACTTTGATGCATCTTTTTATTATTCTAAGTAGAAATCTAAAGGTGCTACTTGTTTGAGCAACATAACTATCCGTCACGGAGCCAACGGATCGTAGTTGGCAAACTGTTTAACAGCCAACCTACCTCGGATAAATTCCAAAACTGGAACTCACTTTTCAAATGCCTGGCCTACTACTACTGTATAGTTATATTTCAAGAAATAAGACTTCTATGTTTTGTATGGATATTCGTAGTAGAAGTCTAAACATATCAATTACATAGACATAGCTAATCTTCCTTTTTCGCAGGGTCTTTACCAGAAAACTACCTTAGTTCTATTCTAAAACTACAACCCTCTTTCTAAACGTATGATGTGATGTATCATGTTGTCCGAAAAGTCCGTGCCGAATTAAAGAAAAAAAAATTAAAAGCTGAAAAAATATATGCCATTAAACATTTAAAAATATATGCCATTAGACATTAACAAATATGCCATTAAGCATTAAACAAGATGTATGCCATTAAATATTTAAAAACGTATGCTATTAAACATAAGAATATATGCCATTAATCATAAAAACATAAGCTATTGAACATTTAAATTAATATATGTCATTGAACATCATAAAAAATATATGCCATTAACGATTTAATCAAATGCATATGAATGGTGGACTTTAATATGTAGAGCATTTTTGCTAGTTCTCGTGTGGTGTAATGTTGGTTATTCTCCATTAATGCCGTTATTCAGTCGTCATCTGTAGGGGTGATCTGTCTGAGCGTTCATTATCATAAAAGCTAAAATATGCAGCCTAAAATTTTACGAACCACTTTCGTACGTTTCTGTCAGCTAAAGCACATTCACCGTACACTGCACATATCATCTTTGTTGGTTTCGAGGTATATTTTTCCATTATGGAAATACAAAAGTATAAAGTGTCTAAAATGGGTCTTACAATCTTCTATTCTCAAAGGGCTCCAAAATTAGCAGAAGATAAATAATTTTAAACTTTCTTTTTCAAGAGATAGCTTGAATTATGATTTAAGCAGAAACGTAAGTATGCTATATTTATAAATAATTCGACATGCTTTTATGTACTAGAAGTACTAAAACTCCGCATGAACTTTCTGGACAATTTGATATACGAAATCGTATCATCTCGTATCTCAATGTAATATGCATCATTACGCAGACTGGCAAGTTAGGTCGACGATATTTTGCCTCCGTTAATTCGTTTTTACTTTAGCTGTGTCACCAGATCTCGAACTTACAACCGCTAGAATTCACTTCGGAATATCTCTTAAACCAACAGTATTTAAACTAAGCTTAAAATGACGCCACATATTCAATCCTAGTCTACTCAACTATGAAAGCTGTCGGCATTTCCTCATGAATTCGACCATAAACCACACCTTCCCAAAGGAGGAGGATATTCCAAATATGGGGAATGCCTGAGACGATTGGTTCCGGCTACAGACTTAAGTCTTGGCCTTATTATTTGTTTATTTATTTACTAGTTCTCTTTATGTCAAAGTTGGTTTCAAATATATTAGTATTTACACTTATTATTAAATTAGCCTTGTTATTATTATTATTATTATTAGTAGTAGTAGTAGTAGTAGTAGTAGTAGTATGAGAAGTAGTAGTAGTTGTAGTAGTAGTAGTAGTAGTAGTAGTAGTAGTTTGTATAGCACGGTCAACATGTTAAAGATGATCTCACTGATTCTTAGTCCAATTCCTTAAAATACACTTTGGTGGCCTAAATGTTTATTATTAACAGTAGTAGTACATCTGAGTAGTAGTAATAGTAGTATTAGAAACAGCAAACTATAATTGTCAGTCGGAATTTTCTCATTATTTAGATTTATAAAGATCGTCGGCGCACATCACACACTTTATATACGATGACACGGGTAAACATATAATACTATTGTTTCAACTAAGTGCTTCTAAGCGGAATGGATAAAGTGTCCATTCAGAATTCCTTGAATGTTGTGTTTATAAAAAGAAATACTCGGAAAAGATCGGATTGTATATTATACAGAAAAGACCGGATTGTATATTATACAGAAAAGACCGGATCGTATATTTCAGACTGAATTCTAAATTGTTGGCTGCAATTAAGCTTTAAAAGAAGAAACAGCATCCACTGCTACTAAACCTTTCTTGGCCTTTTGGCTAAGATCAAAGTGTAGTATCTGTTCCGATGGATACTGCACCCAATACCGGTGTTGTCTTGGCCTTCGGGTCTTGATTTACGCTGGTCAATGGGTCTGTCCTGTGCAGTTCTGGGAGGTCCACCTTCCAAGGCTTTGCCTCCCCTCTTTGGGGAGGAGTAAGTTTATTGCTTACTGCTTGAGGCGCCCCTACGGGGGAATGCTGACGGGGCTGCCAAGGCAATTTTTAAACCCCACTTTCCCGACCCGACCTTGGGTCACATCTTACTTGTGGGAGTAAGATAAAAACTGGCCTTGTGCCTAACTCCTGGAGAGGAGTAAATCAATTCTATTATCTTGTTCTCGGCCATTTGGCTAAGATCAAAGTGTAGTATCTGTTCCGATGGATACTGCACCCCATAGACTGGTATTGTCGTGGCCTTCGGGGCTTGATTTACGCCGGTCTATGGGGCTGTCCTGTGCAGTTCTAGGAGGTCCACCCTCCCAGGCTTCGCCTCCCCTCTTTGGGGAGGAGTAGGTTTATTGCTTACTGCCTGAGGCGCCCCTACCGGGGAATGCCGACGGGGCTGCCCAGGCAATTTTTAATGACCAGAGTGCTCAACTTCTCGAGTGCTGGTTTTTCTAATCCCACTTTCCCGACCTTGTGTCACATCTTACCTTGTGGGAGGTAGATAAATAAAAACCTTTCTTGACCTTTTGGCTAAGATCAAAGTGTAGTATCTGTTCCGATGGATACTGCACCCCATAGACTGGTATTGTCTTGGCCTTCGGGACTTGATTTACGCCGGTCTATGGGTTATGGGTCTGTCCTGTGCAGTTCTAGGAGGTCCACCCTCCCAGGCTTTGCCTCTCCTCTTTGGGGAAGAGTAAGTTTATTGCTTACTATCTGAGGCGCCCCTACCGGGGAATGCCGACAGAGCTGCCCAGGCAATTTTTAATGGCCAGAGTGCTCACCTCTCGGGCGCTGGCTTTTCAAATCCCACTTTCCTGACCCGATTTTGGGTCACATCTTACTTGTAGGAGTAAGATAAAACTGGCCTTGTGCCTAACTCCTGGGGAGGAGTAAATAAAACCTTTCTTGGCCTTTTGGCTAAGATCAAAGTGTAGTATCTGTTCCGATGGATACTGCATTTCATAGATCGGTATTGTCTTGTCTTTCGGGGCTTGATTTCCGCCGGTCTATGAGTCTGATCTGTCCTGTGCAGTTCTAGGAGGTCCACCCTCCCAGGCTTTACCTCCCCTCTTTGGGGAGGAGTAAGTTAATTGCTTACTGCCTGAGGCGCCACTACCGGGGAATGCCGACGGGGCTGCCCAGGCAATTTTTAATGGCCAGAGTGCTCACCTTCTCGAGCGCTGGCTTTTCAAATCCCACTTTCCGACCTTGTGTCACATATTCCTATTGTCGGTAGGGGTTAAATAACACCTTTCTTGGCCTTTTGGCTAAGATCAAAGTGTAGTATCTGTTCCGATGGATACTGCACGCCTGTCCTGTGCAGTTCTAGGAGGTCCACCCTCCCAGGCTTTGCCCCCCTCTTTGGGGAGGAGTAAGTTTATTGCTTACTGTCTGAGGCGCCCCTACCGGGGAATGCCGACGGGGCTGCCCAGGCAATTTTTAAATGGCCAGAGTGCTCACCTCTCGAGCGCTGGCTTTTCAAACCCCACTTTCTCGACCCGATCTTGGGTCACATCTTACTTGTGGAAGTAAGATAAAACTGGCCTTGTGCCTAACTCCTGGGGAGGAGTAAATAAAACCTTTCTTGGCCTTTTGACTAAGATCAAAGTGTAGTATCTGTTCCGATGGATACTGCACCTCATAGACTGGTAGTGTCTTGGCCTTCGGGGCTTGATTTACGCCGGTCTATGAGTTTGTCCTGTGCAGTTCAATGAGGTCCACTCGCCGAGGCTTCGCCTCCCCTCTTTGGGGAGGAGTAAGTTTATTGCTTACTGCCTGAGGTACCCCTACCGGGGAATGCCGACGGGGCTGCCCAGGCAATGTTTAAACCCCACTTTCCCGACCCGACATTGGGTCACATCTAACTTGTGGGAGTAAGATAAAAACTGGTCTTGTGCCTAACTCCTGGAGAGGAGTAAACCAATACTCAACCTTCTACCCCGTTCACCTTCTAATGCGTTCCTTTCCCCCATCTCTTCTTCATCACCTCACGAATCGGACCGGACACTCGTACGTTCACGTTTATTATATAATAAAAGTGAAAGCACGTGTGTAATTGGTTAAATCAATTTTTCTAATCTATATAGATTAAAAAATTGATTTAACCAATTACACTTTTGGCCCCGAATTAGATTCCTCGCCTTAAACTGTTTGTTTTGTTTGTTATAACACTAATGTGTAAGTTTTATTACCAACCGGAAAAGCCAACCGACTACTGTGTCGAATTGGTTTCCTGAATGTACAATATTTATTATTTTGATTATTCGGACTACTGTTCTCATCTTCGATGTTATTTTCACAAGTTTCGGCCGATGTGACATCCTACATTCTTTATGCACGTCTCGTCGAACTCGAGAAACTTTATGTCCAACTCGAGCACATGTACGGAATTCTGTCAGCCTTCTGGAAGTTGAAGGTTCGATTCTCAGTGCGGGAGATACTCAGAATACAATTACGAATGATACAAGACTTCTACCCGGTCATGGCTGACGGAAAGACAGAAACCTACCATCGTTGATATAATAAAGGGTTCCGTTCCAAATTCCGTAGAAATTCTCGAGATCGAAGACACGCGCTTAAAGAAGTTCGGAAGTTACATCGTCCGAAACGTTGTGAGAAAAAAAACATCCAAGATGAGAACAGTAGTCCGAATAATCCAAATAACAGATATCATGAATATTCATCTAAAATAATTCCGAAACGCACAATATTTATTGTTACTATATGTGTAACTTAGTTCGTTATTTTTATACGAATTGTCACTCATCAGAAAAATAGACTTATCGAACATTTATTGCAATCAATGCCCTCACATAAAAGTCATTGTTTTTTTATGATGATAAAAAATCAAGATATAAGACGCCATTTTGAATTATGTTTTATTTTATTGATTTGAATATTTTGTCGGCAATCAGTTTTTTAGTTGCCGTAGTTACAATTACCACATTTCTTTCTCATTTTCTGCGCTTGAAAATGGTCGAATTGGGTGAAACGCCTCAATCTTAATTTAGTACAAACAAGATGTTTTATTACATAAAGACGTAAGCCAACATTTGATAACATTTTAAAAGCGACATTTTAAAGTTCATGAAAATCTTTTTGAACCACTAATTTTAAAAAGGCTATATTCGAAACGTCAGGAAGTTGCACCTGATGTCCTGCTAGCTTGGCAGGCTGAGAGTGGGTTTCTTCAAATAATGGCCTTGGATGGGCGCTCGTAAGGCGGAGCCTTTAACGATGATTACTTTATGTGGAGCGTCATTAGTAGACCAAGGTTGTAGAGGAAGCAATTTACAATAAATCATCAACTGGAAACAAAACTTGTTTTCTAGTTTCAAAGTTGTAATATAATTCTATTATAGGCTATATATTTTTTTCTATAACTTGGCAGTAATGTTACACGTTGGGCGAGTAAGCCAACTAGTTCAATAATATTTTTAGTTTAAAATAACAAGAAATGAAAGTTCAGTCGGGATTAACTTTCTGAACTTGAGCTTAGTTATTACTTGCTTGTTCAAATTGATAGAAACGCATGTGACGTCACATGACTCAAATAAAGAGTACGAGAGAGAAGACAGCAGTTCGTTGGGAGCACTATACGTGTGAACC
Source organism: Sepiola atlantica (assembly GCA_963556195.1). Classification (NCBI taxonomy): domain Eukaryota; kingdom Metazoa; phylum Mollusca; class Cephalopoda; order Sepiida; family Sepiolidae; genus Sepiola; species Sepiola atlantica. The sequence goes on from OY744518.1 coordinate 54,649,321, forward strand.
TGTTATTAAAGATTATATGATTAAAGAGTGATTATCGCTCTTTCTTTCTCTACCCCCTCTCTCTGTCTCCTATCCACTTCACTGATCAGTGATTTGGAACGCATACACCTCTTCTTCTGGCGAAAATTTAAGCAGAGAAGAGTGTCCAATGGGGCGATCACAATGTAACTGGATGTACCGAGACTAGCTATCTGTCTATCTATCTGTCTGTATTTCTCTCGTGCAAGTAACCTATCTCTCTGTTTGTTCTTTGACTCTTATTCTCTTTTAGATTACTATTTTTATGAATTAACATCGGCGTCCGAGTTGTTTTGTAATCAGGAAAATAGAACCTGTGTTCCTGATGGGTGTATAATGGGTTATACACGTATCGATAAATGAAAAAGCAACAGCATAGAGTAATACAATATTACTGAAAAGGCCTTTACCTTAAACTACAAACAATTTTATCAAAGTGTACACACTATCAACATGTGAATACATTTAAACATTTTAATACACTTTAATTAAAAGAATTGCTGACCCATAACTAAGTTTGTTTTTGCAAAGATTTCACTAGAGAAATATGTTTTGATTACTTTTAAATATTTTGTTGTGCAATCTTCCTTCACTTAGTTA